>OX596380.1:191423559-191831559 GCA_951394425.1 Tipula unca
AGGCAGCCCTTCAATAAAAGATGGGATAGATTTTGAAACAGAGCGACGATATCGTCGTGACGGAGCGCGTTACATAATGCAAACGGGAACTTCAATGGGATTGGGACATAATACGTTAGCCACAGGGATTATATATTATCCTTGATTTTATATGTTTAAAACGTTAATACGTTTAAAACGTTTCCACTGTATGTGACGGCAAGTTGTTATTTATTTTTGGCCGGTAAAATTGAGGAGACACCAAATAAATGCAAGGATATCATAAAGACGGCCAAATCATTGTTGAGTGCACAGAAATTTTAATCGTTCGATGAGGACCCGAAATGCCAAGTAATGACATTGGAACGAATTTTATTACAAACAATCGATTTTTTTTTTTAATTTTTTAAAATTATAATATTTTATGTATAATTGTAATAATTTATTAAATTAATTAAATTTTTATTTATATGTACATTTATACTTTTATTTCAATATGTTCTGAGGTCGTTTGTGATTATTATAACCTTCTTCTGGTGCATCCTTACATCCGATTTTCCTCTCGAAAGTTTTATGCAAAGAAACTACCAACAGTAGTATTTTATGTGATATATATCATTTCATACTACCTGCTTTGTAAATAACATCAATTTATTTACATTATGTCAAAATTATGTCAAAATAATGTCAAAATTATGTCAAACTGACAGAATTTTTGACAACCGCAAATTGAGCAAAAAGCCATGTACCAACATACTAGAATAAAAAGCGGCTAACTTCACCCCGCTTTGCAGACAATTTCGCACCAAGATAGAAATGCATAAACTCGCCATCAAGTCGAATTTATACTTTTTTTGTATGCTGCAAAATATTCTGCAGACCATATAATAACCAATTTTTTTTTTTTTTTTTTTTTAAAAGGTATTGGCATAGACACTCTTTTGGTCCATAGCCTTACCTTACATTCACACAACATTCATTCATACCATTCATTCATCCCATTCACACAAGTACAGTATACCATCTGCGCATTGCACAGCTCCATATCACCCTGTACAGTGACATGAAAGATGGGTCGGCCCATGAGTTCTACATTCCAACAGAGGGTCATAGATGTTTTCAATTTAATCACCGATCGTAATCCGGAGATCGTCAAGTCGATGAAAAATATGCAGCAAGCAGCCAACTGCTACAAATTAAAATATGTTCAAATATATATATATATATATATATATATATATATATATATATATATATATATATATATATATATATATATATATATATATATACATATATATATATATATATATATATATATATATATATATATATATATACATATATACATATATATATATATATATATATGTATATATATAGCGATAATCAGTAAGTCTTTATCTGGTTTTACTGTTGCAAGTCTAATTATTTCCTTAATTTCAGAAATCGAAATACTCGCACGCTCCGTATTCATCCATTTAATCGATTTACTATTCCTGGACCTAACACACAATAAACTCGAAACGTTGCCAACACAAACACGTCGTCTGAAAAATTTGCAAAAACTCAACTTAAGTGATAATCCGCTAGAAATATTCCAGTTGCGACAATTACCATCCCTCCCTAGAATGTCTAGAAATACACAACGAACACTACAAAATTTTTCAACCCTTTCTAATTTAGCCGAGTTGGATTTATCACAAAATTCATTGTCTAAGGTTCTCGATTGTTTGTACAATATGGGTAATTAAAAACGTTTAAATTTATCTGATATAGCTGAGCTTCCATCTGGCGTTGAATTCTAGCAAAATTTGAAAACTCTTATATATTTGGCCCGAAACAAGCTTATATCTTCCAGCATCTCTGTGTAAATTGCAAAAATTACGACGACCGTACCTAAACGATAACCAATTGAATTTTGGTGGAATTCTATCTGGAATTGGAAAAATGTTTATTGTATAGAAATATTTTCTGCGTCGAGTAATCGTCTTGATCGTAATTTCACTCCAATTGTGCGACGGCTCTATCAAGTTCAATACATTGAAAAGTTCAGACATTGGAAAGAAATTTAGATTTAAAGAAAGAAATTTAAATTATTTCATACATACAATGATTCAGTATTTACAGAGGGTTTGGTTGTGAAACTACGGAGTGTACAATTATTCTGAAAACTGTGTTAACTTTTCAATTGGTTTACTTTTTTGACATAATTTTATTTACGCAACAAGAAATTGAGCAAAAAAACCATGTACCAACATACTAGAATAAAAATTTTAAAAACCGCTAACTTTACTCTGTCCTGCAGACAATTTTGCAGCAGGTAAAAATGCATAAATTCGTCTTGGGGCCCTCTCAGTCCGTGATTATCCGTTTTCGGGTTTTCAAACGTGGAATTTTCGTTTCAGTTGTGTTGTATAATTTGATTACGTACAAATACCCCTATATTGAGCAACGAATTTTGTACTGTCCCATCATTTTTCAAATTGTTTGAAAACTAGAATAGTTTATTGTTAATTAATAATTTTTACCATTTTATGCAACTATATAATTAGTCGATCGATAGCTCTGCAGTCACGGAGTTGAAGTTGCTACTAATTAATAAAATTCCATTTTAATGTACTACAATAAAATTATATTCTTGGAAAGTAAATTACTTTAAAATAAAATAAAATAAATTATAAAATTTTTTCGTTATTACCGAACGTAACGAACTGTAAATTTATCAACATTTCAACTATATTTAATTGGGTGGCCGTAATTTCATAATTTAGTTCCAACTCCCAACATAATCAATGGTTTAATGTGAAGTGAGCCGATATGTGTCCGTTCTGTGGATAAAAATTTAAATAGTAAAATCCAAGTACAATTTTTCGGGGTAAGTAGATTAAATTTTTCTATGTAAGTATAGTTCGAGCAGTTTATGAATATTGCAAACGAAACTCTGCAAATTATTCCGATCAAGATTAAGTAACGCAAAAACTTCGTTGGAAGCGACACATTTTGCGGAAACCTTCTCAATTACGCGTTTTGTTCCAGTGCTTTATCTTAACTCTGAAAATGACACCTTGAAAATGAACAGATGTTATATTCGTTCATAAAAACTACCAAACAATGGTTTAGACATCTCACTAAGCGAATATAATCAAATTCAGACATATAGTTATGATTTAAAACCAAAATCCATATGACATGCGGATACATTGTATAAATAAAACAGTTTTAGGACATCATTTACCAAACACGAAATATAAAAACACATTTTTCATGTATAAATACCCCAACAAATAAATTATCAAAAATTGTTATTTGGAAATAAATTTATACGGATGTACATATTTTATATTTTGTGCACCAACAATTTTTTGTAATATTTTATATTCTAAAATTCAATTCAAATAAAAATATCAAAAATAAAATAAAAATTTCCAGAGGGTTTTGACATGCGAATTGAAAAATTATACAAAATAACAATTCACCTGTTACCTCAAGCCACATTCAAAAATAATCTCACTAAATCACAAACCAAAAAAAAAAAAAATTTGGAAATTTGGAAATGTATAAATGGTAACAAGAACAATGTACATATACTATAAAGCAACAACAGTGCCAGTAACAACATTGAACTGTTATAATTATTAAAACAAATGAAAAACAATTCACTGAACTATAAATCAAGATTATATTCGTTTGTCGTGTATATATACACACAGTGTACACACAAGGCGACCGACATACATATACGTACATTGAGTCTCAAAAACACTGAAATCTAAAATAGAAAATTTTCTTTTTATTTTTCTGTGTTTCGTCTATAATTTTCCTTTTTTCCTTCGCTCGATTTTTTTTTTATTTTTATTTTTTTAAATTATAAATGTCACAAAATAAGAAAATAAAATAAAATTCGAATGAACACAAATGATTTCCCATTTGGGATAACAACGAATGAACGAACGAACGAATAAAAAAAAAATGTTGAGTTTTATTTGTTATTAACAAAACAAAAACGAATCGTATACGTACTACAATATAAAAAAGGAAAATGGAAAAACTACTTTCGGAGTATACAACAGCATTAGACAGAACCAAACAAAAAAATAAAAATTAGAAAAATAAGTGAAGGGTGACAATGAAAATGAAAAACGATGGCATGAAAAAGTAATAATAACATGGCAAAGTGTTTCCCATTTTTTGATTATGTGAAAATTTAAGATTTCCCATGCTTTTTCACAATTCTTTACTTTGGGCGTGTGTGTGTGTTCTGTGTTTGTTGGGTATCATCAGGTTTGATTGATGAGTAAATTGGATTTCACAAATTTTCTTGGTTTATTTCTGTGCGGCAATGTACGTGTTAAAATGGAAACAATATTAAAGGTCGTTTAACTGGACTGCGGATAGAGGAGAAAATTGCTTCCGGAATTCTCGATGGACCATTAATGGATAATGTGCTCGTATATAACTTATTATAAATGAATCATATGGTGTTTATGATTGATTTACTTTATGAATAGGATGAGGGGTGAAACTGCTGTCACATGCATTATTTATACTCTCGTCTGTACTATTTTGGTACGACATGATTTTTTTTTAATTCACTAGCGACTATACTACATAACTTGGTACATGGATAATCAACTTACTTGTTTGGATTTTATTTTATTGTATTGTGAGTTTAAAGCAGATGCGTCACGCAATTAATAAATAAGTTGAGTATTGATATATACCTGAATCTCTTTCATATCATTTATGGTTTTAATGGCTATCTTTCATTTCATAAAATATCAACCCCGTTAGGGTTGTGAAATTCATTTAGGCTTGGAATTAAAATTTGCGAGGATAGTTTTAGAATTTTCGTATACAATTTGAAACAAAAAAAATCGAAATTCAATGTATACCAACCAACAAATAGCCTGTTCGAACTACAAATATAAGTTCAATAAATATACATTTGTCTTGCACTTGAATGAGGTTGATAATTTGAAGGCTTCAAAATAAATTTATTTAACTGTATATATACAATGGTTGTAAAAAAGCACCTTCTAAAAGCCAATAACAACCTAAACGGGCAAACCTATTTGGAGGACAGGTTAATACCGATGCAAAATAAGTAGTATACAAAAACATTATAAGCTTCACTTTAGTTGAATGCCGAAGTTCGTCGAAGCTTCCAAATAGAAATTTTATTTACATATTTACTAAGCGTCTGAAGGATAAGGCCGTTTATATAAAATGGTTATAGCTGGGATATATTTAATGGCCGAAAAATATTGAGATATATTATTTGTGTATAAATAATATTTGCAGTTAAAGTTTCTTTTTTTAGGTATATAGTTGCAAGCTAATTTAGCAAGAAACACCAATGTCGAAACAATCAGAGTCATCAGATCGATATATGTACAACACTTCGATTTCTGCTCACATTAAACTCGTCAATTCTTGTTTCAAACTGATTTATGATTTTAGATATTTATGAGCAGTGCAACTCGTTGTTACAGCAATAGATGTTGCTCTATGTTCGGTTATTAAAACTTGACCTTTATGTCCATCGATATATAATCTAGTTTTAAATTGAAGAATGATTAACAGCGGACACTCCTTCCGATTGCAGATCTGTTTGAATATCATAGAAGTCCATCGTTCAGAAAGCTGTGAACTAACGTAACTAAAAATAATAGTGAGCTGATTATGGACGATACAGGGCACAAGGAGTTCAGCTTGTATCTTTGGCTGAATTCCAAATTCTAGTTTTCCCCTTATTTCAATTCATCTCATTCACTTTTTCAATGCTGTATTCACCCATCTTGATTCAGTTACGTGAGTTCTCAAAAATTATCTTTACAATTTTCAAGCTTCGTTTTGCAGTGATTTTTGAAATTAATCTGTTTGAGCCATGATGACTCCATAATATAGACATAACATTCTAGAGGCTGATCTTTTATAAATTTTCAATTATTTACTTATGATTTTGAAAAATCTAAATTTCCCAGGATCACCACATGAAACTTGGATTAAAATAATTTTCTAGTCATAGGTATTGAAAAATACTTCAAACCAAACCATCTCCAGACATAACACGCTAGAGGCTGATTTAATATAAATTTTCAATTATTTACATATGATTTTGGATAAACTAAATTATAAATGCCTCTATTGAAATTATCAAGTTGCTTGTGACGTCATATATTCATATGAATTATTCGAGAATTTCAAAAACAAATGACACACTTCCGGGTCTACATTTTTTATAACTTTGGCATTTTTTTGATAGACTAGGACCTTATGATCATCCCCAATATGGTGGCTGTTTCTGTAAAATAATTTAATACAAATTATGAAGCTATGAGCAGCGTCATGTTTTCACATAGATTTTTCGAGATTTTGGGGAAGGGATGAGAATCTTCATGGTCTTTATTTTCAGCTATTTTGGTATTTTTCTGTTAGACTACAGACTTATGGTCAATTTCTATATGGTGGCTGATTGTGCAAATTTACTATTTAATTTTTTTTTTAAATTTTAATGAGACGTTCTAATTAGAATACTTCAGCTGTTTTTTAAATAATTTATTCCTTTTCAAATTTATTTTCATTTTTAATTAGTTCTTCTAGTAGTTTGAGTAATATTTTTAAGTTTTATAATTTTAAATTTGTATAAATTAATTTGTTACATTCGAAACTGATTAGTAAATTTTCAAGAGACAATTCGACATTTGATAGGTTTTTGACATTTGTACCGTTCCATAAAAACTCCATAGAAACTTCATGCCCGTAGAAAGTGAAAATATATTTCAACTCTAATGTTCAATTCAAAACAAAAAATTATCGTCAATGTCGATTTTTTTCCACTGGAAACTTTCGGCTAACTCTAACAGGGTAGCGCGAACCTGAATTTCATAGATATTCTTTCATTGAATATGTAACGATAACCATTTCCAAACCAGATATGACATGTCCTCAAGCGGTTACTCAAGTGGTTTCTATAATTCAAAAGTCATGACCGTTGGTCAAATAGTAAAGATGTTTATGGCAACGTCATTCTACTTTTGTTAAATGGTATAATATAGAATCATCAGGATTGATGTATAATAATGGTTTAATGATGTTTGGCATTAACTTCATCTCGCTGTGTAACCGTGCGAAACTCATTGTTAATCTCTGATTTTTGTTGTCTTAAGAAGAATTTAGTATAAACTTCACATACATTTATTTCGAAAATATCACCAGACAGAAGGCCTATTTTCGGTACCGAAAATTTTTTGTAATCGTAACAGAGAAAACCTAAATCGGTATTCTTGAAATCATTACGAAAAGCAATAAGTGGTGAATAAGGTGATTAAAAATATCAAACTTTTTGTGAAATGTGAATATATTTTATGCATATTGTTTTGCGAACCGTATGCTATAGATTTGTTTAAAATAATAAATGAAATTGGTTAATTGTTTTGAAATATAAATTTTATCAATTTGAAATATTAAATTAGTTGATAATAATTTAACAATAATGCAATATTCAATTTTGTATCGCTACCTATAACTATCTCACTCTTACTCATGAAAAATAAAAAACCAAAAATTTTTTTCCTATAAATCGTAAATTTTTGGAAGTCATGTTTTAATTTTGTGATTTTTATGTCTTGAATGTGTAGTACTGGTAAACAAAAATTTTTGTAGAATTGGATTTTTTGTTGTTGCTTTAGATACAGAGGGTGAAATAAATGTTAATTTGTTGAAAATGGTGATGCATTGTTACTGATCATAATACCATCCACTTATGTATTAAAATTAGAAGAGATTCAAAACAAGGGAGTAAATACGAACCAGTGTATCTGACTAAATTTAATTTCTCGGATCTATCAGAGGCACTCAGTTTATGTAGTTGGAGTGAAGTATTTTCTTCGGATAATTCTAATTTAGCCTATACAAGTTTTATTAATAAACTAACTAAAATTATTCGTAAACATAAATCTATTGTCAAGGTTAAACGACGTAATTTTAGGCTAAAGCCCTGGATGTCCGACTCCCTACTTAAATTGATAAATCGCAAAAACAGTTTTTTGAAAAAACTATCTAAAGATCCCAATAATAATGTTTTTAAAGAGAGTCTTAACATGCTGAATTCCCAAATTAAAATTCTGATACCGGTCACAAAAGAGCAGTATTTTAAAATCAAGCTAAGTGAAGCTATTGATTTGAAATCTAGGTGGAAAATTGTAAATAAAGTTTTGAATAATAGTTGCACCCCAAATAATGTTACTTCGATTGTTATTGGTGACAATTTGGTTAGTTCTGACTCGTTTGAAATTGCAAATGCGTTTAATGACCATTTCTGTCGAATACCTCACGCAATCATTACTGAGAATTATGAAAATGTGATTTTGGACGATACTGTTAGATGTGATTTGGTACTATCGAGGTATTCTAGTTCAAATTTATTCTTTTTCCCAATTAGTGAAGCGGAAATAATGGCTGCTGTTAATGCCTTAAAATCTAGCAACTCCTGTGGTATTGATGGGATATCAAGCAAATTGGTTAAACTTATTATTTCTAATATTTGCCATATTCTGGTATTTATTTTTAATATGTGTTTTTCAGAGGGGGTTTTCCCTGATAAATTAAAATTCGGCATTGTTAAGCCTCTCTTTAAGAAAGATTCACGAAATGACCCGAATAATTATCGATCACATTACTAAACACATTTTCGAAGATCTTTGAGAAAATTATCAAATATAGATTGTTTAATTACCTTGATAAAATACATTTCCTGGACAAGAGGCAGTTTGGCTTTGTAGAAAATTCGTCAACTGAGAAAGCCCTAACATCTTTCTTAACACCGCTGCTGCAAGGCCTAAATAATAACTGCAAAGTTTCTGCTGTTTTCATTGACTTCACTAAAGCTTTTGATACAGTAAATCATGAGGTATTATTGGCTAAGTTATCGTATGTCGGTGTCAGAGGTGTTGCACTTTCTCTTTTTAGATCATATCTTCAAAATCGGGTACAAAGTGTAATTATTAATAATACATATAGTGATGAAAAAATTGTGAACGTCGGGGTTCCACAAGGATCTGTTTTGGGCCCGCTGTTGTTTATTATCTACTGTAACTCGATTTTTGATCTTAGAGTAAATGGTGATATCATCGCGTTTGCGGATGATATGGCGTTTCTGTACACTACGAATAATCATGTGGCTACGTTGGAAGAGAAAATTAATGAGGATATGTGCTTGCTGAAAAAATGGTGTTATGTCCATGAGATGATTCTTAGCGCTTAAGTCCAAATTGATGTCTTTCAGTGGTGGAGGTACTATCCGAGATTCTCAACCATTGGTTTATCATTCTCTGGTTTGTAATCGGTCTGGGTGTAATGATCTTTGCGTGCGTATTGAAACTGTGGAGTCCTTTAAATACCTAGGGGTGATGCTTGATGCACAACTAAATTTTAAAGAACATGTGAGCATTTTAAAAAAGAAACTGTGCCAGGTACTAAGATCTTTTTATTTTTTGCGTAAAATATGTATAGCCGGGATTTTTTGAAATGTCTTTATTTTGCAATATTTGATTCCCACCTTCAATATGGTTTAATATGTTGGGGTGGAATTTTTTTGACCAATATCAAACCTTTGATGATCATCCAAAAAGCTGTTTTGAGGTCCATAAATTATTTACCCAGGACCTCACCATCGTTTCCCATTTTTTTAAATAATAAGATACTGCCTCTGCGTCATCTGTATGTTTACAAAGTACGTAAAATGCATTATATTAGGAGCGGAAATCGTTTTCGTGGTGTGGATATTAGTGGACCATATATGTTACGGAACAAATCTAGGGTCTGGGTGCCTCGTCCCAACAAAGAACATTTCAAAAGAAATTTTTTGTACATCACACCGAAGCTAGTTAGTCAATTACCAATGGGCATTTTAAACGCAGTTACGCTGACTGAATTTTGTAGGCTGTTAAAAGAATGGCTCTTTACAGTCATTGATGTTGAGAGTCTGTTTAAAACGATTATGTAGCTTTGTAAAAAAATTTTGTTTTTATTAATTATATGCTTAATTGAGCTATTTTACTCATATTTCTATCATGTTGTTGTATGTTGTGTGTAATTCATATTTACTTTTATATGATTTTTATTTTTATAGTTATTTTTTATTTTATTTTATTATTTTTTTTTATTTAATGTGTTTATATTTTGTTTTTTGATTTTATTTTGTCTAATTCTATTTTTATTTTTATTTTTAGTCTTATTTCTATTTTTTTTGTAAATTTATATGTATGAATCGTGGCTCCGTGACATTTTTTTAAAAAAATTAGGAGTTCACTAATAAATATTAAAAAAAAAAAAAAAAATTTATGCAAAAATAAAAAAAATTATTTATCCGAAAAACACGAAATATGGCTCGTTTTAAAGATAAAGAAATAAGGATTAAGAAATTAATACAAATACAGTACCGTCTTTAAATTTCTCACTTTCAAAATAGCCGCCAAAATAGTTTTTCTCGCTTTTCCGGAAAACTAGTTTCAGGAATGAACTAGAGAATGGCGTGCACAATCTGGCTGATGAATATGATGGCACCATAACAAATTCAGCAGAATTGTTTAAATGGGCTAAAACTTTAAAAACTGATATGGTTTATGAGTTTTATTCTGACATTGAATTTAACACCAGAAAACCCCGACTTGTTAGTAGATAAACTGAAAACCATAAACGGAACCGATTTCCATGTAGTTATTCCTTCAGGAGAAATTTACTTAAATTTTTAGAAATATTTTATTAGTGACGACTATGTTAAATTTAAAATGTAATTATTTAAATTAGTAATTTAATTTTTAATAATATGTTTTTTACCAATAATTTTTGTTGTAAATTTAATTTTGCCTAAATATAAACAGTGGATGGACTTATTTAGTCGTATTTTGCAATATAATGGTATTTTAGAGTGAAAATAAAATTTACAAACACCAAGAATAAATTTATTTTGATAAAACCACAATTGAAAATTAAATAAAGTTTAAAATTTAATTTTTATATGCGCAGAAATGGTTTAAGTCGTGGTATTAAAATAAGTTTTGCAAGAAAATGAAAAATAATACATACAATAAAATCTTGACATGTTTTGTAGAATTAAATTGCGCATAAAATAAAAAAATTAAAAGTTTAAAAAAAAATTAATTTACTGGAAAAGCAAGAAAAACTATTTTAGCGGCCATTTAAGACGGTACTATTTTTGTAATAATTTCTTAATCCTTATTTCTTTATCTTTAAAACGAGCGGTATTTCGTATTTTTCGGATAAATCCTTTTTTAATATTTGCATAAATGCATCACCATTTTCAACAAATTAACATTTATTTCACCCTCTGTATCTTAAGCAACAACAACTACAACAAAAAAGTCCAGTTCCCCAAACATTTTTTTTTACCTAGTACTACACATTTAAAACATAAAAATCAAAAAATTAAAACATGAATTTGCGATTTCACGTATTTTACACCAATTTAGAAATGAAAAAACTTTTACTAATATTTTAGTAACGTTCCGTTGCGAAAATTTTCGGAATCCGATTTCAAGAATAACATTTTATGATTTTCGTAATACTTTACATTAAAGTGGTACCGAAAATTTTAGTAACAGTTCAAGAATAGGGCCCCAGGTGTAATTATAGGTTTTATGATTAAAGTTAAATAATGAATTATATACTGTTCAAATACAGCTCTCTGTAGATCGTAATCCTGATGGGGTGATGTAATCGAATGTAGATATAATAGTTCCCTATTCCATCTAATTTAATTTTATTTTGACAATAATTTTTAAAGTTCGCACGAGCAAGGATTTATTATTTATTATGTCACCTCTAAATAAAAGTACAAAAACTCTTTCAAATGTTACTGAGTAAACAAATGGTACATCGCAGTCATCGCATATTAGAGACAATATATAATGTACATAGGAGTATATAACTAGAAAACAAATTTCCACGAATTTTCTTTGTATTCACATTTTGGAAATCATTAAAAATTTAACACGTAATTCCCTTAATATATTATTATTATTATTATTTGATTTATATATTTTTATTTTTAATAAAATGTCTTTCAAGCATATATCAACTGTGTCGAATGACATATAGGGTCTCTAAATAATGTACATATATATAATTATTGTTGTTGTTGTTTATTTCTGTGAAAAATGAGATAGGAAATTTTATTTTTTATTTTTTCCAGCACATTTTCGTCTACATTATATTGTCGTTTTGTAACAGACACAATTTTATTATACTCGTATGTACATATGTATATATATATATATATATATATATATATATATATATATATATATATATATATATATATATATATATATATATATATATATATATATATATATATATATATATATATATATATATATATATATATATATATATATATATATATATATATATATATATATATATATAGATAGATATATATAAAGTTTATCATTTCCGAAAAATAGCAGCGTGCTCATCAGCAACAACTTTTTAATTTTTAGCTTGTATCAAATTTATAAAGCAAATACATTAAAAAAAAAGTCCACCAAACGTTCGTTGTCCTATTTTATTTCTACTTAGTATGTACAATGTACATATTATTATTAAATTACGCAGCTTTTTATTTTTCATTTCAGGTCGCTTTTCTGTGTTCCATGTAATAGAATATGAATATGTACATCTGTATATGCAGGTGCGAGCATGGCTGACAGAAATTCAAAGGTGATATAATTTTATAAATGTAGGTTTACATATTTCAATAATGATGTAGGGATATGAAAATAATTTTTTCGAATTTTTAATTTGCAAATTTGATACGACTCCATAGTATTCAAGTTGCGTGGAAAAATGTAACTAGGTAACAAAAATGTGTTGCATTTTATCACTTGGTACCATTTTTTTCTCTGGCTATATCGTCTTTTTGTTTTGTAGAATTAAATTGGAACCAGTTTAGTTGAATTAATTAAAATTCGAAATTGGCTCAATATTGAATGTAATGAGCGTTTAATTTTTTTTATACAAGCCCAAGATATATATATATTACATGATAACATAAAAGTACTTTTTCTTCGGTGCGCCAACTTTTTTTTCTGGATAAAAAAAAGTACTAGCAGAGAGAAAACAAAACAAAATCATAATAAATTTTAGTCATGATTTGAAATCCATAAGGGTAGGGTGTGCTACTCATGAAAATCCAAAAAAAAAATCTTTTTTATGTTCAAACTCAAATTCATTCTGCATTATATTACCATTGAAAAATAATTTTTTATTAAAAATTAAATATCTTTATTGCAAAAAACCTGCAAATTTTAATTATAGATTTAATTTTTGTATTATTATTTATTATTTATTTTAGATATTTAATAAATCAATTAAAAAAATGTATATGAAAAAAGTCGATCAATGTATTAAAAAAAATTCTATCCTTCCCGTGTTGAACAATTGTTAAAATTTTAAAAACAAAGAGCACAAAGAAAAAACAAAAAAAATACAATCAGATCATCAGATGATCAGGTAAATCGAGAGAGGACGAGAAGCAATAACAGAGAGATAGTGCAATAATAGAGAGATAAAACAATAACAAAAAAATATCGGCGCACCAACGTGTTTTTGTTTACTCCTAATGACTATATCTAATATTTCTTATATCATGATACAAGCCTATTAAAACCGATTAACATTTTTTTTACTTTATCACACTTACGAAGTACGGATAAAGGAATGTAATCGAAAAAAAAAATTTGTTTTTCAGATTTTGATTTAATCACTAATTTGACTATTTTTGAAAAATGTCTTTATATGTGTATGTGTTTTTTGTTTTTTTAAATACCTCAGTAACAATGGCGGATTTCTATCACCTAAAAACCACACACCCGCCGCTCTCATATCCTCCATGCGGAACTATCGTTGGACATTACTTCACATGGAGGTGACTAGCCATTTGGCTCTTTGTTTTCCCTGTAGTGCCTCAATCATAGATTGAGTTTGTCATCGCTATCAAATCACGGGATGTGGTTCTTCTCTTGCACACTCTAATGTCGCCATATGGCTTACAGCATTACATCCTACCTCAGAGTCAAGCATTAATTGCGCTATGTTTTCTGGTGTTGGACGCTGCTCTCAACCCGTGGGCATTGGAAAAAAATGTGCTCCACATCTTCTTGTGTATCTTTGCAAGCAGGATAATCTGCTAGAAGTTCGTTGGAATCATCCCCGCAATAACGAGTGTCGCGTCAGTAGATACTGTGCGTAAGCCACATATTACTCTTAGAGCACTTAGAGCACTCTTTCGAAGTTCATCATAGAGAATGATGGAGGTTACGACGTTTGCCAGCAGCAATCTACGACACTGTCTAGACCCTCCAGTGTTGGGCATAATACGAGAGAGAGCTGCAGATACAATGGCAGCTTTCCTGTCACTATCCTTAGGTGCTCCTTAGAGTTTGAACGCGTATCTATTTCAACACCCAAATATCGTAATGAGGGCTGTGAATGGGTTATAGGAATGGGTTCCATCTACATCAATTGTTACGGTTTCTTTCACCTTCCTACTGGTAACTAAAACTGATTCTGTTTTATGATCAACAAGTTCAAGCCCACATGCCATCAACCACCTTTTTATAATTATGATTATCAACCTACTTATCTCTATTACATATTTCATATGTGGTTTTTGCAACCACTACTACTACAACGTCGTCAGCTAAACCAACAATTTTCACATCATCAGTCACACGGAGCCTCAGGATACCATCGTACATGATATTCCACAGTAGCCGCCCCAATACAGATCCTTGAGGTACACCACTCAAAACATTGTATGTTGTGTGAGAACATGTCATCCATTTTTTGAGCCTTCTTTCCATATTTTTCCATCTGTTGCGTTCTTGGCTATTTCAACGACGTATTGGATTGCGTCCATTGTCGATCGAGCGTTCCGAAACCCGTACTGCCTCTCAGCAAGATCTCCAGCGTTTCTCCAGTCAGTTGTATATGATTCTCTCTAGCACTTTGCCAGCCGTATCTAGCATGCATAATGGTCGGTAGGCGGATGGATTACTCGATTGGTTCCTTTTCTTTTCAACAGGACCAGACGCTGTCTCTTCCATCGTTCGGGGAATACTCCCTCTCTGAGACAGGAATTATATAGTTTACTAAACCCATCCGGTCTGGCTTGTATTGCAGCCTTTAGTGCAATATTAGGAGCCTTTGAGTTTTTAAAACGTTGACGGACGGTATTTCTTCCATGCGAGGTACTCGAATCACGTCAGGGATAACATCATCTTGCTGCAGAAACAGAGCAGTTACAATCTTACGTAATACCACTGGGCAGATGGGTGGCGATTCATTTGCCTTTTTAAGCCTTTTCATGACGATTCTGTAGGGTCTCCTACATGGGTCACGATCCACTACTTCGCATAGCTCTTTCCAGCATTGGTGTTTCCTTACTTTAATGGCCTGCTTAAATTTATTCCGGGCATCGAGATAATTTTGGTGCAGGCTAGAATAGGTCTCCGTACCGCAAGCACGTTGATGTTTCCTCCTTGCATTAAGGCATTTCCGTCGCAATTGTGCAATTTGATCAGTCAACCAGGTGGACGACGATTGGTGGGGTAGCAGCCTTTTTACCATAGATACACTGCAGGCATTGGTGATCGTATTCATTATTCCACCGATTTCCTTATATCTTTTTTCCGTTTACTTTCCCTAGCCTATTTTATTTATAAGAGTATAGCTTGGTGGTCACTATGAGTATAGTGCTCACTGACTTCCAATTTGGTCAACACGATCGTAAGATCAATTAAAGTGCATACAACTTAAAGGTGGTGCATACATCACTTTTACATGGTTTGGCCATATGTTCATACTGCCAGAATTTAAAACATCTTAAGGACAACGGTTTTTTTCGTGTATGTGTGTGACAGATCACCCATTCAATTCGTACCTTCCTTTCATTTTTCATCACTTTGGCTGTCGAGATTGGTACAGCCACCACTGCTGTTTGCGTGTTTCTATAGGCAGCTATCAGTGACTTGATACTTTTTATGGAGAGGTTTTTCGCACGCTCAAAATTGGATGTAATCTCCTCGTGTACCTCATCCTTTGTTGTGGCCTCATCAACATCTTTAATTTCGACTACAATATTGTCAATCTGCGTTGGTGTTTGGATTTGTGTATCACTATACCAAGAGTTTGCTATTGCACTTTGACATCTAAGTTCCTTGGGATGTACACCTTTCTCTAACATTTTCGGTTCTACGAATCCGAGCCACCTTACCAGAAGATGTGGATCCTCGTTTTTTTTTTTAAGCATATCAGTTTGGGTTATTTTAATAGCATCAGGACGACGACGCGGAATTCTTTCATGTGGTATCCCCCCCCCCCCCCTACCTGCCAGCCAGGGTCCTTTACATTGGCAGGCTTTTTGGATTCATCTATACCTGGGTTTGGATTTAGGCTCGTAGCTCCCAGCGCTTGAGTATCGCCAGCTCTCTGTTTCCCTTTTTTTTGGACATGTTCATTGGGTGAGTTTTGTTTCGACCTCCTCCTTTTGTCGTCATTTCACTATCCAGCAGGACAGTTTCCTCCTTATTATTTCTCTGGTTAGTTATGGTTGGGGAGGTTTGGGTCATACAACACACGGTTATTTGCTTAGCCAATATCGCAATTGTCTGCGTTGTCTGATTCTCGTACTTGTTTCCACCCTATACAGATTTTTGATTAACGTGGCCAGCTTCTTTATTTCATGGTGTACGATATTCTTTCCTCTAATGTACTCGCACTAATGAATCAGACATTTCATCGTCTACAGACCTTGAACGGAACGTCGAACGCTATCGATGAAGCCTACTACTTTTTTTGGGATGGCCTCGTTAATGTGTTTTCCTCTGGTCCTGCAAGGTCAAAAAATGACAGAGACATGTTCCTTTGGATATTGGTTGGTGATCTCTGGAACATATGGCTTTCTTAAATGGGTCTATGTTCCGGCTACCTGCCACATATGTACATAGGTGCTTCTCGTTTTGAAAGTACAAACTAACTTATAGCTCCTGTTTCTTTCTCGAAAAAGCTTCCTACACTTGTAGTTCTATGAACTTCAGTAGCCAAGTTTCTCACTACTGCGGTCGTTTGATAAGGACGCCTGGGACACCAGGGGTAGCCTTCCCCTATCAGTTTCTGCCCACGGATGGTAGTTTATTTCCCACCTACCCGGGTTAGGGCATTCCCCCATCCGCGACATGGGGACGCGCTCGGTGGGAAATCCTGACACTCCTCACGGGTTGTGTGTCTGTGTGGCTCTGTGTCTTGATTGATTTTTCTGTCAACGAAAACTTAAAATCTACTTTAGATGTTTACAATAATTTTTATTTATCGGATCATATTTGATAAATCTACAAAAAAAAATTAAATTGGTATTTTATTTCTTAAATATTCGTGGGGGTTTGTAGTAATGGATTAAAGGAGAGAAAGTTTTGTGGGTATTATTTTTATTATCTACAGTGGTACACATCTTACGATCGATTAATTATAAAAATTATTAATTGAATAATAATTTGCATTGGCTTTTTATAATTGAACATAAAATTAAGATTAAGACAATTTTAACAAGATAATATAAAAAGGCTTTTTCTAAATTACGTCCAGGTTGATTTTTAGAAATATGAATTATTCTCAATTACTGATAATCCTGAGATATTTGCTGAGCAACGAAAAATTAACATTCTTGTAGACACGTTCCTTTGTGTGATATAAAGTTGTGTACGAATTTCTTTGAATTAATAAAGTTTTCATTTACGGAATTTTCGAGCGTCGTGATAGCAGAGACAATATTAAATTCGTGGTCATTAACATTGATTTGCAATACTCTCTAGAGATGGCCAAACAATTACATAATTATTATTTTTATATACTAAAAATTAACTGAAAATTTTTAATGTAAAAGGTATTCAAAATAATTAAATAATGACTCAAACTGAACTGGTCAACTGAATATATTAATGGCAATTAAAAACAAATTAGTCGATGACCAATCATACAACAGTTTTATTGTTCGGTCAATCATGAACTTCGTGCGCCAAGGGTTTCGTAAAGTGAGCATTAAATCACAAATTTTGTTAAAATCCCCTTTTAACACATTTTATTTTCACTATAATTAATTCATAATAATAATTATTAATGTTTTAAAGCCGATCCCCCATTTATCGTATCAGTTATAGTTAGTTATTACTTATTAGGTTGTAAAACGCAGGAAAATTCAAAGAATCAGTTACGCAAACCAAATTTCGAAAGGGAATCTTATAAAAAAATACAGTCAACGAATGGCCAAAATGGATACTAAAGGGTGTTTTTATAAGCCTGATAGAACTTGAAATTGTAAAAAATAATACAAAAAATTAAATTTTTATGAAAGATATGCTCTAGCACATATCAGCATACTCTGGCAAATCATCATGAATAGTCTTACGCTTGAACAACGCTATACGAAATTATTAAAATGTACTTTGAAAATCAGTCGTCGATTCGCACAATTTATGGACGACTTTTATCGTCAAATTGTGTTCAGCGATGAGGCTCATTTTTGGCTTAACGGGTTTGTTAATAAACAAAATTGCAGCAACAAACCCACAAGAGACCCTACAGACACCATTACATCCATAAAATTGCATCATTGAACCTTATTTCTTCAAAAATGAGGCCGGAGATCACATCACGGTCAATGGAGTTCGTACCCGCACCATGATCAATGATTTGTTGTTTGAAAATATGGTTGACATTGATCCGGACGAGATGTGGTTTCAACAGGATGGTGCTACGTGCCATACGGCGACCGCAACCATCGACTTATTAAAATCAACATTTGGCGATTAGCTGATTCTGAGATATGGCCCATTCAATTGGCCTCCAAGGTCGTGCGGTTTGACACCTCTCGATTATTTCCTGTGGGGCTACGTGAAGTCACTGGTGTAAGCTGATAAACCAGCAATAATTGACACCTTGGGGGCCAGCATTGTTCGTGTTATTCGTGACATATGACCTGCAGTGCTCGAAAAAGTGGCCCAAAATTGGACGTCCAGAATGCGTTTCATCAAGGAGAGCCGAATAAAAAAAAGTTTTTGATTAAAATTTAATTATTTGTGTTATTATTTACAATTTCAAGTTCTGTCGGGCTTAAAAAAACACTTTTTACGTTCTTAATCAACTAGAAGTCATTGTTTGTCGCAACGCGGACATAAGGTTAAAAATTGTCTGATTGAATATAGATACATCAAAACATCCAAATGGAAAAGCACAATTTGAAATTTTTTCTTTAGTTTTTGTGTTTGCGAACAATTTATGTATACATGAATTTATTTTATGTGTACACGAAAATGTGTACATTAGCATAAATTTTTATATTTTGTGTAAGAGTTCACGCTACAAGGTCCACAGCACAAAATGCCAGCAATTGACTACAAGATTAGGCAACAACGAGAGGCCGAGAATTTATCACATTACAATCTATTGATAAAAGTAACATGTGTATATGTATGTAGAACTTGACGTCACTACAGGAATCTCTAGAAATTCTATAAATGTTAGACCATTTTTACCATTTGACCATTGATACTTATACAAATGACTGGAACATTTTTAGACATAAAGTATAGATGGTATAGATATAGGTGATGCAGTTGAACATCATCATAAATGTATTCAACTGCAGGCACTAGAAATCTACACCAGAAAAAAATGAGGAGGAAATTGAATAATATTCCAAGACAGTTGCCTTTAAAAT
Source organism: Tipula unca (assembly GCA_951394425.1). Taxonomy (NCBI): domain Eukaryota; kingdom Metazoa; phylum Arthropoda; class Insecta; order Diptera; family Tipulidae; genus Tipula; species Tipula unca. Next base: position 191,443,340 of record OX596380.1, read on the forward strand.
GATGCAAACCTGCTAAGTAAGCATACCAAATAAGCAATTCATTCATCACATAAAAACCGTAACAAAGCGCACAGAAGTTTTAATGGAAAAATGGCGAATTAAAGTTAATGAAGCCAAATTAAAATTGCGGATAATCTGGAAATACCACAATTTTATGGAGTTAAATGTATATTGAATATATGGACCTAACGAAAGCAATTTACATTCTTATGGGCATTCTTCAACGTTTTCTGTCTCAATATTTAAGAATCCATAGTAGATGCACCACTGTTAACCAAGCAGTAATTCACCGAACGAGGAAAAGACTGAAACATCAAAATTTTCTTAGAACGAAATGACAAAAAATAACGATTATCAAATCGGATTAATTAATTTTTTGCACAAATTTCAATTCTGCTAAACCAAAAAAAAATATCATATACCTCAAACGTAGCCTAAAAAATGGTTGCTCTTAAATTCTGGTGAATATCAAACACAACACACAAAAATATAAAAAATTAATAAATCATTTTTTTTTTAGCAAAACTGAAAAAAATAAAAATATCCTCTTTTATCCTCGGAGACCCACAATTATTTTTCCGTTCGTCCTAATTTTCTATTTTCTTATATACATATATTTCCATTCAGGTTCTTCGTTTATATTTTTTGTAATAACATTTATTCATCCAAATAAAATAAACCAATTAATTCTTTAAATAACTAATAACCTGACATCGCAGTACCAGTGAATTGCTTGTGAATTTTTTTTATTAGCGCTCAGGCCCACACAATCAAAAGTTTGAACATAACCATGAAAAGTAGATATGTTCGTCCTTTTTCTATAAATATATGTATTGTCTTATAATTTGTTTTGTTCTCTTAACAATTTACTTAACATTAATACTGTATTGAGGGCGGGTTGTTTACTATATATGTTAGTTACATAAAATAAGAATGGAACCAAGAATCAAAGCGCGCAACAAGATCGAAAAAAAAATTTTAAATTTTGCTTCTTTTTTTAAATGACAAGGATTGGGAACGGTACGATACGTATATATGTATGTTCAACGAGTTTTGCGTTGAGTCCTTTTTTTTTGTTTTTGGCTATATGTACGAAAATTAAGAAAAATTATTTATGATTTAGGAGTAGAGAGTAAATTTTGGTTTTTGCTTTCCGTTTTTACAATTTATCTTATGTACATACGTACATGTATATTGGAATATAATAGATATTAAGAAGAACGGGCGGTGAGGCATGAGAAGATTTAAGATAACTGTGTGATGTGCAGGAAAATGGCATTATACGGTATAATAATTTATAACGGTTTAATATCTTTTGTGTTTTCTTTTCTATGTGTGCTTTATTTATGGCATTCAATGCTGTTTAAGATTAGATTTTTAACCACATATTATAATGTCTTTGAACTTAGCTTTAAACTTGCCGTTAAAAATATAGCAAACCCATTATTTGAGGAAATATAAATAATAACTCATTACCATTGAGTAACATAGTGAAGCCGGATTTGTCTAACTGTTGGATCGTCTACTACAATAATGTTTAATATACTGCGAATCAATCGTGTACTGTTCATAAACTATTCATAATTTGAGAGGGCAACCAACGACATGTCCTCTATATGAAAATGAGGCCTGTGAATTGTACATCAGTCACAATATTCGTACTACCTATCGGTGTTTTAATTGGTTAACACATGTCTCGTAAACCAAAATTGCACGAACATGTTTTCCAAGAATACCACCACAGTATCCTTTGCTTGTCGTAGGAGAAGACTAAATGGTTAGATTGCTGGGCTGACGACTCGCATCCGTAAAATAAGAATCTGTTTAACGGATACCGCCAAAACCACATTGGACCCTCCCCTCCCTCAGGTTCCCGGACATGAGATTTACGATCGGCAAGTGGAACGTGCAGTCACTTTAGAAACCAGCGGCGTTAGAGGGCCTAATCACATTTATGAAGGAGTCTCGTCTGAAACTGAGAATCCCTTTCTGAAGGGTAGTAATTTTGTGAATATATCATATTGCCAAATTATAAGCTTTTAACAATTTACAAAACAATTGATATTCATTAAATCAAAGCTTTACGAGTTATAGAATATTATAAAAGCTTTTAATTTTCGGTCCTTGAGTGAAAGCTCCCAGATTATCTGTATAATTAATTTGTAGCAACAATTAAAAAGCTTAACTTAAATAAGTGAATCTGACCGAAAGATTAATAGTTTTACTTTACGACAACTTATTTATAACAGTTACGTTTTCTAAAAAAAATAATTTACAGGAATTAATGCAAAAAGCTTGATTAATAATTTGGAAATTACAAGCTTCTAGCGATTACGGACGTTGGAATATTTGGGTTTGCACTATTTATTTGCCAGCATTAAGGCAATAGATAATTTTGGATTATGTTATTAAGAATTTAAAATCTTAAAGCTTTCAGACAAATTTTATTAAAATGTTGTGGTGGCCATTAAGGAGCACTTAAACTGAATTCTAGTTCATTTGTGTACGTATATAGAAAGCTTCGTTTTTCGTATAATCATGGCCGTACATACGAAAGCTCAACCAATAAAATAATTTATCTAAGTAACTGGAAGTATTATTAGAATGCTTTTTTAAAGAAAAATACTTCCGGTTATTACAGGAATTAGAATATTCTACTTTACAAATTTTATTTTATCAGCATGAAGACAATATTAAATAAATGCAAGTTTGGAAAATAAAGTTGTCTAAAATATTTTCTAAATCTTATTAGTACATAGTTTATGTTCAAATCTGGGTAACTGTTTCGTTGGTTGACTAATCAGATTAAAATTTATTTATCATGATTATAACTAATAATAGCAGTTTCAAAGGACATTACCCACTCCGTACAGAGCGGGCCGTAAGTCACTCGAATGAATCATCTCTCAAATATATAACGAGCCATATCTCGTAGTCGTTCGTTAGCACCCAACTTGCACATCCAAACCTAACAACGGGCCTGATCAACGCTTTATAACGCATCAGCTGTACAGCACTTGATAGGTGTTAAGATTTAAGCAGTGGCCGAGGATATAAAGCAAAACTACCAGCCGCCAGCCACACTTTAATATCCTCACCCACACTCTATTGTTGTGAGTGATAAGACTTTTGCTCAATTATTTGAACCTTTTCACTCCCTCAAACGTGTACTGGCCACTACAAAAACCTGCTGTGACATTTTCCCTATGACGAGAGAACAGGTATTTCGTTTTGGACTCATTGATGTGGAGTCCAATAGAAGCTGAAAATTCTACAAGCGGATCAAGTATTTCCTTCACTCCGTTAATATTCAGTCCAATCAAGCATATGTCACCTGATTGGACTGGCGATATAAGTTGTTGCGCTGATGTGTTTCAGTTTTACGAAAGATATATTCCAACATGAGATTAAAGAGTATCGGGGATACAGCATCTCTCTGCCGAACACCCGAGTTAACTACAAAAATTGTCGATAGCCTATTCTCAACTTTAACACAGCATTGACACTGCATCACTGTCATTCTTCAAAATCGTACCAATTTTGTTGGCATTCCTAGATATTCCAGAGCAGACCACAAACACTCTTTGTTGATCGAGTCATAGGCCTGCCGGAAATCCAGGAACAGCTGAGGCACTAGGATGGAAGTTTCATAATATTTAGATAGAATCATCCGCAGCGAAAAGACCTGATCAGTAACTGATCGATTCGGACGAAATGCTCTTTGATGTTCACCAACTGAACCTTCCGCTATAGGGGTTATTCAATACAATATAATAAAGGACAGTAACTTGTATGCTCTGCAAAGGAGGGCAATACCGCGGTAAGTCTCACACTTCCAGCGGTCTCGCTTCTTGAATATCGCGGCCACTTGCACATCGAATAAGTTCGAAAAGGCAGTTCCAAAAAGTGTCCACCCCAGGTGAGCGGTTGCGTTTTAGTCTCTGCATGGCTCTAGTGAATTCTTCATGCGGGATGGATCCTTAATGCAAATCTCCACAGTCTGTATTTGAGATGACTCAGCCACAGTCTGTGACGCATGATGAACAACAAGCAGGACGGTAAAGTATCCACTCCATTGGTCGAGTACTGCATTGATGTTGACATAGTGGTTTCCATTCTGGTCCCGAATGGCGGTTGACACAGGCCTGAAAGTATGGTGCAATCCAGTAATTCCCTTAAAGAATTAAAGAAATTACGCGAACTGCGTTCATCGCTGAGTTTTGTACTTTCAGAACCTCGACCTTCCACCGTTCACGCATCTTCGTTCTTCAATTCTGCTAAGCCGCCCTCCGAGCAGCTTTGTTTTTTGAGAGCATGGACCAACGTTTTCGAGAGCAAGGACCAATGTTTTCACTCAAGTCGGCCTGATTTCTGCCAGCTCTAGCATTACAGTCCCCAACTACCATTCTAACATCGTGTTTGGGTGTAGATCCCATCAGATCGTCCAGGTCATTGTAAAATGCGTTTCTATATTGGGGCTGGCCAACGTCTGTGGGCATGTGGACACGTGGCACAAGAGGAAATCCAGCTCCAAGACTCTTGAGGTCATCCCGACTGTTGAGCATAGCCCTGGGACACATGGTCCCCACATTTAGACGAGTTTCTTGGCCTTCCAACTCTTGTGCCAATCTTACACCTCGTGTCCGGTACTTGAGCGGGGGTCCGGTATTGGTTTGGCGGTATCCAGTTTTTCTTTTGTTGATATTGCAAACAGTTGAGTTAATTACTGATGCGGGTCGTCAGCACAGCGATCCAACCGCTTAGTCGCTTCCTATGACAAGCAAAGGATACTGTGGTGGTATTCTAGGAAAACAATTTCGTGCAATTTAGGCTAATGAAACATGTGAGTGCCCTTCGACCACATGATTATAAGTAATCCAAGAAATTAAATCTAAACGTTGCTAATCTTTAAATTGTTCCTATAAATGCAATTGTCCCTATTTTAGACATGCTTTTCAACACAACTCTAAATAGCAAATGCTTTTATCATGTAGCTTTTTTTTAAATGTTGTTGATTAAAAGTTAGCTGAATTGGAATCTTCTTATGTACTTGAGCTTTTTTAAATTTTATTTATAAAAATTTACTTGTGTTCTGGCTTCATATGAATATGATACTTTACAAAATTCCGAACTCTACCTTCAGAGTAGTAATTCAACAACTATTTGTTTGACATGTATCATCAATTTCATATTTATTATGCCCACAGGGTAAACGAAAAATACTTAAAGATGCTTGAATGGCGGCTTCACATTTCAAAATACGATTTTCATACTCTCACTAAATATTAAATGATTTAATGTCTTGGGAGTCAATTTATCTGCTAACAAAAAAAGAATGATAATAATTTCAGAACTGTCAGAATGAGAAAATGCCAATTTTCCATAAATTATGTTTTTCTGAATAATATTGTCTTTTCGAAGAATAGACGTGTTACTCTATTCGAGATACAACACAATTTTTTACGTTACTACAATTTGAAATCACCTTAAACTATGAAAAGGTTATGAAAGCTTTTAGCGACCTATAAGCTTTTTGGTAGTGGCTATGTTTAAATAGCTTTAGACTAATTTATTTTTGGTTTGAAATTCCGGTGGTTTGGAAATACCTACTCTAACTGTAGGCACATTCACATAATATACTGTGTTGCTTTATAGTTGTATGACCATATACTAAATCAATTAGCTATAATAAGTCTTTCAAACAATTACATTTACTAAAATTTTCAAACAAGATAATACAATAACATGATTATAAGTAGATTTAATGTATAATCGGTTTGGCAAAAAAAGAATACCCAATCTCCATCGCCTATATGTATGTATGTTTACAAACAGGAAACCACAACCCAGAAAGATAACTACTTCGTCCAACTTCTTTAAATTCAAATCGATTTTCTTGTTATAATCTAGCACTCGTACGAATGGAAAAACCAACCGCACTACACAAAGTTAAACTCAAATCCAAGATCAACATTTTTTTTTGTATTTTCCTTGTGTTCGGTTTGTTTTTATTTTCAATTTCCACTTGACTTATGTAGTGTATGTATATATATGTACATATGTATATACATATACAGCATATAAACATTAAAGTCAACTTTGTTCTCCATACTTTCCCTTTTTTCAATATATATACATTTGTATATAGATGATGTTCCTCGTTTCTTTTCTTTTTTTATCAGCATGTTATGTGTGGGTGTGTGTGTGTGTATGTGTATGTGTGTGTTGTCGAAACAAACAAAAATCGAAAAGTTTCTTTTTTTCTTTTTATATTTTACTTCTTATGTGCTGTAATAAAAGCACAAAAAATAAAGAAAATTTACTTTTCTTTATTTCTAATTAGCATTTGTTTGTTTAAAATAAAAGAAAAGCACAAAAAAAAAATATTTTCAATCTCTATAAATATTCATGAAATTCTTTTTCCACTTTAGTTGTTCTGTATTTATTTTTGGGGAAATCTGAAAGCTGGAAAATATAAAACTTACTCCACACACACACGCACAAAAAAATGTTTTTGTTCCCATTTATAATTTTTTTTCGAAAATTTTCACCTTATTCACCTTTCGTGTTGTGTGTGTGTGTGTGTGTGTGTCTTATTTATTTTGCTTTATTCTTTATTACAACTTTTCTTTGTTGTTTTGTTATTATTACTGTTCGTTGGTGTTTTTGTTGCTGAGCAAGAGCTACCTAGGTGTTGTTTCTGAAGCTTTTTATTAAAAAGTTATAACAGTTGATTTTAATTTAAAAAAAATTTTAAAAAACGAGTTTTTTTTTAACTTTTTACTTTTCGTTTTCCTTATTTTTCGATTTAAATTGAAATTATATTCTTAAATATATAAGTATATCGTATTTTTTTTATCAAAACCAGAAAAACCAAAGATTGGAAATTTTTTCTTAAGTAAAACATGATGAAGAAATCGTATATAATCTACTCGTACAGTATAGTTATGTACATACATACGAATACATATTGGTAACTTTGAAAAACATTTTTTTTTTGTTCTGAAATTGGTTTTCTTGTATATGTATGTATATATGAAAATTGATGGTAATCTTACATAATAATGAAAGAATGGTTTTTTATTTTATTGAGGTTTTGGTTAATTTTTTTTTTCATTATTTTCTCTTATATGCATCAAGAATTTGGTTTATATGTCTCGCTTAAGTGTGGTAACCTTACGGTTTTTTAACATGACATCTAAAAATTAAAAATGTATACATTTTTTCTGCAGGCATTATGTGTTAATGAACTTTTGTATACTTTTAAAATTATAAAAATTGTACAAAGACCGAATTTTATTACATTTCTGGACAATTGTAAGATGGTCAATCCATTTGAACACTTATACGTAAAATACGATTTTAAAACTCGAAAATTTTGAATTGAATTGAAACCAAAAGTTTTAAAATTTTCTGTTGGAATTTCGGTTTGAATTTTGTAAATTTCAAATATCTTGAAAATATATTTTCGAATATCCCAAAATTCTTATATAGGCAAATTTTTAAAAATTTGGATTTTTTAAAGAGTTCATTATGATGTTTGTTTCAGTTTAATTCAACTCCTTACGGTGACAGGCGCACGGTAATTAAAATTCCGTAAAATTCATTGGCAGCACCGATGTTGAAATCCGAATTTTCGTAAATTTTGTTTAAATTTTCATAACTGAATAAAAATATGAACGTCTTAATTGTAAAATTATGATTCAATATTAAAACATTTATAGAAAAATGTAACATTTTCATAAACAGTTTGTAAAATTCGCTAACAAACTTTGCAAATTGCGATATACCAATGTCGGAATTCCTTATCATTTTGTATAGTAGAACCTAGCATTCTATAGGGAAAGAATTTTGAATTTTTTCCAATCAGCTAGTAAATTTTTGAAATTTTTATTTTAAGCAGCCTAGCCTATAAGTCATAGCAGTCTTCTACCTGAGCATTGTTGCGTTCAATTACTTTTGTTATACAGAAACCTATCAAATCACGTATTTTATTTCTATCTCATGGCCAATAAAGTTGGGTGTCCAGAAGATAAACAATCTAGATTTTTTTCGTTCATTGCTGCATATAGTTACTTTCCTTTAGGTGTTGTTAATCTCGAACCCCATTACAAATCGCTGCTTTTTAATTGCTTGTATCGGTGGACAGTAAACATTCCTCTAGGCAGATATTAGTACCTTGGATGTGATCTTTACCATATTTGTTGAGTTTATAATGCTTTATTCTTCGTTTGATCAAGACCGCAGTGCCGCCGTGTAATCTTCCTTCTGAATGTTTGGTGTCTTAAACTGAATATCCGTTGATTTTAAAACGGGTATTTTTTGTAAAGTGTGTTTCTGATATTAGCATGATGTCTATACTTTGGTCGGCAAGAAACATTTGAACCTCTGCTTTATGCTGTGAAAGACCGTTCGCATTCCATACAGATATCTTTAGGAGCGTCATTTTTGGCTTTTGGTATGTTCATATTTTGCATGATCATTGGTCAGTTTGTTTACGCGGTTGCGTGAATATTTAATTATTCTTCGTTGAAATGAACTTTCATTTCTGGGGCGGTACCTTTTATGATGTTGGCATAGGAAACTCTTGGTTGTGCAAAACAGCTTTTAACATTCTTCAGGCCCAGTTTGTGTGGTAGGGTATGCATTCGCTTGTTGCGAAATTGTACTTCTTCATGTTTCTTTGATTGAAACGGATGTATTCACTGCGCATTATTCTGATTCAATGCTGGTATTGGCTCTGTTCTTTGAACAGATATAGATATTTTTTGGGCAAAATAGGCCCTTTATAATTTTAGCACTAATAATCATTATTAAAAACTTAAAAATAATTAAAAGAACTGACCATGCACTTTTTATTTAAATTTTATTTTAATTATATTCCGCGCACATTTTTAATAGTACGAAGAGTTCGGTTCAAATTTGATTTAATTAAAGAAAAGCTAGAGACCATAATAAGAAATTTAAGACCATTCTATATCGAAAAACTCCCAATAGTGGATATTAAGACAATTGACCAACTAAGCCGATACTGTAAAAATATAGAGGACCTAAAGTTTAACTTAGATCGGCGTTCTAGAATGCAAACGGCTTGTCGCAACATGGACAAGAAGTTAAAAGTTTCCTGATGGAACAAGAAATTGATGTCATGCTAATATCTGAAACGCATAACACCAGTAGAAGTTTCCTAAAAATACCAAGATACACCATCTATAACACAAATCATCCTGATGGAACACCACGAAGTAGAAAAGTATGAGAAGGAGCATCTACAATCAACTACTGTAGTAACAGAAGATTGGCTAGGTCCCATAACCATTTCGGCCATATACTGCCCACCAAAACATACAATAAAAATGGAACAATTTGATCATTTTTTTAATTCTTTGGGTGGTCATCGCTTTATAGCAGGGGGTGATTACAATGCAAAACACTAAGACTGGGGATCAAGACTGGCTACAACAAGAGGCCGTGAGTTATTAAAGTCAATCCAAAAAAATATAATCTTCATCATGTTTCAACCAGTGAACCTACCAATTGGCCTAGTGATAGGAGAAAGATCCTAGATGTCATAGATTTCTGCGTCACCAAAGGAATCGCCAGTAATTATATTAAAGCTGCGCCGTGCTTGGACCTGTCATCGGACCACTCGCCAGTCTTAATCACTTTGGGTACAAAGATAGTGAATACAAAGAAACAGCCGATGTTAAGCAACAATAAAACTGACTGGAACCTCTTCAGATATAATGTAACAGAGAAACTAAACATAAACATCAAATTAAGGACAGAGAGTGATATAGATGAAGCAGTTGAACATTTCAATGAATGTATCCATTCGGCAGCTTGGAAGTCAACGACAGAACAAAATGACAAAGAAAAGGATAGGGGATGTTCAAATATTGTCAAGAAAATGATTTAAAAAAAAAGAAAATTAAGAGAACAGTGGCAACGATATCGACTAGCGGAAGATAAACGTAATCTAAACAAAGCAACCAAACAGTTAAAAGAGTTGCTGCTCAATGAAAAAAAACCAATCAATACAAGAATACTTATCTCGACTATCACCAACAGAAAACACAGATTATTCATTATGGAAAGCGACTAAGAAGCTGAAACAACCACAGCAGCATGTTCCACCGATACGTAAAAGTAATGGTCACTGGGTGAGAAATAATGAAGAAAAGGCTGAAATATTTGCAGACCATTTTGAAAAGGTATTTCAACCATATCCTTCAGAAACTACAGACGAAGAGAACAACAACATTCAAAGCTATTTGGAATCACCATTGCAAATGAATCTGATAATCATGAAGTTTTCTATCTTAGAAGTAAAAACAGTTATACAGAGAGAATTAAATTCTAAAAAGGCGCCAGGATATGATCTCATTACAGGAAAAGTTTTGCAAGAGTTACCCGATAAGGGTATACGATATCTAACTTACATATTTAATGCAATACTTAGAACTGGATATTTCCCAATACAATGGAAGGTTTCACAAGTAATATTAATACCAAAACCTGGAAAGCCGTCCGGTTTACGTCCTACAGACTTATAAGCTTGCTACCAATTATTTCTAAATTATTTGAAAAACTACTGCTTAAGCGTCTAAAGCCCATTTTACTGGAGAAAAATGTGATTCCGGGCCATCAGTTTGGATTTAGGCAGAACACTCAACAATAGAACAAGTGCACAGAATAGTTCAAGCAATTCAAGAAGCTCTGGAAGAAAAAAGATATTGCTCTGCTCTATTCATGGACATAGCACAAGCTTTTGATAAGGTGTGGCATGTGGGATTACAATACAAAATCAAGCAATGCTTACCAAATGATTTCTACAGAATATTAACATCGTATCTAATGGACAGACATTTCATTGTAAAACATCAGGATGCATACACAAATATCCGTCCAATTAAATCTGGTATACCACAGGGCAGCGTGCTTGGACCAATATTATATCTAATATATATCGCAGATATACCTACAAGCAATCAAGTAACTGTAGCAACATTTGCAGATGACACGGCAGTACTCTCATCACATGAAGACCCCAACAAAGCAGCAGAAGTCTTGCAGGAGAATATTAATAATATCCAAGTATGGATGGAAAAATGGAGAATTAAAGTTAATGAAGCAAAATCTAATCATGTAACCTTTACAATGCGTAGAGGCACATGTCCATCAATACAGATGAATAACCAGGTCATACCTCAATCTGATGAAGTAAAATATTTAGGTATACACCTCGACAAACGTTTAACATGGCGTAAACATATATGGACAAAAAGAAAGCAATTGGGAATGAAACTGTCCAAAATCTATTGGCTCATATGCAGAACATCTAGTTTATCGATTGAAAACAAACTATTGCTTTATAAAATGATAATAAAACCTATCTGGACATATGGTATACAGCTGTGGGGAACGGCCAGCAACTCGAACTTGGACATTCTTCAGCGGTTCCAGTCTATAATTCTAAGAATCATAGTAGATGCACCGTGGTTCGTGTCAAACGATATAATTCATCGGGACCTAAAGGTACCAACAATACGTGAAGAAATTAGGAACTCCAGTGCCAGGTATCAGTCAAGATTGTCAATTCATCCAAACGAGCTAGCGAACAAACTACTCAACTCCACAACGAGGAAAAGGCTGAAACGTCACAAAATTTTGGATTTGCCAAACAGATCCTAGTCACAAGCAAACACATTAAATTTTAAATTCTCTATATTCAATCGACCCAATCGTAGTTAAATGTGTTATATCAATTTAAACTAATTATAATGTAAGGAGATTTTGTCAATGGGTAAAAATACTCCGATCAAGACAATGTAAAAAGACACAAAGTTTACTGAATGTCTCTTAAAGAGATAGATTGTAAAATAAAGGAAACAAAAAAAAAAAAAAAAAAGATCGGCGTTCTAGTAAACAGACTCAACATTTTATTGACAACTCCATCCCTAAAACTATGATATTAAAAAATAGATCAATGGATATAGAGTTCACAGTTATTCTCAGTCAGATGATTCCATTGAGAAAGAAACGTTAGTTTTAACAACATAAGAAAACGAAGTATCTCTTTTGCGAGACCTCACACTAGCCGAAAACAAGTCAAAGTTAGCCCCTAAGTGCTGGAACTGCTTAAGGGCGGGACACCCGTTCTATGAATGTGATTAACCAAAAACTTGGTATTTTTGCTACAAATGTGGAATGGATGGATCCATCATAAGATTTTGTTCAAATTGTAAGGGCAAACATAACCACAACAAAAAAAAACAATAAGGTGGGTGGGTTAAGAGGTCTGACCTATCTTCAAAATGGTAAGACTCCGACCATAGCTATAACTTCAAATATTCGCCCCAGTTCAAAAACATTTTCATATTTTCCAAAAATTATTCATTTAAATTCATTAATTAATTACGCTATATGAACGGAAGACCCACACTAGAAGTTAAAATTTTGGATTTCCGTAATGGGTCTTTTAGATTCTGGAGCTTCTTGAACAATTTTTGAAAACGGTTGTCAGCCAATTCATGATCGTTTGGGTCTTACCATTGTCGATCTTAACTCATCTGTGGCTACAGCTGATGGTACCCAAAGGATACTTTAACGTTCCATATACATACAACGGGAAAACGGTGATTATCCCTACACTAATCATACCTACTTTAACCAGTACTTTAATATTGGGCATTGATTTTTGGAAGGGATTTAACATAACACCCGTTTTGGTTGTTGATGGTGATAAACTCGGAAAAACTGATGTTCTGTCACATTTTATTAATACTGCGGCGATGCCACGCCAATAAAGCAACGAAATTATCCGTTTCACCCTATGTACAGGAACAGCTAGATAATGAACTTGACCGCATGATCAAACTTGGCGTTGTTGAAAAACCTAACAGCCCATGGAGTAATCCGATAATATGTGTTAGCAGAGCTAATGGTAAAATTCGTCTATGTCTGAATTCTAGGAAGCTGAACGCAGTAACTAAGCAGGATGTTACCCCATTCCTCATATCGGGCGTATTTTAGGCAAATTTACAACCACCAAATTTCTATCGAACGAGGATCTCTTTAACGAATTTTGGCAGGTTCCCCTTGAAGAAACATCTAAAGAAAAAACTGCTTTTTCAACATCATCACGAGGTCATTTCCAATTTGTTGTAATGCCATTTGGTCTCCATAATGCTCCCCAGATACAGTCTCGTCTTATGGATCTAGTGTTAGGGGTTGATTTCGAGCCATATCTTTTTGGAAACGATGGAGTATCATTTGGAACTTATGAATATTGTTGCGGAAAGATTAAGTAAATCGAGTTTAACGATAAATTTAGAAAAATCAAAATTTCTCTAAAAAAGCATGAATGAAGCTTGGGTATATCATATATGAAGAGGGATTGCGTACCGGTCCTGGAAAAGTACATGGAATCTTAGATTACCCTATCCCAACATCAATCAAAGGTGTCCGAAGACTTTTGGGAATGTCGGGATGGTACCGCAGGTTTATTCCAAACTTTGCTACTCTCACCGCACCAATCTCTAATATTTTACAGTGGTAAATTGGAACTCAAAACGAGGTAAATTTCCCCTCCAATACTATCGAACTCTAATTTTTCACTGCCATTTACCATCCAAACCGATGCTTCCGACGTAGGTATTGGTGCAGTCTTAACCCAGGGAGAAGGCTCCGTAGAACGCGTCACTTCATTTTTGTCGCAAAAACTAACGGCTCAACAACAAAAGTATCACACTACTGAAGAGGAATGCCTGGCTGTGATACTGGCCATTGAGAAATTCCGTCCTTACATAGAGAGAGCCAAATTCACCGTAATTACGGATCATGCGTCTTTAATATGGCTAAATAATATTCGAGATCCTAGTGGTCGGTTGGGTATACGGTCTCTGAAACTGCAACAATACCAGTTTGAACTCTAACACAGGAAAGGTAAATTTCACGTTGCGCCCGATGCTCTTTCACGTAGCCTCGCGGTTGACGCGTTATCATCTATACGATGGATTCTTGGTATGCAAATTTAAAAGTAGGAGTCATCCACTCATATTGGGGTTAAAAAGACCTTAGGACTAATTAAAGAAAAGTACTATTGGCCAAAACTCTCAGTTACAGTTAAAGATTCCTTGGTCGGTTATTGCCGTTGATTTTATGGGACCTCTTACGAGATCGAAGCAAGGAAATTCTTATATATTCGTAGTGGTGGAAATTTTCACAAAATTTGTCATTCTTTTTCCAATGAGAAATTCTGAAACGTCAAACACTACCAAAATCCTAGAGCAGAATATTTTTATATTGTATTGGCACTCCCAAAACTCTTATTTCGGATAATGGACCGCAATTTCTTTCGAACCAGTTTCAAACTTTTCTACAAGAAAATGGAGTTCGACACTATCGAAATGCATGCTACCACCCCCAAAATAACCCAGCGGAAAGAATACACCGCATCATTATAGCATCAATTCGGGCTTACCTTAATGATAGCCACAAAGATTGGGATAACGAGCTTCCTATAGAATTAATCGTGATCTTCGAACAGCGAAACATGAGACCACTGGGTTCACTTCTTATTTTCTAAAGTTTGGTCGTGAGATGTATCATTATGGATACGATCAATATGGAGGTGCATCAAACCAAAAACGATTGTTCAGAAAAATTTAGAAAAAGCGTATCAAAAATCTTCTCATTATTACTTAACATTAGAACGCGCCCCAGCAAATTTTCTATTGGAGATATAGTTTGGAAGAAGAATTTTAAATTGTCAGAGTTTTCTACAATAATGTTAGTGTAACTATTGGGTTGGATAATCAAAAAGTACTATTAGCTACTAATTGAATAAGACCCCTAAGATCTGTTTAAATTTTTTTTATGTGTAGAATTTTAGATTATCAGTTTTATAATATGTAGGTGTATTGGTACAGCTATCTGTAGAGGTGCTCTACTACAGGCAAGTTCCCTAGTTGATCTTAACCAATAATATCAGTCAAAAGTAATGTTTAAGTTTGACTTTCGCTAAATTCGGTGAATGAATTCATTAAGTTTGCCTTGTCATCAGTTGTTATAATTCCTACATCATCTTTGAGTTATCTTAATACCAGAGTGATGTAAGAGGAGATGAATGATACGTCTCTATATTTTTTTTGTAAGAGAAGTTTAATTTTGTAGATGTGCAGTTATGAAGCTCATAGTTTAGAAAGCAGATAATGTAAAAGCTAAATTTTATAAAATTTAAAGGTTTTTAACTTAGCACTTAAACAAATTTGGAGATAAACAGTGTTCAAATTATAAATTTAGACGTTTTAGAATTAACAGGTTTTAAAATTTTAGATCGCATTTTAAAAATTAGCAAATTAAATCAATACATTTTAGGACTTATACGGGAGAAATTACAAATATCAAAATAAGGAAAAATATTCTAATATTCCAGCGCTCCATGTGGGGTATTTGCAAGTGAATTTTGTAGTAAAGTAACCTGATTCCATCAGAGTTCAACTTAGAAATCACGATCACGGTTTTTTAGTTTTGAACTATTTATAAACTCTTGATGCAAAATGATTTAAATTGACCCAAATCAAAAAAAATTATTAAAATCTTATTTTAAATTTAATTTATTTTCTAAAATAATTCTCAGAATTTATGAAAGGAAAACACGAATTATGAATTTCTGATTGAATACCTGTTAATAGCCTGGCAAAGTTAACTATAGTACTGATCTCACAATTTGGACATTTACTATCTTCGTATCTCCGACCACTCACTTGAAAAAATTGTTGATATGTGATACAAATTGTTACGTATATGACTCCAGAACAAATCTACGTCATTTTTTGAAGTAAGCTTTGCATCATAAAAATGTATATTTAGGCTTCAAAATATGACGCAAATTACATTAAAATCACATCTGATGCAACGTGCAACGAATTATACATAGTATCAGTTTGCATCAACAGAATATTGTTAGATGTTACTTTGAAAATCGAAACAAAATGTATTGAATTATACGATGATGCAAAATGTGTCGATATCTGATATAAATTAGATCACTATTATTTCGATTCTTTAACGCATAATTTTTTAATATATTTTGCAACGATTTAGTTTAGTTATAACATTACTATATCGAATTTACAACAAAGCCACTTAAGACACACATACTTAGTTCAATAAACGATTAAGACAATTGTATTTAATAAAGCTTTATTTCTTCATGTAATATTAATAATTCACAAGCAAAAATTAATATTAAAAGAAATCTAAATTAATTAAGAATGAATGACAGAGTGCCCCAAGCTTAAATGGAGTAATTTTTTGAGTTGGTCAGCCAGCCATCTCGCTCCATTTAACCACCTTGTAAACATATATTTTCATCATCATATATTGTAAAGTATCACCATGTTCTATAATTATACATACAACCATTTTCTTACTATTCCACCAAGTTTAACGATCGCTAGTGCTAAGGCTGTGATGTGTGCAGGATCAGGATGATATGAAAATTTAAACATCAAAAAGTCTACACTTTCTCGTGTTAATGACCTTTTATTATGGATTCGTTTTGTTTAGTACATAGGAGTTTTGAGTCGATTTTAAAAAACTTTCTAAATCCGGTAACGATAAATGTACATACAGTAAAGTTAAAAAAAGATTATTATAGTTCAGTTATAACGTTCAAATTACCTGTGAATTTATATGAATTTGGTGGTCTAACCGGGGCTGCTTTGGTTTTAGAAAAATCTGTTAGATTAGAATAAAATAATTTAGTTCAAACACATCACAGCAATTAACGAATGGTACGGCATGCACCAGCAGACAATATTAAAGTAAGTAAACGCTGTAAAAAAATTTGTGTACTACTTAAAAATTTCAGAAAACTGTGTTTTAAAATGGTAGAAGTTTCTTGTTAAATTATTCAAATTCTTGAATCACTAAATATTTATGAAACTACCTATATTAGACCTTATTTACAATGTTTTTACTGATAAATACAAGGTAAAATTAATTTTTTTTACACATTTACGGTTTTAGTTATACCGGATTAATTCCAAATTTCTGTAGTTTTCAAGGACAAATTTCTGGTGTTTAAAATGAAAAAACTACTCCAAAACACTCAAATATACAACAATTACATTTTAAAATATATTAGATTCACTAGTTTTCCAATCATTACAATCTTAACAAATAAAAATTAAAATTAAATAAACACTTTTTCCTTATACGAGGCGCTTTTCATTTTTACCGTTCGTCAATACACGTTTCTTTACATGACAAATATAACTCACCGGTATTTTTATTTTTTAGCACTATCTTATGTTCAAATTTTGAACTGTGTTGATTAAAAATGCATTGATTGAAAATGCATAAAAAATCTTCTTCCGGAATCTTTACATCTTTATAGCATCTCCAAAATGATCAATATCATAAACGGATACATCTGCATACATAGATGCTGAAAACAACAATAATTATTAATATAAGTATGAAACTAAATCGTTATTAAACACTTTTCTAATCAATAAATTCACTAGAATATAACAATTACTTTGTTATTTACAATATATAAGTATAACACCTAATTGCAAAATATTACAATTTTAAGAAATAATTTTAAAAAAAATTATGAATTCCGTTCCGTATGATCTTTTGAAGCGCTGAACAATACAAACAAAGTAAATTAAAAAATATAATACAGGGATACGACCATATTTAGGAAACGGAGTATTCAATGAATGCGGTAGTATAATTAAATATGAAATTCTTGTAAAATAATTTTTCAAATATGCGCGCTGTATATTTACAAATACGTTACATACTGCCTGAGTATCTTATGTACCTGTAGTGCAACAAATTCATTCCGATTTTCATATTCAATACAGCGCTAATCCCTAAATCCTTAGTAAATAATATGATGAATGCGTCTGAAATGCGAATTTAAATGTACATTTCATAAACGCACATATTTCGGAAGTTTGAACGTTAGAAATTGTTTTGAAATAAAAACAAATAAATTCGAAAATCTTATGTTTTGTCTTACATAAAAATCGGTTCGACAAGATTGCCGAGCCCGGTACACGATTTTTAATAGTCTGTAAATCATCAATTTGGTACATAATAATATTCGATACAATTTTGCATCAAATTTTCTTTTAATTGTATCAATATTTAATTCGACGCAAGCTGTAAATCTTTTTGTGAAACTAGTTATATCGCATATGCCGTGATGCAAGGCTTGTATCACAAAACATCGCAATATTTTCAATATATGCATATATAGATAGTCGCTCTAATATTTTGATTGGGATGGCATCTTCCATCTGAACCACTTCCAAATAGATTAACCCACTATACACTTTGTCATAATTTCTTTTTCACTATTTATGGTCGCTATATTTAGTGTTGTGCGCTAAAAATAAAATGGAAAATATTTTAAGTTTAAACAATAAAAATGGTAAATAGTCGAAATAAAAAATCTATATACGTACATGGTCAAATTTATAAAATAACACCCAAATAAAATAAAATAAATAAAAACTAATAATAATATTTTTCTGCATTTGACGTAAAGAGTGAGCTTTTATTTAAAAAAATATAAAAATGGAAATAAATAAAAAATTTCACATCCATTTTCTCGAATTACTTTTCTATTTTTAGAATTTTATATGCAAAAATTTTCACAAAACTTTTTTTTTATTTGGGATGTTTGGTCGGTCTAGTCTACATAATATTTAGGTAGGTATTATACGTACATATATAATAAAGCTGTTTGAGTGTGGATTTGACAAAAGCAATTTGGCTGGAGCTTTATTGATCGCGATTAATAGCGGCATTATTTATGAAAAAATTTTTTTATTATGTCTGACGTTTTCTTACGATTCCAGGTGAATGATCTACAGTACGTTCAGTCGAAAATTCGTTGGGCGTTACGAATAGTTTAAATTGATCCGTATGACAGAACCAAATACAAAAAATATAAATATGACGTTTAATTGCTCGAGTACGTTGGTTGTTGCCATAAAAAAGTGATAGTTTTTGTTATTTTCCTATATACTTGGGTATATGTTATATACTATGAAATAAAAATAACGCCCTAATTTTTATCTGCATCTATTTATAATTATATGCGAATGTTGAATACCAACAACTAGTCTGATATAGTTTGCAGTTTTGGTGCCATCAAATGCTCGCTACAATTTGCTTGTTAGTTTTTATATAAATAAATGCCTTTGGTAGTCATATACTCGTAGCATTGTATAATATGCAAACAACATTGAAATGTTTCTCCCACTGGAAAGTGATATTAACCCTCTTTCAATATCTTTATAAACAATTTTATCACATAGATTTAAGCAACTCTATACAATAGTAGACGAACCCACTGTCGAAAAAAGGTTTGCCAAAACATTATTTAATTAATCCTTTCACTGCCGATTTAAATCCTGTAGCCTAATTCTATAACGAATAAGATAAATGCTTTGAGTTGCTTAAATAAGATTATATAAATGAAAAAATATTACATTACCTAACAATTTTTATATAGGCAAATCATTTCACGAGGAAGGCGGGCTAGTGCCCGAACAAAAAGGAGCGCTTTTGTCCTATTTAGTGGATAACTAAAACATTATTATAAATGTTGCCCATGAAAGGTAAATTAATTAATTTAGATTTACTTATTTGTTTCTATAAAACTATTTATTTTAATAGGTTCGCAATTGCAAAATTGACAGGAATTGGCCCCTAATCTGCTTATTTAGAAGAAACGTAAAATCGCATTCTGCCAAAGAGAAACGCCAGATTGAAGTGTCCGGAGTAAATGGGATGAGAAAAATTAGGAATCTGACGGGATGAGTTAGTCGAGAAAGAGGTTTTGGTCATCAGTCGGAAATAATATTTCGTCGGAACAACCACGAGCACGAGCTAGTTTAAGGAGAAGAAGATCAGCTGGAAATGATAGTGAATTAGGAAAACTCTTAGAAATAGAGAAGGAAAAAACAACACTCAAACGAGAAATGTTTGAGTTCCATAAAAGTATTGAACTTGAAAAACTTCAATTCGAAAAACAAAAAACCGAAGGTTTAAAATCTCAAGGGACTTTAAGTGAGCAAAAACTAGCTGTACAAGAAATTGTCTTTTGATTCTATCAGGTTATGCATAATCAATCGTTCCGCAGCATATATTGTACAAGCCCAGTTAATCCAAAAATTATTCGGTAAAAAATTTAGTTGCGCTCGTCCAAAAATCATTGCAGTCGGAAAAATATTTTTTATCCATATTTTAACGAAAATCTTCGCAAATTGCTTGAGAAAACCAATTGCATTACGATAATGGGGGATGCTTCGAACTAAAGCCGAAAAATCAATCTATAGATGACATGAATCCAATACTGTCTAAACTGAATCTGGATGACGGCAAGTTGGTAGATGAATTAAGGTACATATATATATATATCAATTTATATTGTAATCAGGACAAAATTAACGAATGGAGCAAACTAGGGAAACCAGAGATGTGTTTCCCAGAGGTTTTTGACTACGTCGTTTACCAATACCCACCCGGGTGACCACCGTATATTGTGTTTTGTTTTTTTTTTGTTTTTTTGTTTAAAAAAAAAAATTTTTTTTTAAGTTTTTCAGAAACAGTTCGATAATTTGGTCAGAGAAATTAAAGGATTTTTAGATTCAATAAAAGCCCGCTAGGTTATTAGCGAATTAAAATCAAAATGGTCACCCGGGTGGGTATTGGTAAACCGAAGGTTTTAATAGTATAACTTATAAAAAATAAAAATATTTTTAAATTAAAATTATTTTTGTAAGATGTAAAATTATTAATTTGAATTTTTTTTAAATATTAATTATATTTAAATGCAAAAGCAAGATTAATGGAAAATAATTCATCTTTTACTATCACGAAATGTCCTATATACTAAAATTTGGGTAGCCGACTCTTGAAATTTGTCGTTTCACCGGCCTATTAGTTTGGGTTACCATCGTAACAGAGAACTTTTATGATTCGTATTTTACATGGGATCAGGTTAAAAAAAATTAAATTCCCCACCCAACTTGTATTCATGTACTAAATGGCCCATATTCAAAAATTCGGGTAGCTGGTACTTTTGATTTGTCGTGTTACCTGGCTATTAGTTTGGGTTGCTGTCCTAATAGAAAACTTCTATGCTTCGTATCAGACATATTTGCAAACATACCATAGTATATAATAACCATTTATGAACCGAATGATAAAGTGTGCTTTTTAACCAAATGGTTAAGGCATCTGTTTGATTAACTGGTTCCTATTAAATCATTTCTTTTAAAATCTATACTGACCCACCATGGTTCAATAATCACATTTTATGTTTGATTAAAATACGTAATTTTATTGTCAATCGTTGGAAGCGCACTAAAAATGAAAAGCTTTATCTGGAATATAAATCAATTAGAAATAAAACCAATAATTATGCTCTTAAAAACGATAAAACTTAGTATTTTGCTAAGCGTCTCGATCCTACTTTACCCTTTAAAATAATTTGGAAAAACCTTAATTCCATAACTGGATTATCCAATTAACTAAATAACTTAAATATTGACTTCTCAGCAGACGATTTGAATAATTATTTTTGCAATCAACCATCAACACCTGCTAACATAGACGATTTTGAGTTAAGAGGAGCTACTGATAATGGTTTTATTTTTCGTAGTATTGATACTGTAGACTTAAATGAAGCCTTTAGATCAGTTAAATCTAATTCTGCTGGAGTGGATGGACAGCTACCTCTTGTCTATCTGACTTTCAGCCTATTAGTATGCTAGAATCACATAAAATGCTATCCAAAGTTCAATCGGTCTACAGATCTAATCATAGTTCTATAACTGCTCTACTAAATATTAGCGATGGCATTCGTAGGGCTGTCGATGACGGACGAGCAAGTACATTGGTGCTCTTGGATTTTAGCAAGGCATTTGATAAGATTGATCATAAATTGCTAACAAATAAGCTAAGCTATTATTTTTTTATTTTAAGGCTCTGTTCTTGGGCCAGTCTTAACGATATAACTAATGTAATATAGAAATGTAAAATCACTTGTTCGCTGAAGACCTACAAATATATAAATCTTGCGGTGTAAACGACATCTCGAATTGCATTGAGATGGGAAACCAAGATATTGAGAGCATTGTTCAATGGTCAACAAGTAATAGGTTGGACCTCAACAGCAATAAAACCCAATGTATATTGATCGCTTCATCAGATCGCAATACTGATAATCTTTCCATATTGTATAGTGAGCGCTACAGTGAATAACCTGGGTGTACATTTTGATAACACTTTATGCTGGGGCCATCATGCTGAAAGTGTGACTAAGTTAAGTTGTGTTTCCTAAGACTATTATGAACTCCTACAAAACATTTCAACTCTACACTCCGCCTTCAACTTGTTAAGACGTACATCTTACCGCTTTTCATTTATGGAGACATTTATTTATTATTCAACTCATGCGCATAAGATACGTCTTTGGACTAAGGTGATATATGATCATGTCTCTCAGTATACAAAAATCTTACTTGGCTGTTGTATTTAAGCCCTTGAAGGATAAACTGCCTGCTTATATTTTTAATAAATTATAAAAATTAAAATCAAATCAACTCCAGACTATAAGGATCGCCTATATAATAGTACAAACCTATTATTACCTATATAGTACAAATCTAATGAATCCTGGCCCATATTGAAAAATTCGGGTAACTGGCACTTTGGATTTGTCGTGCTACCTGGCTATTTGTTTGGGTTGCTATCCTAATAGAGAACTTCAGGTCATATTTTATGTGGGATCAGGTTGAAAATAATTAGAATTCCCTATTGGTATTGCTGGAGTCCATTGGCATTCCAGCATAAAATTCTTAAGTCGTTAGACATGGTTTTGTTTAAGGATGGCTCCCTTAGTGCTGTATTCTAGTGTCTGTAATCGCTGATCAAAAGTATTAAGTTTGCTTAATATCAGCTTAAGTGTTTGATTTGTGTCGTCTGTTTGAGGAGTTTTTTTTATCTGTTTTCGTTTCTCATCATCACTTGCGAGTGTAAGTTTTTTTCCCTTCTTCTGCTTGATAGGTTATTAATGCTTTACGCCTTAATTCTCCTTTAAATGATTCAGGCCTGTTTATTCTAACAGTTTGCTTCTTTATTACATTTGTATTTTTAGCATTTATGCTTTTATTTTTGATATTTAGCAATTCAATAGCAACACTGCATCATCTGTAGTTAGCTGGATAGTTTTCTCCACAATATACGCATCTAGGCTGTACATCTGTGGGTTAGACACAATCTCTAGTATGGTGTTTACCTGGACATTTGATGTTTACCTGGTGTTTACCTGGACATTTGTTACAGTATTTTTGAGTATGTCCATATGCTTGAAATTTTTTTCATTGTGGTATAAGCCTAGATCTTTTTAGAGGCTTAATATTGACTTGGCATCCCAAGAATAAGATGTACTTGATGTGATGTATTTTTTCAATATCATCAGCTGCGCTGAATGTCAGCATATACATGTTCAGAGGCTCGTTACTTCTCCGTTTTAGCTTAATTGATACTTCAGTTGCATTAAACCCGTTTGCTTTCAGGTCCTCAATTATTTTTTCTGGTTTCCATGTAGAGTGCAGATTTTTAGCCATTACTCTAATTGGTCTGATTTGTTTGTTTTCAATCGTATGCCAAGAATGTCCCCCTTCGTTTAACATTTTTGTCATTTCTCTGTAGGTTTCACCATCTGCTAAGTTTATTTTGATGTAGTTTCCACTCATCAATTTTGTATTAAACTTATCTGTTTTAGTTATTGTCTTTCTCATACAGTAGATCATAGTTTTTAACTCCATCTATAATTATTGGGGATGGTGGAGGTAATTTTAGGAATTGTCGAGGAAGAGTTAGTGTATCATTCCTTCTCCTTTTTTTTCTCTGGCTTTTGACTCTAATCCACTCAGTTTCGTGAGCTAATTCTTCTTCATCCGTATATGGTATTCTTGTTCCATTACTTTATGGGTATAGGAGGAGAATCAACGTTTTCCTTTGCTTTAAGGGCTTTAATTTCGTTTCCAAGAATCCTTATGAGTTCCTGCATCCAAGCAATTGTATCATTTAATTGCTTATTTAAATAGGTCTGCCACCTGCGGGGTATTTGTTTCCACATTCGTTGTGTCCATTGCTACTTAATTTTTAGTGCATTGCATGTATAATATAATAAATAATTATGAATTATGTGGAAAAAGTATATCTTTTTCTGCTGGAAAATTACTACTAAAATTTTTCTACTGAACCATAATACTATATATGTCGAAAATGCAGATTTTTTTCTGCTGAAATTTTTCTGCTAACTTCAGTAGTATCGTATTTTACCTTTTACACTTTATATTATATTATGAAACGAAACATTAACAAAATGTGAAAGTGGTTTTAGACACGATAAAATTATTCAGCAAGAAAAAATTTATACGCTAACTACTTTATTTTATAGAATACCATTTAACCTAAATAAGATGGAAATTCTGTAAACTTATCGTGTTTTTACAGAATTAAACCGCGGCTGTAACTTGATATAGATTTATCATGTTTCTGTATCACAAGGGGTTAAATATACATACCATTTTAAGGCAGCATTTGTTTCCCAGCATGCGGTATATTTTACAATTTAGGATGAACATTGTAACGAAACAACAAGGGGATTACATAAATAGCAGTTACTTGACCTACAAATTACACATACAATTCTAACTATAATTATCCTTTATTTACCATTAAAATCTTCACTACAAACAAATACACCTAATTTGAATAGGTATAGCGAACGAGGACGAATGGATAACGATAAAAATTAGGGCGTTGTTTCCATTTCAAAAAATAAAAATATATATAATAAAAACGCCCTAATATATAGTGTAAATTTATTTTATCTAGATACAGAGTTTGACACATAATTTTTCGTTTACTATATGTCGACCAACCGAAAAATATTTACTTAACAACGAAAATTCCATACATAGTATAAAATCATAGTTCGTCCCGCACTTACCCAAATTTACAATATATAAATAAAATTCTTCTAAAACTTAATTTTAAAAATATCAATCAAAGTTGAAAAATGTTTATAAGAAAAACGATCCAAATAAAATCGGCATCAACAATAAAAAAAAAAAAAACTTTTCCAATTACCCCAACATGATTTTCCATACTTGCTATTTGAACTGGACGCAAAAGCATCTTTTCAACTATGTTCTCAGTTTTTTTTTTTTTTTTTTAATTTATTTAAATTATTGTCAAGTGATGTCTATTACATTTTAAGATAAATAAAATTTAATTAACTTTTAAAAAGTTTAAATTGATAGTCGTTTGGGAAAACGATAAATGTTTATACTTACATATTCGATCGATGTACATACATATAAGAAACCATTCGTATACATACATACATATGTATATGTAGTATATATACACCAACAAACCAAAACTAGTCGAGAAAAAGGAAAATTGATTTGTTGTTGTTGTTATTTTCAATTTTCATGAGATTAAGTGTCATCTTGAATTGAAAAAAAAAATAAAAAAATAATTTACAAAACCAACAACACGTTTTTATTTTATCAGGACACTCATATACGACGAGTATATGCTTGTATACCTATATATAGACATTCCGGGGCTACATATTTGGGAATTGATAAAAGTTAATTACAATAATTACTAAATGTACATTTTACTGTTTAAACAAAAACAAAAAATCGTAAAAATATTTTCATCAGATAGGAAAATTAATTTGTTTTTGTTGTTGTTTTTTGTTGCACTTCCCAGTCTTCATACCATGTCGATAAACATAAACGTTTTGTACTAGTTAGTTAGGTGTAAATATAGTATGTGCATTTGGGTTTGATTCTAGTATAGAGGTATATATACATACATATTGCTAAATGTGTTTTTAGTTCACATGGAATATATGCTACAGTTTTATACGAGCATAAAATGAAAAATCAATATTGGATACTGCTATACATACATACCCTTAAGGGATTCAAAAAAATATTAAATTTTTCTCGTTTAGTCTGTTCGTATATAAATTTTGTGTTTTATTAATTGGAAGAATATGTTATGTGTTGGGTGGAAATTAATTTAACTGGTTTATCTATATATAGACATATATATAATATACTGTATATGTCTGCAAATTTGTGGTAAGTTTAACAGATACAGTATACTTTAAAATTGGAATTATTATTTTAATACTGGTCTGAGCTGTTTGCTTAAGCCTCTTTCGCCGGGCACTTTCATATTGACATCGCCGCCGAGAATGTAACGGAGAAATCACGCTTGATGAGAAAAATTTGATTGTTTTCTGCGGTTATATCTCGAAAATTTTATTATTGGCTTGAAATGCAATCAAAACATTTATGTATGGCAGGTGTCGATTCGTTTAACCCAATTTTCGATGACGCGGTAAAACTCTCGTTCAATATTGGATTTGAACTCCTCTAAGGACGCCGGTTTGTTGGCATCGACCAATGATTTAACGTAGCCTCATAAAAAAAATCTAGAGATGTTAAATCACACGATCTAGGTGGCCAATCGACAAAACCATTTCTGGATATAACACATTCATCGAATTTAGATTTCGTTCAAAAGTGAAAGTTCAAATTTTTTTCCAAATGGAAAACCCGATACATTCTGTAATAATTAGCATACAACTGGTTTTGTGAGTCAGTCATCTGCAGTTTTTTTTTGTTTTTTTTGGTGAAGGGGGAATTTTCATAGGACCTCACATGTGGACCGAATCCATAAACATGTAAGAGTGTCGGAATAAACCCTAAGCACTCATTTTACACACCACCTCCCAAATTTATAATAAGTCATTTCCCACAGACCTATATAGTTCTAATCTTTCTTCTTCGAAGCGCGGGCAGTGAAAAAATACATGTTCTACGTTCTCCAATTTTCCTTCGCACATTGGGCAATAAGGGGAATCATTATACTTAAACTTTTGTAAATAAGTGCGAAAACAACCATACCTTGTCAGAAACTGGCATAAATAGAAGTCAATCTCTCCATGTTTTCTATCTAGCCATTTAACTATCGAAGGGAATAAACGATGTGTCCACTGACATTTTCCCGAGCTGTTCTATTAATAAATTAATTGATTATTTTGACTGAATCAGTTGACCACCAACTTCCACCGTCATGAGTTCCAAACTTTCCCTACTTGTGATTACCACTGCTTCTGTTTTGTGCTCCGCCAACTGTAAACCCACAAATGATAACCAATCCTGAATTACTCTGATACTCCAATTGCAGATTTCTCCCACCTCTTTTTTGTACTTTGCAACAACTACAATCGCAACATCATCAGCAAAACCAACCACCATTGCTTCTTCTGGTATCGGCAGTCTAAAAATGTTATCATACATGGCATTCCACAATGTAGGAGCCAGCACAGGCCCCTGTGGTACACCTCCAGAAATATGATAGTATTTAGTACCTTCATCGGTTTCATACTTCAAAACTCGCCGAGTTAAATGCTTTTTTCACATCTAATGTAACTACCGCACAATACTTTTAGGAACCTAATTTCTATCTATCACCAGATATTGCCTCTCGCGCCGTATCCACTACGAGTTTAATCGATTCAATTGTAGAGCGAGCTTTACGGAACCCATATTGGTTCTCCGCCAAGTACCCTTTGTTTTTAATGGCTTCCTGTAGTCTCTCACGCCTTCTTCGTTTTAGGCAATAGTACCAACCGCTGTAATTTCCATTGCTCTGGGAATACTCCTTCCTCTATGCATGAGTTGAATAAGTTTACAAACAACCCTGGGTATATAAGCGGACCCTTGATTTAATTGCAATATTGCAAATTTTATCAGGCCCCGGAGCCTTGTTATCCTTCAATTTAAGCACCTCTTGTTTCGACATTGACCGTGCTATCTGGTTGTTGTAAAAACAGTGACGTGACGATATTTTCCAACGCTACATATTCACCCTTCACCTTTTTCATGACCATTTTATAAGGTGTACCCCAGGGGTCCCGATCAATTTCTTCACACAATTCTTGAAAACATCTTTGTTTGCTTTAATTGCACACTTGAGTATAGAGCGGACGACACAGTACTGTTTTCGTAGGTCGCCCCTAGTTTCCAATCTTGCACGTTGGTATAAACGTCTAGCTCGAAGGCATTCTCTACGAAGGTGGCCTATTTCCTCGGTCCACCAGAACACTTCTTTTTTCCGATTATCCTTCGATTTCCGTGGCATTGCAGCATCATAAGCTCTTGTGATATGTTTTACAATTTGATTCACTTTGCTATCCGTAGTTCCGGACAAAGTAATGTCCTCCAGCATATAGACAAATAACTTTTCATCAAACATCGTTTGCTTCCACTCAAAAATCTTTTTTGTCAATTCTGAACGAACCTTTTCTGGCCTTCCATCGATTATTTTACAGAAAATAGCCTGGTGATCACTATGTGTACTCGTATATTGCTCACTGACTTTCCAAGTCACTATTCTATTTAAAAGAACCTCGCTAACCCATGTGAGATCAATTACTGAGCCAACGCCATCCTTACGGAAAGTGGATGTACTACTACCAACATTCAACATCGCCACTGGTAGTAGAGAAAATGCTTCTACTAGCGCTTTACCTCTAACATTAGTCTCTCGGCTGCCCCACTCAACAGCCCAAGCATTCAAATTCCCAGCTATCAACAAAGGGTTTCTATCAATCCGTGTAAGACTAATTTTGTTGTTTTTACGATAAGCGTATACGAATAATCTTGACCTTTCTCTTTTTGGGGTAGAACGATCACCAGATGGGACCAAATCAAACACCTTGGTGTTCTTTGAGGTAGTAAAGTCATGAGGTTTAAACCCGAGGATATTATTTTACGCTTCTATTATAAGCTAGCCAGTGATTAACTTATAGAGGTTTATACAACCAAACTTAATGGTATATACAAAGTTTTGTTTATAAGCTCTCTATTACACATTCTTTAGTCTATAAAATCCTTCGTTTCTTTGCCTCAGTGACTTATACCTTTATTCTAGGACCTGCTCCTTAGCGTTTCGCTTGAAATATTTAAAAATTATATTTGTTTTTTACTAAAAATTGATATTTATATTGCACAGATAATGACACGCGCTGACACATTATTGAGGCTTTAAAAGCGTCAATACCAAAGCTGAGCTATCTGTACACAGGAAAATGTTTCTGCCCTTAACAATTTAAAACTCAAAATAATCCTTTCACCATTTTCAAACTTGTCTATAAAATCTAATTATTATAGAAAATTACACTTTAAAAAATGTAAAAGGACTGTGGCTTGCTACTTTTAGCTGTCATTTGGCGGTTAACTTCATGAGCAATCCCAATTTGAGGTCAACTAACTATGCTTTGAAATGGATCTGCAAAGATTTTTGACTGACGATGTTATGAGTGAATTGCCTTGAGAAAGCTGTTCTCGCTTCGTTTAGGTCATTTTATATCTCAACCAGTGCATGTCAGTGGTTCGCCATGCCTTAGCCTAAATGTATTCAGTTTGCTAACTTGTGTGCTGTGCATAAAAAAAAAACGATACCGCGATAATTCTCACACTTGAAACGCTCTCCTTTCTTGAAGATAGAGCACATCGCGGCCACTTATCATTCGTCAGGCATTATTTCGGTTCGTGATACTAATCGAATAAGGTCGAAAAGACTGTTCCACAAACTATTCCCTCCCAATATTAAAAGCTCCGAATTAATGCAGTCCACCCCAGGTGAGCAGTTTCGTTTTAGTCTCTGGATGCCTCTAATGAATTCTTCATGGGATGGATCCACAATCATTCAGGTGACACCAATGCGCGTTTTCAAATTGGGATAGAATCTTGAATTCCAAATTTTTTTGCACAAAATTTTTGTATTCTTCTAAGTAATTCGCGTTCACAAAAGCATTCATCAACTTTCGTTTTTGTCTTAACAAAAAAAAAAATTAAAATTAAAAAATTAAGTTTCTCCAGCACCCACAAACGGGCCAACGGTGCAATACCCGGACAAACACATTAAAAACACTTAACCGTTATTTGTTGGTCACCATCAGAAATGGAACGCGAGACCCTCGAATACCAAAGCATATGGACGCTATATACTGTACTAATGAGGGCGGCTTTTCTGGTCTTGGTGTGTGCCAAACTATTTTCATTTCAAATGATTTGGTTCAAAACAAAATAATAACACAATCAGCGTTTACAATATTTTTCGAACCGTGCATCACAAATATCCACAGGCTCAATGGACGCATTCAGGTCTCTTACAATTCATACTTTACCATTCACTAAGATGTACACTTGGTATGTGTTAATAAAGTAATAATATCTCGAACATACCACCGTAAAGGAAACTTTATATACTCGTATAAATCGAAACAATTATTTGAATATTTTTTAAGCCACAATTTATAAATTAATCAAATCAATTTCACTATATTTAAAATGACAAAGGAATCCAACTTATACTCACCCAAAAAATGTTAGAACTTTACCACTTTAAGAAATTCCAAAAAAAATAAAAATTATCTGATTTTCCATAAAAAATTTATATTTTTTTTAAACTCGTCCAAATCTGAAAGTATCCCATTGAGCTGAAATATTTCAAAGTTTTATTCACTGTTCTAAAACAATGTTGACCAAAATTGTGGCTGTACAAAAACTATTTTGTATATAGAATAGAAAAATGCTTCTATACAAATTTGTTGTGAAAATCTTCTTCATTTTGTTGTTGTTGTTGTTATCACAGAGAAAGAATCTCCTCACAGAAACCAAAACAAAATAATTTTTTATAAAATAAAACGAAAACAATAAAAATAAAAAATTTTAAGCAGAAAATTAAAGAAAATCCTATATAAATAAAAATTACCTGACCTTTCTTTATAATCCAATTAACCCTAACTTAAATCACGTACGCGATATTTAATGCTCAAAATATAGGAAAACATAACCATCACCACGAAAATAATAAGAATTTATTCGTTAAACATTTAACTTTGCAAGCAACAAACGATAGGAGAAAAAAATAAAATCCGTCAGTATTATATTCTATTGCCAGGAGTGTGAACCAACTTTATTTCTGATTAAATTATTTTTCTATCGTCTTCAGTTTATATACTACTCGTATATAGCTACACCCCTCATATATAATTCCCATCCGTTTTTGGTCTATTAAAAAAGATTACTCGTTAAAAGATGAACCAAATAAAAAAATATCGTGTCTGTTGGTATATAGGCAGAGAAATAAGGAAATAACAAAATACTTTGAAAATCACATAACATCGCATAAAAATATCCTTATTTATTAGCAGAATAAGAATTATGGGTTTTCATTGTTTTCTCGTATCCTAACTGGCATCTGCTTCCTCTTTCTTCCCCGTTCTCGTTATGTTTCTTTGGAATTTTCATGTTGTTTTATTCCATTCTTAATTCCATTATCCCTTTTTTTTATACACAGTAGTATTTAAAGGAATATCGTGTTTCCCAGAATACCAATAAACAATCTTTAAACTATATTCTTATAAACAATATAAAATGTTTATTATATTTCGTCGATTCGATATGCCCTAACTCGGGTTGAGTCAGAAAACGAAAGGGTACGGCGGGACTATATTCGGTTTGGTGCGCTGAACGACAACAAATGCAAACGTCGTCGTCTTCGTCAGTCGTCGTCTTCGTCGTGTACAAACACTCGCTGCTCTGCTGTACAAATTGAAATAATAAATTTGTTAATTTGATTGGATTTTTTTCAATTCACACACACACACACATAATATTTAACCTTTTTTCTTGTAATAATTTTCCCTTTTTAGTTTTCGACATTTTCTTTATTTTTTGTTTTTATTTTTGGAAATTCGTTCGAGTTTTTCGTTAAGTGATTAATTTGTTTTCGATTTTTCCGATATTTATGTTAGTTTAAATTGATTTTGCACAGATATTGAAGAGAAATTGATTAGAGGAAAATTTGACGTGTATGCGAACATGTTTATAGGATATGATTTGATTTTTTTGAAAATTTAATTTAGGTTACTGCTTGAAGGATGTAAGAAGGCATATAAGTTCGTATTTATTTTTAATACACCAAGGTTCTTTGAATTTGTTGTATTTCGGAGAATCATTTTTTTTAGAAAACTTTTCCAAACATGTTTCTCCGCACGCACTCTATCCCCCATATTGAATTAAATATAAATTGGGTACCCTATGTGTGATATTACAAGTCCGCGTGTGCCTGTCTCTTTGTCACACTTTTGCTGATGTCTTTTGGAAATCTCGCTAATATATTTTCAAAATTTCGATTATGACTATGAGTTTTTACTCGAAGAGTATGCTCATGCTCAAAGTATATTCTTTTGAGCTTGTACTCTATTTTATGCATACCAACCAAAAGAATTGTATTAATATTCACTGGGATGTGGTTGGATGTATCAATAGATAATGAATTGGTTTAAGTTTGGCGAAGATTAAATCTGAAATTATAATTATTTTGAATCCAAATTTTTCCATTGAGACTTTTTTTTTATTTAAAGCGGGTTTTGAACTTATCAGCCATCTCACTGATAAGTGTGATTATGGCGTTTTAATAGCAGACTTACTATTCATAAAAATTCCTTATGGATATTACATTATGCTTCAGTCAGTTCATGACTTCCATTATTACACGAATACTACTATAACACAGGGAACGACGTATGCCCTATATTGTTACAGGCCCACCTAGATATGAATTTGAGCCTTATATAGCTATGTATGTTACTATAGTTGCTTGACCACAAGATCAAAGCGGTTGAGATGAAAGAGAAGCTCCAAGGCTTGGGTGGGTGTATTCGTAAGTGCACCGCTAATATACAGGCAGTTCTTCATACATTCATCAAAAGTTTCTGGTTAGCCATATTTTAATGCGCTGGCCACCAGACGGCGACCCAATACAGTAATATGGGTTTTATACCAGTGAGATATTGGGCTCCAAGCCCCATCTCTTTCCAATAGCTTTTGTACAAGAATAGAACTCTATAGTGGCTTTCTTTACCCTTTCTAAAATATTTAGTTTCCAACTTGGTGTTCAAAATGAGCCAGAAGTATTTTGTTTTGTCCGCAAAGATCAAGCGAGTACCATTTAGTATTGGCAGGTTACATCGTGGAAGACTACGCTTCCTTGTAAACAGAATCAACTCCGTTTTCTGTGGATTCGCGCTCAGTCCACAGCTGTTAACCCTCTCCGAGAGACAGCTAAGTGCACATTTCATCACTCAGCGTACAAGAATATTTATTGAAGACGGCAAAAGCAATATTATCTGCGTATACAACCACCCTGAAACCTTGCCCATCCAGGTTTAGTAACAGGTCATTCATGAGGTTATAGCTTTCATTATAAATAATCCGGAGAACTTATAAAATTTAACATACCCCGCTCCATGGTAAAACAAATTCGAGTTGAGGAAGGCTATAAGGGCTACCGCTCAATGGTAAAAGCATTCGAGTTCAGGAAGGCTATAAGATCTACTGAGTTATTAAAAAGTCAAATTGTTCAGATAACCAACACTTGTTCGCGAAAAAATGTGCAACACTGATGACCAAATTGTTATAAAATTTATTGGATGTGTTTTGATGCATGACGAAACGTGCGTGACATTGGTTTTGAAAACATTAAGTAGGTCAAAATGATTCTTACCAATGCTCCTGTATAAGCACAAGTTAGATACATTTGTAAAAGAATGTATGATTTGCCCTGCAATTTGCAGTTGTAGGGCCTAATATTTGTCCCATCTTTCATAATGTCAACACGATTCAGCAGTAAGGTTTTAACCAATTAGCTATAGTTCACACGACTCTGAGGTAACAATAAATTTGTACGAAATTAATCAAATCGATGTATCTCAATGAAGATGAGTCCACAGGTTTTCGACATATTGGGCTATAGTGAAAAGAGTGCTGCAGAAGAATGGCGGATGCGTTATTAGATTTTAGGGCCAAAATCACACCGGAAGCTGTGCCAGAAATAGAGCAATAACAAAAGGTGATTTTTGCAAAAATTTAAAAAAACTAAAAAAATTCAGCTTAATCGTTTGGATACTTTATTATGATTCGAAAGAACATTTCTTGCCATTTCTTTTATATATATTACTTCTTTCAAATATTGGCCGCAACTGCGATGATCCTTTCTCAAAGTCCAAGTTTTGATGACGCGTTCGAACAGATCGAATGGTATCTGGCGAATGACACTCGTAATGTTGGCTTCCAATACTTCAAGGGTAGCTGGTTTATCTACATATAGACTTTCAACTTTACGTAGCCCCAAAGAAAAAAGTCTAGAGGTGTGGTATCACACGATCTAAATAACCCAGTAGCGTTGTCTTTTTGGAAACAAATGTCGTCGAGGTCGGGCTTCAATTTCAGGCAGCAAATATTCCGTTATATTGTCGCGTATTTTTTTCGATGGTATTCCAAAAAGTGGTCTTGACAGGCCGATTATCTCAACCGTAACTTAATCTAAACACACGAAACACACTCCTCATAAAATGCTGATTTAATGAAGCTGAACAATTTGTAGACGCTGTGCTGGGCCAGTCTTTCCTTGATAAAATGGCGAACAATACAATGACAGTTTGACACTACTCATGCGTCATTTGTCAAAAAGAAACAAATGAAAAAATCACCTCTAGATGAATCACACTTTAGTATGGTATGTGATTCCCGATTTAATTTGAGTTATTTTTTAATTTCTTCCTATATACGTCTTAACTGAATTGCTCTTTTACAAAATAGACCCGCGATTGTTTTTCATTTTATAATTGTCGACGTCGACAAAAAACTCTGCCAAGTAATTTACGTTTTATTTTACGTGTCGACAACCACTTAGATTACATAGCGTAATCTACCTCGCCCATCCCTGCTGTACGACCCGTCTACTCCCAGACTCGTAAGCGCTCGACTGATTGCCTCCGTTCTGATATTATTAAAGACCCCTCTATATCCAAGAAAGCTACCATAGAACATTCATTATATTAAAGAGATTTCTCAATTGGAGTAATCAGGTAATGGAGAGCTGTTTCCACCGATCGTCCCTTACGGTACGCTTGTTGAAATTTCGACAGCTCATCCGGCTTGATTGAGCCAGGGGCTCATGTGAGCTTTTCTAGTAGATTTCAATAGGAAGAAAGATAAGCTTATAGGAATAAAGTCTTTGGGATAGCAATGGGAGCTTTTTCGCTCCTTAGGTATAAATATTATTTTTACTTCTGTCCATTTGCCAGGAATATGACAAAATTCTAAGTTGCCAAACTTCCAGTATAGGCAAGGTTAAGTCAATACTCTGCTGGACGTCTATTTTATAAAATATCCCCGCTCCTACTTTGGCTAGACCAGATAATATTATAGGTAAGTAATATCGCTTCTAACTAAAAGCAAGATTCATTGCAAAATGTTACCAACAAATTTTAAGGAATTCCTTAAATAAACTTTAAATTTGGAATGAGTTAGAAATAAATTAATTTAAAAATCGTATTGAAAGTGGAATGCATTGGAAAGATATAATAAATCATTTTATAAACTAACAATAGTAACTTAAACTTAAATAAAATCGAAAGCATCTAAAACAATTAATTTTGCAAGATAATTCGGCAGATCTAGAATAAAGTTTGATGTGTTTGTTGTAGCAACACTGCTGAACTTTTAAATTTGCTTCAAAATATTAAAATATATTGGGAAATCAACGAGCATCCCCTAAGCAACGGCGTTAGGTATCGTGTCAAGGGCTACATGTACATGAGAATATACACTTCCGCTATAATGGCTGCCCAGAATACCTATAGCAAATGGAAAGAGATACAGAGCAAAAATAACAAACGAACAACATATTTGGTTGAAATCGAAAGTGGGGGTAAAAATGCGGTAAATTATCAAAATTTAATTTATTAATACTTATTTGAATTAGATATTAAATTATAATTTTGAGTGGATTTTTTTGAGTGAAATTCAAAGAAGATTTGTACTATGTAGTTGAGTTAAATTTTAAACGAGGTTTGCAGACTTTTTAACGGATAGATTTAAATATTAATTAAAACTCATAATGATTAGAATTGAGTAGAATTTGAATTGTATATTTTGAGTGGAATTTTTTAAGTTAAAGTTAGGGTACAATTTGTACTACGAAGTTGAGTAAAATATTAACGCGATTTATAAAATGTTTGAGCGAAATTAAAATTATAAATATTTTCATTTTTGAGTTCGCAAGACTTCGAGGTATATATTTGTTGGTTTGCCAGAAAAGTTTTTACACGATTACTTTGAAGTTCCCTCAACCACTAGGGTGGCCGAGATTTAACCAAAAGCCTACTAAGAGGACAAGCACCATTGAGCATCCGTTATTGTACAGAACCAAATCAATGGTCTCAGATTGCATTTTGAATATAACTACCGCCGAGGCTGCCTAACAGTGGTGGTTGCATCTGCAGGATCTTAAGCATTAGATAGTGCCCACCTCCACTATTGTTGTATCAGACTCTGCATTTCACAGCGGGGCAGATTTGGAGTCCTTCCGGAGTCCGCAATGCAACCCCATAGCAACCATTCCAAATTAATATATTCAAAATTTCGATTATGAATATGACATAGTCTTCGTTTCACTATATGGATTCAGAATTTAACATAAATTTACTGATATGAAGTAAAAAAAACCGCACATGCCAATTAGACGGAAAATTCTAAAATTAATTTGTGCGTAGGCGGTAACCAAATTCTTCAAATATGTATACATGTACAAAGGTTAAGTGAAAACTTTTTAATTTCTGTGCGTGCTATATAGATTCATTGGGTCAATTATAAATAATTTTATCAGAAATTTAGATTAATTCAGGTGAAAATCACATTCTCACATTAAGCTGCATACCTAAATATATATTTACATAAATTTATGTATTTATACTTTTTTTGTATACAATATTTAAAAATAATTAAGATTAGACATTATCTTCATTAAAATTTTGGTGCACGAAAAAACATAGAGACAATTAAAACTTTCATTTTTCATAGTAGGTTACACAGAATTTACAGCGATACTGATGAAAGACGATTTAAATTTGGTATCGAGCTTTTTTATTATTAAAAACAATGTCAGTAAAAATTAGTTTAATTATTAAGTTTTTATTTTTTTATTACAACTGAGACTACGCTCATCTAGCAATTTATCTTTCTAATACAGAATTTATATTTCTTATAAAATTCTCATTTGTTGGAGTGTAACCCAATGACTAGTCCCATAGTTCATTAAGCCTGTTTACTAATTTTAATTTGGTAAGTTCACTAAGTTAATTGGCCTCGTTCTTTGGGGTCTTCTTTCAACGACAGGGTTATCTATCAAATAGCGTATAAAAATAAATACCACTACACATACATCCATTAATTAGAGACTGTTTGGCTAGTGGATTTATTGTCCTTTGAAAGCTGAACAGTATCAATATATTTTTGTACACGGCTACAGGTCCGTTCTTTTAATTGGCCATCTGCACGCTGCATAGCTTCTTGTTAGCCTGTACTAACATGAACGATGTACTAACATCACCAATCGTAATCGGGAGATGAAAAATCCCTTTTGCATCCCGCCTCTGTTGGGATTCGAACCCGGTACCTCCCGATCCAAACGTCACAGTTTTAGCCACAGCGCTATTTGCTCGGTAAAATATAGGGGTTTCCATGTTCCTAGAGCCTTATTTCATTATGGATTCAGAATTGAATGCATTTTTATTTCATCTTTGATGTATCCATCCGTAGGTCCCAGTGAACTTCTTCATTTCTTGTGTCCCATGGATCATGTACGATGCCACCAAGAACCTTGTTTTGAAATTTCTGTAACATTTTAGCGTTAGTTTGCTTAGTACATTCCCAGAGTTGTAGGTCCCTATCGGCTTCAGTATTTACCGATATAGCAGCAGTTTGTTGTGAATTGTAAGCTCCGAGCCTCTACCTATGAGCCAATACATTTTTCTGAACTTTATGTGAAGTTCTTCGTTTTTCTTTCTGACATGCTCTTTCCACTTAAGCTTGGCATCGAGGGTCATGCCAATGACTTTGATTAAAGTTAATATGCGTGAATTTCGCCTCATTAAGCTTGATTTGCCAACGTTTTGTCCAGTTACAAACCGCATTGGTAATCTTCAATCGCCATCTGCAAAGGTTGTGTATAGTAAATTCAGGAGTGTTCCTAAGATACTCTCCTGCGGGACACCGGCAGAGATTTTCTTTAGTTCGATGAATTCTTACTCATATATCACACGAAAATGTCTATTGGATAAATAATATCTTAGTATGGCATAATGATTTTTTATCGTTAGGTGGTTGGTTTATCAGGTTTTGTTGTCATGATTATTTCTGCTACTTACCATTGTCGCGGAACATATTTTAACTGATAGGTGGAATTGATTATGTGTAATAGCTTACGAAATCCTTGATCAAGTAGAGCCTTGATAATTTAGCAAGTAATCAAGTCATACCCTGGAGTTTTTTTAATATTCATGTTACTTTTCACTTCGTTGTGAGTTACTGGGCGTATGTCAAGCTCATTTAGCTTATGAATTGACATTATATTTTCGTTTGCAGTTTATCTTGGTAGAGTTAACCGCAAACAGATCAGGATTCTCTTTGGAACCCTTCGCTCAGATCACATCAACCTATTTAAGAGGAGGCACTTGCATTTCTTTTGAGTCCTTCCGTCACCTTCCACAGTGAGTAATCAGAAGTTATTTCATCAGTTATTTTTTCCTATAAAAAAGTCTATTAGGTCCGGAATCTTAGTTTCGTCATTGAGCCAATATGTTGGGGGACCACGAGAGTAAAATTCGCATTTTGATGTCGGCACTGCTTCAAACAATTCTTAACCCCCTGACGCCGTAAGTCTAGATCCGCAATAGGGGTTTTTCACATTAAAGTCCCCTCCAATAATTTAATCACATTCTAGCGATTTAAATAGTTTAATGTAGTCCTCCCTTTTCAAGTTATGTCGGGGAGGGCAGCATATTGCAGAGACAGTAATCAGTTTGTGTTTAATGTGGTTCTTTACAGTTTTATATTTTCTTTTATAAATAATGCCGATCCACCTCTTGCTCTTTCTAAGCTTGATGAATGGAATGATATAAGTTATTAACCTTGATTTTAATAAACATTCCAGATTGCTATTCTGAAAGTTGTATTCTTATTAAAAAAAATTTATCGGATTGCGTTGTGGAAGAGGATTTTCTTCAGTTGATCAAGAATCACGTTTTTGGATCAAAATATCGTGGCGATGATTAATTCGACTTTGGACCTAAACGACATCCGAAATCGTTATTCAAATTTGAAGTTTCCGATACAAAATTATAAAAATAATATTGAAATTTGACAAAAAATACTTAAACAGAATTCTCCGATTAAAATTATTTGCATATAGAGAACTCGAAAAATGTATGTATGGAGTAGTTGGGAGTAGTTTAAACTGTATACGAAGATTAGTAAGATAATTCGAACCAAGACAACTTTTGTTCTCATTGAAAGTTTAAAACAAAAAGAAACAATCATAGATACATATGCAGAGCTTGCAGAGGAATTGTGAGGTCTGGGGCAGCTCTTTTTTATGGAAAAAAATACTTGCATTTAAAATTAATTTCTTTTTCGTATTTTTTTTTTTTTGGAATAATCTAACCGAAATGGCATTTTCATTCATTTCAATAAAATTCCAAAAAACTTCGAACAGATTACAAATTACGAGTTAATGAATTGAAATCGACTCGTTAGTTAGTCCATCTATTATTGAATATGCCACCTTGTTAAATATTTCGTGAAAGTGTGATTCAACAGTTGCTTGAATATGATTTGCAGCCGCAGTAGTTTTCCATTCTTAAAGAATCGATCTCCATTGTTTTTTGATGTCTTGTATGGTTCGAATTAGGAGACCAATATATTATCTTTCTCTATATGAATTAAAGCCAGCAACTTCATCCAAACTATGGACTTTTAAATATTTTTGAATAGATTGAATTTAAATTTGTGGTTCTGCTGGAAGACTATTCAATTCCAATTCATTTATAGCTGAAATTAATGATTTCATGTGCAATGTTACTGGCTTAACAGCGTCTATCCGTGCAAACCATCGGGTTTTCGATATATTGTGTAACGAGACAGCGCCGAAATGCTTTTTTAAAACTTCCCATCTCTTTGGACTGAACTATAAATTTTTTGAATAGTTCTAAAAAAAGTAACTGCTTCTTTGCAAGATTCAACTGCATCAACTCTAACTAGGTTTAATGTATGATTTGCACAAGGACAAAACACACAATTCCATTTTTGGCCAAAAGAATCGATTGCACCTCTTTATATTTTTCCGCCATATTAGTTCCATTGTTGTACCCTTGCCCAACACAATTTTCAAAATTCAAATTTAATTACATCAAGAGGCTCAAAATTCGTTTGGAAAATTTCATTCCCGGTATTATTTAAAAAATTATCGAAGCAAATAAAGCGTTCTTCAAATGAAAAATCTGTTTCAACCATTTTAACATATCGAATAATTATTGCAGTTTACTCTTTGTTAGATGAATTTGGCGTGCATCGGCAAAAAATAAATAATATTTGTTTTTTTTTGATTCCTTCAATGATTTTAAGTTGAACAAACGAGCCACAGGTTTCGATAAACTCGTTTTGAATTCTATTTGAAAGCTAATGAACGTGCATCCTTTCACCGTTTTCTTGTGTCGTGCGAACTTTCGAAACATGCTCTGCCAAGACTGGATCATACTTGCTTGGTAGTTCCACTAAATCCAAAAAATTGCCATTTTTTGGACTTCCGATACGATAATCTGATCCAAAAAAAGTAAGGTAGTCCTCTGTTTGACAAAAAAACAGTTACGTCTATAGTAGAATCTTTGTATCTATATAGAATCTTTGCAAAAGTTTTGCCCAATTTTTCTCCTCTCTAATTACATGATTCTCCATTTGCCAATATATTTGATAATAAATTATAAGGAAAACGGCGATTTGTATCATCGTTTGCAATATTTAGTGGAATTTCAAACCGAATAATTTAAAAAAATGAATTTAATTGATCAAGAAATCTTATATCAGAAACGTCTTTAATTGGATTGCTTTGCACGTCTTCATCGATTTTAGTTTCTGAATTTGGGGTGTTATGAAGCGTCAAATTTTTAGTGTCTCGTCTCGATCATCATTAAAATTAATAGCATCTTGTATTTCAACACCAACATCGATATGAAGGTAAATACCCTAAATTTTTATTTTGCTCGCTTTCACCAATATCATGTTTTAGTCAAAAAAGCTCGTAATGGGTTTCAATTTATTAACAGCATTTTCCTCCAATTTTGTTTTCTGTCGAGTATACAATTCGTCGCTCAGAATCTTCAAATGCAAATAAAATAATAATGCCATTTATTTGATTTGACGTTTAAAATTAGATGGTAAAAGTTTACATGTAGATCATTTTATTCCATTTTTTTTCTTGTTAATTTTTGTTACTTGAGAAAAGTACTTCACAAAGACAGAGGCCCTCCAGCAACCCCGCCGCCCCCTCCCATTGATATGGCCTGTACATATGTACGTAGTTTGTTAAACGAATCAGCAGACGATGAGTGGTGATGATTATTCAGGAAATGTATGAAAAAATGATAGCAATTCGCTTGATATATAAAACCATTTTTTTATTTATTTTTTTTTTGACAATCTTATTCACATAAAATTTTACAATGTACCTAGTCTATAGACTAACAAAATTTCTTTTTTGACCTAAATTGCTAAATTGTGTTTAATTAAGGTATCCTAATTGGTATTCCTTATGTTCTATTTACTGGTGTTACTGCCTTACGCTGACTATAGTGCTAACTCAAAAGGTTTTACTCTTTTCAGTCTTCTCACTGCTTCCCTGTGGTCGAGTAGTTGGTTGGCCTCAACGTTCGGGTGATTCTGGAGCCTCACTTCATGCTTCCGTGCAGCATTGTTTGCTTCTCTGGTAACAGTTTCCACTCTAAGGTCCCTGTGGAGGTCGCTATTACGTATGTACCAGGGGGCATTTACAATATCCCTTAGCACTCTGTTTTGGAATCTTTGAACGACATCCATGTTGCTTGGTTTAGTACAACCCCACAGCTGAATTCTATACATCCAA
Organism: Tipula unca; assembly: GCA_951394425.1. Classification (NCBI taxonomy): domain Eukaryota; kingdom Metazoa; phylum Arthropoda; class Insecta; order Diptera; family Tipulidae; genus Tipula; species Tipula unca. Next base: position 191,485,532 of record OX596380.1, read on the forward strand.
ATGGGCTTTAATATCTGCTTATATTGCATCAATTTATTGTTTATTGATAGATTGGAGTTCCTTCCCGTCAGCCAATACATCTTTCTATATTTGAGTCTGAGTTCTTCACTTTTTTTCTTGACATGGACCTTCCATCTAAGTTTGGTATCTAGATTCATCCCTAGATATTTTGGTGGTTTAGCATGTGCTCATGGGACATTATTTAATACCACAGGCAAATGATTTATTTTTCTGCTGGTGTAGTCAACACTTATGGATTTTGTTTCATTTAACCTGACACGCCATTGCTTCGTCCATCGATAAATTTTGTTCATCGCTCTTTGAAGCTTATTGGTAGCTCCTTCTATATGGTATCATCTACTACCAAAATAGCAGTGTCGTCTGCAAATGTGCCAATTGTGGTATTCTGAGATAATGGAATATCGCTTGTGAATAATAAATATAGAATGGGCCCTAAGACACTTCCTTGTGGTACTCCAGCTTTGATCTTTTTAATTTCTGAGTATGATTGTTCCTGTTTAACACGAAAGTGTCGCTCTGTAATGTAGGATTTTAATATTTGGCAGAATTGTGTAGGTAGAATGTTCTGGAGTTTGTGCAGAAGACCTTCGTGCCAAACTTTGTCAAACGCCTGGGCCACGTCAAGGAAGACTGCTGAGCAGATTTTCTTTTCTTCGAGTGATCTTTCTATGATATCTGTTATTCTATGAATTTGATCGATTGTAGAGTGTCTATCTCGAAATCCAAATTGATGTGTGGGGATTAATTCCTGCCTTTCAATTATTGGTTTCAATCTTTTTAAGAGAAGTTTTTCAAATAGTTTTGACATGATAGGCAGTAACGAAATCGGTCTATGGAATATTATTTCGTTTGGTGGTTTTCCAGGCTTAGGTATCATAATCACCTCCGCGAACTTCCATACATTTGGTACATATTTCATCCTGAAAGCTGAATTGATTAGAGTTGTTAATTTTTTAATGACCTTCTTCGATAGCTGTTTTAAGATTTTTCCTGTTATCAGCACTTTGTTCGGATTTACATTTTTTTTTATTTCATTAGTATCATTTTTATTTCATTCTATTCCGCAGGGGTGGTCAGAGCGATTTCTTGATCAATAGTTTCCTCTACTTCTTGGAATTCTTCTCTTTCTTGTACCTCATTAGGCTGAAAAATATTTTCTAGATGGTCCGCGAAAGCTTTTGCCTTTTCTTCTGGCCCAAATTCCATTGCTTGTTCTTATGGGTGGTATTTGAGTTATTGATATTTTTATTCGTTTGGTTGTCTTCCACAAAGAATATTCAGTATCCTTTTCATATGTTAATGACTGTAGATATGAGTTTATTGTATCATTTTTATTGTACTGGATTTCCGTCCTGCGAGTCGCTGTCTCAGGTTATTCAGTTTGTTTTATCTGCAGGCATCCTGGTGTATTGCCATTTCTTCCTGGCTCTCCTTTTTTCTTCGACAAGTTCCCTGATTTCTTTTGGGTAATTTGTAGCTATTGTTCTTCTTTTGAACTCCGGCGTATTATTCCATGCTGACTGTTATACATCATTTATGAATTTTACGATTTCTTCATCTAGTTGTTCTTCTGTTTTTAACGGTACATTAAGTTTAATTCTACTATTCAGCTCTTCTTTGAATCCCTCCCAGTCTGTATATTTATTTGTCAGAGTCGAGTTGCATTCTTTTGAGATTATTTTTTCACTGAGAGTAAGTAGTATTGAAGAGTGATCGGAGCTCGAATCACTCCCCTCTTCGATTTTAACATAAGTTGCTAAAAGTTTTCTAGTTATAAAGAAATCTAGTAGATCAGGTATTTTGTTATTATCTGTTGGCCAGTATGTCGGTTTGGCAGTAGAATGCCAATTACATCCAAATTCTGTCATTGCTCCAAGAAGTTCTTTACCTCTAGTAGTGATTATTCTTGATCCTCAATGAGTATGTTTCTCATTGAAGTCTCCGCCTAGTGTAATTTTTTAAGATTATATCGCGGTGGGCAATAAATTGCCGTTACGGCTAATGACTGATTTTTAGTTTTAATGCTGACGGTAGTTGCTTGTATTTCTTTTGTTTCATATTTTTTCTCTTCGTAGTGTTGTATATTACTTTTTATTATTATCGCACTTCCTCCTCTGGCTGTATTTTCTGAGTGTATTGTATGGTATACTTGATAATCTCTAAATTTTATAAACGATTGTTTTGTAAAGTGGGTCTCGGATATGAGACAGATATCAATTTTTTGAATGTCCAGTAATAGTTGCAATTCTTGCTGATGGTGCAATAACCCATTGGGGCTCCATGCTAGTATTCTAATGTCGCTATTCATTCTAAAATATGGGTGACAGGAGCAGTCCTGATGCTGTTTTCTAGTTTCGTTAGTCTTTGAATGATTGATCCAATAGCTTTTACTTGCTTTTGTTCTTGCTCATCCATTCGGTTTAAAATTGTTTGCAAGATTTCACTATAACGGTCAAAATCGTTATTCAGTTCTGCTCCCCCTTTAGCAACTTCATCATATGAGATACCTGGAGATTGAATTATTTGATAAGCAGGTTTTCTTATCTTTTCTATTTGATTTCTTGGCTCCTTTAATTTGCCTTTTGGTATGTCCTTTTTGTTGTTATTATTTTTTCTCATCTTCTGTAGTTCTCTGGCAACTATACATCCTCTATAATTTGCGAAGTGTGGCTCTTCACAATTTACACACTTTTTTGTTATGAATGTTTTTGTACATTCTTTGGAGGAATGCTTAGCTGCGCACTTAACGCATCTTGGGTCTCTATTGCAGTAGTTCTGAGTGTGCCCGAATGATTGGCACTTTTAGCATTGCGGGAGCAATCTTGATTTTCGTAAAGCTTCTATCTCAACCTTCATGTTTAGGATATACCTTTTTTGATAAATATTTTGTATGTCTTCATCTATATCAAAAGTTAACATGAACAATGATAGCGGAGTTTAATCCTTTCTCTTCAATATTTGTGTAACCTCTTTTATTTTCAAATTTTTAGAAAGTAATTCTTCCTTTATTTCTTCTGGCTTGCAGGATGGGTGCAGCTTTTTTGCCACAACTTTAATCGGCCTGGATCTTTTGTCCTCATAAGAATACCATGTATTTAGCTTTTCATTAAGTGAAAGGGTCAGTTTTCTATAATTCTTCTCGTCTGGGACATTGACTTTAAGATCTCCACTTTAAGATGACTGGTGGTGGTTTGGGTTGTTGCACCTTTTGACTCTGATTTTTTATTTCCTTTTTTTCTTGTATTTGTTCTTGAGATACAAAGGGTGATTTGCTCAGTCGTCGCTTTTTTCCTTGTTTCTTTTTTTAGCACCCAATTCACTTCAGAATTAAGTTCATCTGAGTCCGTGACATATTCATTCTGACCGATGGCTACGTTTCCGCCAAGTGCTACGTTTTGAGCTACGTTCTGCTCTTCTATTCTTGATTTCTTTTCTGTTACAGCAGGTGTTAGAGCTTTTCTAAGTTCCTCATTTTCTTTTTGAAGTATCATGTAATCAGTACTTAGCTTAGTTGTGATCTTTTCAAATTCGCATAGCTTTCTGCGTAGTTCAAAATTTTCCTTTTCATATTCGTTACCGTATCTTGTTGGTGATCTTGTCAATTTGGAACTCTTTCCAAAAGGGTTAGTAACGGGGTCTTATTCGGTAAAGTTCTCCGATCGTGATCTTTCCTTTAGCAATGGTTGGTTCCTCCCAGAATCCATGGAACCGGCCTTCTTCGAGAAGGGTGGAATTTCCGAGTTAAAACCTAAATTACCACCTGATTCCTTTATGTTTGGTCCGCGGGGAGTATTTTATTTCCTCCCTACCCTTCGCTACCCGTAGATACCGATGAGCACTCCTCTATCCGCCACCTGAGGACGCGCTCTCTAGCGGTTTACATACTCCGCGGAGAGATGTATAACCATGCATTTATTTTATTTACATAAACAGCTGCTGTTTAGTAATATTATTTTAACTATACGAGTATATCGATAATTTCGAACTATAGAGAAAAGATAAAAAAATTTTTATATGTTATTCACACAACATTGTGCAATATGTGAAACGTCTCTAAATACACATCGATGCAGCAGCCAGCGATAATTGTGTATTACTTTGGCATAATTCAAAACGTCTTCATATATAGCATGCCAATATGATTTAACTATAAGCACGTCATAAATAACACATTGCCACAGTCACACAGCATAATGCATTATAATATTATTTCGATATGTCAATGTATTTTATAATAAGCACGTCAAATGCATCGTTCGACATATATATGTACATATGTATGTACAATAAACATATATAAGTTATACATAAATATTTGAAATTCAAAATGGAAAAAACTCGTTTTGGAAAATTCTTGGAAGACTGCAAATTTAGATCAATATTTTTTGTATTTCTATTATTTAGATTATACGTGAATTGATGCTGCAAGCGAACAGTTTTACTTTTTTCTTTGCTTTTCTTCTTTTTTTTTGTGTCAGTACATTATGGAGTTCATATTTCTGCAGTATCCTTGAAAATTGTATATAAGGATAATATGTACATTCAACATGTAAGTATATACTGTACTCTTATTTACTATATGTACACATTTATTGTTTTAACTGCATTATATAAAACTGCTTTGCAAATATATACAAGTACGTCAAAAACTGTACATATAAATGTATACCGAATGGAAAATTAGAAATTATCATTTCCTAAATAGAAATGAAGAGAACTTATATTCGAGTCACGTAACTTCAATTCGAAAAGTAAAGTAAAAAAAAAAAAATTGTATTCCGTAAAATAATAAAATTATTAAATAAAAAGCAATAATTTTAATTTAAACAATGGAATGATAACTCTGAAGAGGGTATAGGGTAGATGTATATAGAGCAACAGCAGCACTGCTGCGACTATAGATCAGCACGAAAATATTTCTGTATATTATATTTTTATACAGCAATTTTGCTATCTGTTACTTCTATCAACAGTTTTATTCTAAAGTACATAATATATAAGATAACTGGTTTTTTCAATTGGTATATCGCAACTGAACACAAAACAACAACAACAGAAAAAAATGTGGAAGATGTAGAAAATTCAAAATTATGTGATGGAAATGAATTCAAATTCGAGCTTTTCTGTTGTTGGCGTATAATTTCAGCAGATATGGAATTTTAATTTTCTTATTTAATGTTCATTGATCTGATTTTATGATTATTATTTCAAGATGCTTTTTTATTGTTTTTTATTATAATGTGTAGGTATATACATATATGTATGTAATATATGTTTATACAGCTATTTTATAATTTATACTTAGTTGATTAAAATACGATATACATATTTAAATGTGTATTTGTGGTGCACTATGCTGTAATTATTAGTATTTAGATCAGTATTTCTCAACGTTAAATGTTAAATATATAAATTTAGGGGGCCTTGGAACGCTTAAACAGGCCATGAAAATTTTATTAATAAAATAAATATGAAATTAAGATGTAAAACGATCTGAGCGAGGTTGATTACGCAGTGTAATCTAAGCGCTAAGCGGTTATCGACACGTAAAATATTACGTAGATTACTTGGCAACGGTTATTGTCAACGTCGACAGTTAACATAACGTCAACAACCTATTATTTGTATTTTTAAAAAATGTTGTATATAAACCATTTTTTTGAATTTATCTCATCCATGCAAAATGTTAGAAACAACGTTAGAAATTGACAAATAATAAATTGATAGTTTTGGTTTAAATTTTATCTGCTCTATAGTTATAAAATAATATCAGAGCTTCGATAAATAGTTTATTGAAATTATAAATTTTTAGAGATAAATTATGCAAATATAATGATTTAAAACTTTTCGAACACTAACTTAATTTTCTGAGAAGATGAGCTAGATTAAATTGCATTGAATGATATTTTAAAACTGTCATCGTCCGTACCGCATTGGCATCCTAAAGAAATCTGGCCAAATCTTGTCAATAAAACAAATTATGTTGAAGTTAACGATGCCATTTGCAAATTAACATTGGATTTTCGTTACTATATATACCACGGTATTGGTCAATACCAATAGCTCTGCTATTAATAAATAATATAAAAAACTAAATGGATTGAAATTCGTTTCCGGAAAATCGTTCAAACTTGCATCATACAAGTAACACTTACACCAATCCAAGTGATAAAATCTGCGAATTGTGCGGCCAATTACCTTAACAACAAATGGGCTCATTCAGAATTATGAACGCATTATTACTTACTCTGGTTGCCATGATGGTTGTGAGTAGGTCATCGAAGAGCCGCCAAATTGATAATTTGGGTCACGTCACGCGTCAAACGGTTATTATAGATGTAACTTGAATACCGGAAATATTGAAATATTTGTTTCAAATTTTGCTTAAATTACATAAGATTGCGTAACAAATTTACATTAAATTAGAATTAAAATTTGATTTAAGTCCGTACTAGAATTTTAGCTGGAATTTTACTTATGAAAATCCACTCAAAAACTATTCAAATACAAGTACGATAACACAATTTAAAGTTACACTCAACTTAATTTCACTCGTTTAATTTAACTAAAGATTAAAGTGGAATTAAATTACTTGACTTAAATTCTTATACCTTAAATTATAATTGAAAATCTATACGCAAACTCATATATTAGGACAAAATATTTTTTCAACTCAATTGATTTTTAACTTAATTTAAAATTTAAAATGCACTCAAATTTTGTTCAAGTCAAAGTGAAATATTACTTTATTTTCTCATACAATTCATCTAAAGCACTATTTAAGGTTTTGGCTCAAATGCGTACTGGAATTCTATTCTAAAATTTCACTTTCTCACTAGAAATCCACTCAAAACATAACATTTAATTTCTACTAAAATTCAAATAAGTATGAAATCATGAAATTTTGAAAAGAGGGCATTACCCAACTTCGATTTCAAGTAATGTTTTCTTTTCATGTGCTCGGTATTCTGGGCGACCGTTATATAGAGTAAATGTAGCCTCATGGGCATCTAGATTGATTTCCCAATATATTTTAATATTTTAAAGCCAATTTAAAAGTTCACCAGTATTGCTAACATCAAGCTTTATTCTAGATCTGCCAAATTGTTTTCCAAAACTAGTTGTTTTACATTCTTTCGATTTTTAAGTTTAAGTCTTTAGCGCTAGTTCATGAGATTATTAATATTAATTCCCAAACGGAGCCCATATAGCACATCGAATGTTTTATGACACAGTCTCTAAAGTAGATAAGGGACTATTGGCTTTTATTGGGAAATATTGAAATTAATTGCAAAGTCTATGGTAAACCACATACCATAGGAGAATCAATAATATTGCTGGCAGTGTCTGTTGTAATTTCTACGGCAATGGAGCAAACTGCACATGAAACTACTCAGACCATACCTTTCAGCAACTTATCCGTATCGAGACATATTGATGAGATGACAGATAAACGCTTTTTGCCCGGACGCTCAAAGCAAACATCACAGGTGAAGCAATCTATCAGGAAGTTAAGAATTGTTTTTTTGTTTTTTTCCGAGGTGTTGTTGCTAATTTAAAACGAAAAGAACCTGATGTTTTATGTAAATATTGTGTTGTGCATTGCGCACACTTCGTTGAAAAAAAATGAGGAGGTTGTTTGCATGACTGAGTTGCTATTGTAATAAATGACGTCAATTATATTAAATCCAATGCATTGCACACTCGTATGTTTCGACAATTATGTGAAAACAATGATGAATAGTTAGAACCGATGGGCGTTTATGCGTCATCTATTATTTTATACGTCAACATGTCGACAACATCGATAATATGTATAGAAAATTTCTAAAGTGGTTTTGTGAACTACTCCTAAACTATAGGTTAACTAAATTTCATTTAAATCAATACGTTACGGGTCGTGATAGTTTTAAAGAATTGCCGACAATGCATTTTAATCTATTTTTTAAAAGATTAGTTGAATACGTCACATGTGCTGCAGAGTTGTTCTTAGACCTTCGTTGTCGAACAGTATGTAGTTAAGTGTGCATTGAGAGGTTGCATGAAGTAAAGCACGATTTTCTAGTTGCAGTATCCGGCGCCCGCCCATCTAGTCAGATAAGACGTATTCTACGTCAAAATGAATTGTATTCACTCTTACTTATGCTTATGCCTTGTTTGTATAGATTAGTTATATTTACTATATTTGAGGAAAACCCCGCTGAAGTTCAGCAGGAAAGATACCATCCGGACCGCCAGCCTTATAAGATGCAAAGGAAAATAGGCTCCATCGCAAGACATCATGATTGATCAGCTTGTGAGCCAAACTCCAATCGGGACTTGCAACAGACGTCCTAGTGAGATCAGTTGCAACATCATCCGAGTTGACGATATCACAACCAGAAAAATGAGCCGAAAGGAGCAGCTCACCAATTTCCTTGTTGGAGTAGGTAAGCTGTCAGTCCGGTAGACGAAGAGAATCCAGTTTACACGTACTGTTCTTAGCTAAAGCTTTATTGAGTCCAGCGAAAGCAGAAAGACTGTTGTGTTCCTCGCAGAAGCTCATCCACGCGGCTTTTTGAGCGGATCTTAGACATTTTTTATATACCTTTTGAGCTAACAAGAAGTTATCCCAGTCAATCTGTTGCTTAGACTTTTTCGCTTTGTTCTTCAGTTTCCTAGTAGATTTCCTTAATTTCTTAAGGTCAGAGTTCCAAAACGGTTTGTTCCGAATCTTTTGATTAGTGATAAGGACATCATCACATAAGGTCTAGCTGCAGTGCGATGGCTCGGCTCCGTTAAGATACCATCGCCACCCGAGTTCAGCAGTAAACTTTCCGTACCCGACGGTGTATCCGAGTTGCAACCAACAATATCGTGGTCAGCAAACTCGAAGTCGGATGCCAGATCAGTTGAATCCATGAACTCTTACACTATAAAGATGATGGATCTGAAACACATCATGAAATCGAGAGAAAAAAAATAATCAAAAAATAAAGAACAGTAAAAATCAAAATAACAATAATATAATTTAAATGACGAGAAAATAATAAAAAAAAGTAAAAAGACAAGAAAAGTGTGTATAACCAAAGCCATCTTAATATATAAAGCCTCCATGTTGAGCGATATTTTCAAACGAGCTTTTTTTAGTTAACCAAAAAATGTGTAATTTACAAAGAAGTCTATGCAATCCCATGGCAAAACATACAAACTTATTTTGAATTGTTCAACTATTAATAGGGAGAGCTTTTAATATTGTATTACATAAAGTAATAGATAAAGAATTGAATTAGGTGATGGCCAGGGTTATTTTTCGAAATTATATTATTTAAACATAATTTTTATGATTATAAAATTGTCATTAATTTAATTTAGTTGCGCTTTTAAAATATATATCTGATATATTCTAATACTCTCTTTCAATATACTGCATTCACTCCAACACAGAAATAAAATAGTTCGATTCAAAATCTAAACATCGAAAAATATGTATAAAAATTATGATAACTACGATAAATTAAAATTTAGGAGATTAATCGGATAAACGCTGGGAAATTTCTCATTAAACCAAAATAAAAATATTGATCGTATCGATCAAATAAATGATAAAATGTTGTGTTTTGTTTTGAAGGTTACAAAAGGTTACATAATTTATATACAATATGTCAATTAGGATTAGGAGAGGGACAATTTGATCACGCTCTCAATATTATATTTTATGCGATTACTTTTTGTTGTTGCTATGAAATAAAAAATTGTGTTCATATATTTTTTCTCGTTTTTTGCGTTGTTTTATGATCATTATGTTTGTTCCATGTTAAAAAAAAACATTGATGTTTTCTTCTTTTGGTTTATTTGTTTGATGGGAATAAATTATTTTGTTGGTTATGTACACAATGTCCCTTTCTTTCAAATTTTTATTCTATTTCTATTTGAGCTTTATTAGAGAATAAAGTATCTTATTTTCCTTTAATTAATACAATAAAATGGAAAACCCCACGGAAAAATCCTTCAAGTCAGGTGAAAACCAATGTTTATAGTTTCAATTGATTTCAAAAAATTATAATTTTGAGTTACTTTTCATTCAAATATTTCTATAAACGAAAATCATGTCCCTCCATATAAAATGTATGAAGAGAGCGATTATTTTTGTCATTTTAGACTCACTAATAAAATTTCGTTTTGAACATGGAGGCTTGATTTATAACAAAACGGTTCACTTATCTTTCCGTCACACTCGTTTTAGAGTGTGCCGTTCCTTAGAGTAAAGCTCAGTACATAACTGCGGGAGTCAGTCGAAAAAATAATCACGCTTCACTCTCTACCAATCAAAGTACGCCATTTTGACATAAGCTCCTCCTTTTTCATCACACTCGAGTTGAAAATTTTCTTACTCGGACTCCTGCACTCCCGCACTCCCGCAGTTATGTACTGAGCTTAAGCGTACAATCAAAATAATAACAGTACATTAAAAAAAAAAACGTGATCGAAGAAACACTCACTACAAATTATTGCAAGACTATAACTCATAATTTGTTGATTTAATATCAATATCAATTTTTTTATAAGTCGTTAAAAGTCGCTTCTAATTTGACAGTATTTATATATGATCAAAGCTCATATACAGAGCCATAAGGTGAAAAATTGAGCTTTTTCTGGAGGAACTAAAATTAACGAAAAAAACATTTTTTCCGTACAAAACATATGAAAAATTAAATTTTTTTCGGTGCGATATTTTTCAATGAAAATGTCGATGGATTAAGTGATTTAACATTGAAATAGAATCTGCAATTATCATATTATAATTGATTTAAAACCTGATCAAAGAAGTTTTTTGATATATTTATTAATAAAATTTATACAAAAAAAAAACATTTCACTAAATTAATATATACAGTACACACAAATACCAACGCAATAAAATTAAATGTGGTTGTGTTTCCTTTTGAATTTTGTGATTAAAATAAAATACATAAAGGGTATTTCAATTAAAGCTGCATGATTTTGTTTGAATAAATCACAAATTAAGTTCAAGCCAATTTCAACGTAAATTTTGAATTTTAGATTTTAATTGGAACACCATGACTATCACAGATATTCTGGCACGATTATATTTATAAAAGGTGTAAGTTCAGCTACCAATCTAATAAAAATATACCCTCAGATATGACCGCTGTTTTTGTATAGATTAAAATGCATTGATGGAAATTCTATAAAATCGCGTAACGCATTAATCCTAAAATAATTTGGTTACTATAGTTTACAACTGATTGACAAAGCCACTCGAGGAATTGTCTACATTAACGACGTTGTCTACGTAATAGTCGACACGTCAATGTAGAAAATAATGGATGACGCGTAAATGCTTATCCCTGCTAAGGAGGTTTAGTGGTTCTCATAATTATTTAGAAAAATAATTTTAAAATAATTAAGCTGGTGATAAATTTAAGCACCAAAAACTAGATTTTTTAGCCGTTTGAGAACAAAAGATGGACGAGGTTTTTATTAATTTGATCCTGGTCGTATACGTAAAAAATAAACTGATATGATGGATGGCTCCTAACCCAAACTCAAAGCCTGCTGAATTTTGTTAGCTAATTTCGGTAAGTTGATGTTTCATCGATTTGTTTGGGCTAAACATCTTTTATCAGGGCATTTTTAAACTTCGTACAAAAATTCGAATTCTCAATTTTATACGTTGATGATATTCTAATACATTTTAATGGTTAGTAGTAGTTAGTTCTAAATAAAAAACCGGATACGTGGAATGTGCCTTCGAAACCTAGGTATAATGACTTGATTAAGAGATGTAAAAACAATTTATGGAATAAAAACCAGGAACCTGAACATTTGATAGCATATATGTAAATAAAATTTTTTTAATAATAGATCGGAATATCGTGATTTAGTAATTTACAAATTGGAAATTAATTCATTAGCGACTTTAGCAAACTGTTCTTTTTTTGGCAATAATTATTTCATGTAGGGCCATCATCTTTTGGTATTCTCTCATCCTCACTTGAACATTGATGATTCAGCCAACATGCTTTATACTATAAGAGAAGCAAAATATTTTCAAGATTATTGCAATTTTTGTCATCTCTCTAATCGTTTAACATTATTTTCAAAGTTAATTAAAATCAAACAGCTATTCTAATCTTTCTAATTTACTATATAGAGTTGCCAACGATAAGACTATTATATTTGCTTTTATAAATTCATGAATAATTGTATCTCAAATTCAAAGCGCTCACCGTATACCCGACCGATTTATACAAACAAAACAATTTTAGATCGTTAAATTCCAGGAAATCGGAAATCTCAAAAAACATACATATATCCTTTCGAATAAATATCTATGTACAGAAACACACACAACGAGCTAAATTGAAAACTATTTTGGTTTACCATATTTCATATTTCTGATTTTTTTTCTTTTAATTTTTGCATTTTTATAAATATATTTTCATGCTACCACTGCTATCATTTTACCAATAAACCGCTCACCAAAAATGAAAAGCGACCAAACCAAACCACTACCAAAATACAAATCAGAAAGAAATATTTCATATTTTGTTGGTGTTGTTGTTGTTGTTATCAACAATTTACCATTCTTCTGCCGAGATAATAACCATTCCATAGTTATATTCATTGACCATGGCATGTGTATTATACATATATGTATGTGTACACTGGGTGGTGGCGGCGGTAAAAAATAAAAACTTTACACCAAACTAAAATTAAAAAAAGCTCTTTGGATTTGGAATATATGGTAAAACCATGAGAAAATACATAAAACGATTTTTATTTTATTCGGTCGTTCTTGGATAACAATTTATTATCCTATCTCTCGGTCAATGAAAAATAAAAAATATATAATTTTTTTTTTTTTAAATAACAACAAATTTTAACTCTGCGGGTGGGGGCGGGGTGGCAAAAAAGCTTCGTTTTTTTAATGTATATTGCAAAACAAAAAATTTGTTGTCTGTTGATTGTCAGTATGTTATCCTTGTAACTAACTATGTCTATATAGTGTAATGATAGTTAGACTACTCTCGTATATAGATACAAGAGTTACCAGTCGAGAATTAATTGAATAAAAATAATCTCTTGATAGAATTAACTTTTGTGATGGTTTAACCGATTACTCAATGTCGAAACTGTATTCTAATTCATTCCGTTCTATGCATATATGTATATTTTGTGCATACAGTGCATAATAGTTTTAACTTTGAAAATGTTATGTTACAACATTTTTTAATTTTTTTTTTTGCTACAATTTGCAATGGACAACCGACACATCAAGGCAAATAGGATGTGGATCGGTTTATTGTTAATAAAATGATTTTTTTTTTTTTTAAATTCATGGAATGTATTAACATCGATTATCGAATGGATAGGATTTTGGTGTTGTTGGATTTTTTTTTTTTAATTTAAATTATCGACATTTTACTTTTTATCTGTATATAGAAGGGAAATTGTTCTATTCTACTGTATACGTATACATATATATCATTGGGAGGAAAGAACAATGAATTATAGTGATTTTTTTTAAAATCGACAGATAACCATTTTTAATTTGTTGGGATTTTTTTTTGCTATCTGCCATGGTGCATTTATATATGGAATACAAAAGAATTGGTTACTATATTTGGATGTATGGATGCGGTCATATGATAGTTTGATTTATTGAAATTCCATTTATGTCGTAAAAGCTCTCGAAAAGATTATGATGTTATAGTGGTTGGAAAATTTATAGATGGTATATTGCAGCGCTGTTCAACTTCTACATTCATAATATAATCGTGGGCCAAATAATTTTTGTATTGATTTTAAACGTTTGACGAACAATGTTCTTTCATTTTATAATATTTCGCATAAGGGAGGAACCTTGACAATAAACTCGACGTTTTCGAAAGTTCACCGTTGCAGCATAAAATGCCCTTAATATTAGAGGATGAGTTTGTAACGTGCCAAGAAATTTCAAACTATTCGAATATTTCTCATCATTTTTCAAAAATCTGTAAACCTTAAACATTTAACAGATTTTACAAACGAGAATTTGAAATAACTCGAAATTCTCGTTATTGAGGTTTATCACTTCTCACAGCTTGGTATATAAGTAGTTTAGCCAAAATTATTGCTCATTTGGCCCACATCGACTCATATGGAGATTAATTTCTCTCCGGACGAATTGATAGTCTTGACCAGTGCTTTAAGTGTTGCGTTCAGATCTTTTAATTATTTTTAATTAATTTTTTATTACTGTGCATATACTTTACAAATTATAATTAGTGCTAAAATAATAATAGATTTGGCAGGGAAGCCTTGCTCTCGGCGCACAACGCTTCCATACCAAATCTATTGCAAACATTTTAAATCGGAAGGAGGTTCCTCAACCGATGTTTCGCATCGAATTAGAGCCAAATGAGAAAAACAAAGGGAGCGACAGTGTATATAACTTGAGCTATTAACTGCATCACAAAATCACTGTAGAGGAATCCAAAACGCGATACGGACCAGTACAATGCATCAATTGCTAAGAATACGGGCACACAAAAGCTTATTGCACGTTGAGTGCAATTTGGGTCATTTGTGGCGAACTTCATTATTCAAGAAATTCGATTACTTAAATTATGTTACTCAAAGTAAAACGCTGTAGTAATTGTGGTGAAAATCACACAGCAACTACAGAGGTCGCCCAGTATATCTGGATTTGAAGCGTAAGACCGATCAAAAATTTCGATCTGACCAACGAATGCTTACGTCACGATACAATCAAAGAAATTAGACTTCAAAAAGTGCAATTGTCCAACAAGGGGATGCACACTCAACCACACAAAATGAATGTTACTAGCAGTTTTGCACAACTAGGAGTTTCCTATGCCAATATCCTAAAAAGTACCACCCAAAAACGAAAGTTCATTTGAACGAAGAAGAATAAAATATTCACGCAACCGTAAACTTCTGAAGTTTCATGATGATGATGGAAATACAAATGAGCATGATGATGCAAAATATGAACACCCTAATGCAAATAATCGTCAAAAGCCAAAAACGACGCTCCTAAAGATAGCTGAATGGAGTGCTAATGGTCTTTTTCAGCACAAAGGTGACGTTCAAACCTTTCTTGTTGATCGAAATATAGACATTATGCTAATATCAGAAACACATTTTACAAAAAATACCCTTTTTAAAATCAAGGGATATTCAGTTTAAGACACCAAACATCCAGATGGAAGAGCATACAGCGGCACTGCGGTCTTGAACCTGGTTTACTGTCCACCGAAACACGCAATCGATCAAAAAGCAGCCATTTTCGATTATTTTAATCAGCGGGGCAATTAATTTGTCGCAGGGGGCGACTACAATGCTAATCATTTGTAATGGGGTTCGATATTAACAACACCTAAAGGAAATCAACAATATGAATCAATGAACGAAATAAAATCTAGATTATTTATCTTCTGGACACCCAACTTAATATCCATTAGATAGAAATCAAATACCTGATTTAATTGATTTCTGCAGTATAACAAAAGGAATTGCACGCACCAATGCTCTCAAAGCCTGGAAAAGACGAAACACAAGTCGCATCGTACAGACCAATAAGAATACTTAACCAATATTATCTGAAGGACAGATTATGACAGACCAAAAATTTGGGTTTCGAGACCAACATAGTACTGTAGAGCAGGTGCACAGAGTGATTAACACAGTTAAATTTGCATTAGAGGAAAATAAATGTCGTTCGGCAGTTTTCCTAGACATTGCGCAAGCTTATATATAAAATTAAAACTGGTCTGCCTGAAAAAAACTTCAATCTGTCGTGGAAAGATACTTGTCTCAAAGGAAATACCAGGTTAAACACAATTCAGCCATTACTGGGCCAATATTGTATTTGCTGTATATTGCCGATCTACCAACAGTTGATAAGGTTGTCACATCAACATTTGCAGATGACACAGCTACGAGTATCATGTTTTCACGCAAGAATCCTCACAAATCAACACACGTAACATTTACGTTGAATATCCGTTGAATGTCCAGGGATGAAATTCTTCAACAAACAAATGGGTCTTCATCTTGATAGAAGATTGACATGGAGAAAACACATTGAATCATAAAGCTCCACCAAATAAAACTAAAATTCTCAAATATGTATTGGCTGATTGGAAGAAAATTCAGCTATGGGGCTGTATAAGCGCAACAAATATAGATCTTTAACAATGAACACAATCAAAAATACTTCGCTGTATTACAAATGCTCCGTTTTTGTTTAGCTTTTACTGATAAGGCAAGATCTCTGGGCGTAATCTTGGATAGTAAGCTAAGTTGGAAGCCTAACATCTTGGAAAGAGTAATCAAGGCCATGTACTCGAACAGAAACGCCATCGGAAAAAGATTGTGCCTGTGGCCAGCTCGTACACTGGCTAATCACTGCCGTAGTAAGACCTATACTTATGTATGGGGTGAGCGTGTCGTAGCCAGCTCTTGATAAAGTTACATACGGGAAGGGGATCGAGAAGGGGCAATGACCATCACCTTCTCCTTGTCGATATTTATGGTAAGCAGATGGCGGCGAATACAGCCACCCAACTATCAGCCATATCTCAGTAGAAAAGTCTTCAGACAGGACACTCGACTATAATTAGATCGCTAAGGAAGGAACTGGCGAATCTAGACTAGAATCTTGGAGGAGCAGGTCGTTATTGGAAACAGAAGCATTACAGTTATTTACGGATGGCTCCAAGCTACACGGTAAAGAAGGAGCTGGGCTCTTTTGTGATAAATAAAAAGTAGATATATCAGTTCGTCTCCCTGATTACTGCAGCTTGTACCAAGCAGAGGTGATAGCGATTGAGGAAGTCTTGACTTGGTTGAGACATAATATGGTATCCTCGAATGATATCGCAACATATGTGGACAATCAGGTAGCAATCAAGTCGCTGGATTCAGTTTCTCTGACATTAAGGGTGGCGTTGGGTTGCCACTTGTCGCTGAATGAGTTGAGTGAGCATTTCAACATTCAGATAGGCTGGGTCCCCGGCCACTCGGACGTCATGGGGAACTGCCGGGCGAATGAACTAGCTAGGCATGGTACAACTCTCAAATTGCTACCGGAAAGGGCAAATATGCGGAGGCCTATTAAGGCACTAAAGACAGCGCTTAAAAAGGAGACAGTAGCCTCAGTGAACGAAAGGTGGACTAACACCCTCACATATAGTGTAGCAAGACAAGTCTGGCCAAAGCTGGACTTGATACGCTCAAAGACACTGATTTCCCTACGTAGATGTGATTTAAAAACGATCGTGGTGATACTCACGGAACACGGGCATCTTGGAGAACATGCGAGGAGGCTATGTCTAGAAGCTAATTATTTTTGCAGAAGCTGTATGGACGTGGAGGAGGAAGAGATGGTAGTCCATTTCCTATGCTCATGTCCGGCTTTGTCGCATAGAAGACATAAATATATGGGTAGATTCTTAATGGACAGCTTCTCTGATCTCGAAAACTGTACGCTACATTAGCTCAAACTAGTTCATATAAAGGTAATAGGGAAGTAAGATCCTGTGGTATCACAATGGAAATATAGACGGCTTCGCACAGTAGATCCACTAGATCCAATGTATTGATAAATTTAATTTAACGACATTTTAAGCTAACACACATTTAAATTAATTAATTAATATTCATGCATACTAATAATAAGTATTTAACATAGGTTAAGGATTTCGATAATAGAAGCTTTGCACACATCTTGATAGTTTCGTATAAAGAATGAATCATGAATAAAGCCATAAAGTGACACCAGATTCCGGGTTCTTCTTTTGCTAATTTGTATAACGTAACAGCAATTAGCAAATCATCTCAAATAGTTTTGTTCCATTTTCTTCTAAGGCTTGAAAAAGGAACTCAAAGCGCTTTCACTTGTCAAAAGTTACTTTTCTTGTTGAGAAATACTATACTTATTGCCTGAGTCATTGTCTTCTTCTGAATCAAAATGATTGACTAACTCATTGTCAGAATGATAATTCTACTGCTAAATGGATCGCTCTGAAATACGATTATATTTTTCCATTACTGTCACTGCGTCTGTTGTAAAGCTCAACATGTTATCATTTACAGGCAATCCAAATTGACGTAACGACAATCAATCATTTCCACAATTTTTTTCTGGTCAACAATGTCCGAGTACTCTGATTAATCCCTGATTTTAATTTTCAATTTTTTTTACCAGTTACTCATCCAGTGACGTATTGTATTAAATCTTTCATTTTCATGTTCCAATTGTTTTCATTTCCCAACTAACACTGTTTTTTACTCAGCGTAGAATGAATGAATTAATTTATTTGTGCTCGGATATGCAGGTGTGAGAAGCGCTCCTAATGAGTCTTTGTTGATATTGACGATTGTTTGTTGAAAGTATATAAAAATATCCGTTCACTTCCACAAAAGTTTTTTTTTTAAATAAAACGCATTTTTAATTTAATAATCAAAAATTGAATTTGTGACGTTCGGTTTCTCACATTTAATGTTTGAAAATAATTTCTTTTAAATGTTGTCCGCGACTGGCTCTTAGATGATCCATTCTATGGGTTTAATTTTCGAGCACTCTTTCGAGCATTTCGGACGATAATGCAGGAATCGATTGTGGTTTATCGATATAAACAAGTGATTTCAGATATCCCCATAAAAAGTACTCTAACGGCGTCAGATCACAAAACGTTGGAGGCCAATTCACGGGTCCTTTCTTTGATATAATGTTCTCATTAAAAGTTTCTTTCAATAAATCGATGGTTTGGCCTGCTGTGTGGCCCGTTGCACCATTCTGTTGATATTTCAAGGCTACACCAATATCTTGAATTTTTCACATTACAAATTCATTGATTGACGTTTACACACTATTCTTCCGCATTTTTAATGAATCACGGTCCGATGATGCTACCTGCCCAACAATCGCACCAAACATTGCATTTTTCAAGATGCATTGGAGGCTCTTGAATCTCTTCTGGCTGTTCATCAGCCCAAATACGACAATTTTGTTTGTTGACGTATACATTCAGCCAAAAATGAGCTTCATCGCTGAACACAATTTTTCGATCAAAAAACCGATTTATTTGGAGCTGATTTGAGAAATAAATTTCCACAATTTGTAAACGTTGTTCTCGCGTAAGTCTATTCATGGTGAAATGGCAATGAATATTAAACACAAACGTCATATGAACATAACAGTTGTCACGCATGGATCCCATCGAGTAGCCCAATTGGAAATGTACCTCCTATTGGATCACACTTTAGTTTGTATAAAATTGTATTTTAAAGAATTCCGGATGATCCAAAAAACGTAAAACCGTCGAATGATTTTGAATGGTTTTCTTGAATTCTCTTCAGCTAATAAGGTCACCGTTATTTTGCCTGTATGTCTATTGTTAGTTTTATTACTACTGTTACCAAAAATATTTGTTACCGTACAGATAATCAGCTCAAGTTCAGTAATTACTTCCTACGACAAGCAAGTTTTAATGTGGTGTAATTTGATCTTCTCAGAATTAAGTAGACCATAAAAATTTGTCATATTTAATATTCGGAAACTTCCCATTTAGCATTTAGAGGAAATCTGAATTTTCCAAATTTTAGCAATATTAAATTGAATTTCCAGAATTAAATTGAAAGTATTAATAACAAAATTTGAAAGGTTTTCAGGCCTGAGACATAAATGATACAATTTTCTAAAATTTTCAAGTTCGGCACGCGGCCCTTTATTTATACAGCGCTGCTTTATACATATGTACATAAATTTGTATAGGATAGTTTGTGGTCAGATTATCCATATTACAATGAGCTCTGGCGCTTGCATAATTTATTACATATTCCCCTCGTATATAAGCAATTCGTTTTGTATTTCAAAAAAAATAAAAATAGAACAAAATTAATTTTTTTTTACATAAATCGGAAAGAGTCTTCCACCCGTAATGCGAAAAAAAACTTTAATCACAATGATTTTTTTTTCTACAATAATGAGCCCCCATGAGCCATCCTATGTATATTAGCAACAACCAAAATGAAACAACCTTTTAAAAATTATTTGATTTTTTTTTTTTTTTTGCTTTCGTAAATTAAATTTATTGAATTTTTGTTCGATTATTGTTGGTATGTGTATAGGAAAAATTACAAATTAAACATTTTTAGTATTCTTATCTTCAAACCAACCAAAAAAAATAAAAAACATAAACATTAAGACGCGCGGAATGAAAAGAATGAAAGGCAATTTTGATTTTCTTCTTCCACTTTTTTGTTGTATATTTTAATTTTTTTTATTGTGTTCCATTCCGTACTCGTCGTCGTTATACATCTATACTCGTATATAGTAAGTTAGCTATTGGATTGAAGAAAAATTTTTCTGGATAAATAAATTTTCTTTTATCATTACCAAAAAATTAAATTAGTGTCAATAAAAATAAAAATGGAAACTCGAGAGAAAAATACGAAATAAAACGCGTTGGGAATTTTTAATGAGCTGATTATGATTGCACAGTCACTGTATTTAAATTATATAACAAGGCGATATACAATTTAGTTCTATATATGAGCGTGTATACAATGTGTATATACACTGGAAGCATTTAGAGATATATTTTATACAAAATACAATGAAGTGATTTTCGAAAAATAAAATCAAAATTATGCTTTGATTTATATACTTAATTTTGAAAGTTAGTTTTTCTTTTTCTTTTTTATTATTAAAATTCTTCTAAAGCTTTTATTTATTAAAATATATAACAGAAAGCCTTTATAACGATATTTTGTCGTTTCGATTGATTATGAATGTAAGTCGCATAAAATATCAATTTGTTTTTAAATTTTCAAATTAAATGGTAGCATGAAATATTTCACAAATGGGTTTGTTTGGCACGTAGGCTGGGTGGTACAATTACTATACACAGTAGCTATAAAAATGACGCATTATTGTTTGTCTTATTAAATCAATCGAAATTATTTATTAAAGTTTTCATGCTGCACATGAAAACACGATGGTTTTCTCCGCTTTGACACGATTTGAATGTTTATATATATATTTGAAACTTTTCGACACAATAATTCTTGCAACGAGTTAAATAATCTTGAACGGATTTGCCCTGTTTTTTCTGTGACCGGAAACACACTCTTTTTTCAACGTACAATATCGTTGTTCTTGCAAAACGCAAAATTTGGTGAACAAATAAAAATATATTCCATGTCAAAATTTAAATTGTAACAAATTTTTTAACTAAGTGTGTGTGCGTCGAAATAAAAAGCCCATAAAAAGTTAAAAAGTTAAATATTTTAACTGTGGTAAAAATAAAAAATAATACCTCACTTTTTAACAGGTATGCCAATTGGAACCATTTAAGATTTGTGACGTTTACCAATTTTTACTGTCGACAAAATTTCGTGATTTTGTAATTTCATTTGAATATAAGATTCTTGAATTAAAATACAGCTGAAATCTTATAACATTTTTTCTTTCTATCATGCTACCAAAATTACCGATAATTTCCTGCCGATACCGGTAGGAAAAGTTTCTTGTGGGAATCCTGGGAAATTAAGATTTTCCAAAATCATATGTAAATAGTTGAAAATTTATAAAAATTCACCCTATAGAGACGGCTTGATTTGAAGTGTTTTTCCAATAGCTATGACTAGAAAATACTTTGATCACAGACCTTTCGTCGGCATATAGGCAGTTAGTTTAACGTACCCCGGTGCCACCCTCCGCCTCGGCAGGACGGAGCAGGTCTTGGATTCTCTCTCATGATGTTTAGGAAGATTACGGCTAAAACCTTCTCCACCTTCCTCCAGTTAAGGGCCGTAATGCTCCCATCTTTTTGAGCCCTGTCAACGATTGCCATGATCAGGTGCTCCTTTACCACCTCGTTGAAGGGCCTAGTGACATTATCTGGAACCCTTTTCTTTTTTGTTAATCATCAGATCTCTGCCTTTTTGGCTGTGAAATCTAAGCGGAACCCCCCTGCTTCGGCTCAGTGATACGTCTTGCCCACTCAAGCGTATCCTTTTCTGTATCCGTTCTCTGCTCCAACGGAATGTTATTGATCATAGAGAACATGCGCCAGGCTCTCTTCCTGATCTAATAGTTTGATACTGATACTGGAAGGCGTGCCTTTGCTCTTCAGTTTCGTGGGGCCAGTTTCATATGTCTCTATGCCCCTTTTTGCACTTTGGAGACCGGGCCTAAAGACCGATGTCTCCACAGCACTAGATTCCAGTTTTTTAAGAGTACCGCTCTCTTTTTGTTTTTTGTTTTCACTATTCATAATTGGTCTCGCACGAGTAGGGGAGAAAGGAGCTCCACCTGTGCAGACATCCACAATACACAGGTAAGGCTGCATGATCCGGAGGGCGGCAAGTATCCGGATACTCCGTTAGAGACTGAGCTAGTTTAAGACTGGGTCCCCAGCCTGTTCGGTTATCAGGCCGGGATGGTTAGTACCTTAACTCGGCACAGTTGTTTAGCGCGGTGTTTTCGCCTAGTACACCACATAAAACATGGTGTACTAGTTGCCCGGTGGTCACCAGTGGGAGATAACACGCACACTTGTAGAAGCTGCAAGATACGGAGATGGCAACAAGTACCAACTTGATTCCCCCAAGACAGTTTTGCACCAGACCACCTTCTTTCCACAAAGAATAATCTGTCCTCTCGGTTCCCGAAAGTTCATTTAAATAATTCTGGACGCTCTAATTTTTTTCTTATCGCAATGTAAATCTTAGAGTTCTAATAGCTCGATTTAATTTCCACTTCAACAACGGTGATTTTTTTTCTTTCCACATCGGCAGCAAATTTTCCACTTTTCCTGGATTAGTTCCTGTATATTATAGAACAGTTTATTAACTTTTTCAGTACTACTTAAGACAGGTGTAGCCTTTTCAGCTGATAATGGCAGGACATGTTTTAGATTTTCTGCCGCCGCATCAATATCTGTTGGTGTGATAAGAGACAGATCATAGCAATCGGTGGCCTTAGCATATGTACGGGGATTGCTTTTAGTTACACAAAAGTCAATTAAACCAGGAACTTTTTTTTTATCTGTGGACTAGTACGTTGGGTGACCGGCAGATAATTAATCCAGGGACTGTTCTTTTATAGCTTCATAAAGTTGTTTGTTTTCGGCGATGTTAATCTGGAACCCCATTGAGTGTGTTTGGCGTTGAAATCACCCCCCGCAAAAAATTTATTACCTAGGTGCTTCGTATCATAAACAGAGTGCCCATTAATCTGGGTGCTTCGTGTCCAGAATGCCCATTAATTTTGAAATATGTATAGTTGTTTTTGGTGAAGTATGTTTTAGATATTAACATTATGTCAATGTTGTGCTCAGTGAGGAATGCTTAAACCTCTGCTTTATGTTTTGCTAGGCTGTTTGTATTCCATATGGCTATTTTGAGGACAGTAAATTTTGATTTTTAACGACTATCTGCATCATCGTGTTCATATTCTGCATTATTAGATTGATGGTTCTCTCCATCATCGCCATGAAGCTTTGCATTATGTTAGTTAACTTGCTTAAAGCTCCTGGCGATGTTTCCTTCTTCGCTTGCTTGTACTTTAGGAGTGGTATACCCTTAAGGATACGTGCATATGAAACCACCTGATGCACACTATACTGTTAAGAGTTGCTTTTGGTCGGTTATTTTATGCGTTATGATATGAAACTGCTGGCTGTCTTGGATTGATTCTTCTTTTCAATTCTTGGTAAATTGGACACCCTCTGTAATTAACTGTGTGATTTCCGCCACAGTTGCTGCATTTTCTCACTGTAAAACTTTTATTATAGAATATTTTTATATCGGGTACATTTATTTTTTGATTATCATAATATTATATTTGTATATTATTTCAGCTAACACACTGTATTTTTTTATTAATAGTTTTAAATACCGTATTTATTATTTATCACCATAATCAAAATAAGATCGACTGTCTCAATTTTTTATTTATAGTACCTAATACTTGTATAATCTTTCCGATAGATATAGTATATCCGTACCGTTGGTTTGAAATGTATATTGATGGCAATAAGTATAAATTGGCTGTGAGGCGGATGACATACCACCACAATACGAGTATATATAAATATATATGTCACTTCGTGCTAAATCGCTCTATACTAAATATTATTAATTCGGTATTATGTATGTTCGATCAAACATTTCCAATATATCGATATAGAAATCCGTTTATCTAAAAATAAAGTATTTAACTATAATAATCTTACATGCATGTAGTTTTTACCTATAAATAAATCGTAATAGTGTTTAGTGATTGAAAAAAAAATGTATTTATTTATAAACCTTCTGTGTATACAAAAAATCCGAATAAATACAAGTTTTAATTTAGATAAAACTGTAGATGTTGTATGTGTATAAATGTTATTCATTATCATCATCTGTGTGACGGTATATATGGTATTAAGACCTAAGTACCAATGAATGGTATAACAAGCACAGTTGAAAGGATTTAATACACGAAACATGTAATGAATAGAGACATTTTATTGAAATCATTTATGTGTTAATTGATTTCTTTATTCAACTAATTGATAAAAACTCAATTATTTGCTGGAATAAAATCTACTATACAATGTATTGTACATATGTACCTGTGAACGCAAGGCAAGTGGAATATCAAAAGGAATTTTTTTAAATTTTAATGTCATTAAAAGATTTAAAACTATTTCCATAGAAATAAAAAAAAAATCCCAACGCAGTTGTACAAAGAAGATACAATCATGAATACAAGGTATATATACCGAAAATTAGACTCCTACACAATATCCTCTGCCCGCAGACATTTTATGTTATTCCCGCAACCAACATATTAGCCTGCCTTAAAATAAAAATAAGAATTACATAACAATATATTTTCGTTCCTCAAGGAGCTTTTCTTCCGTATTATATATATAAACGTTGTGTTCTATTATTCGATTTTGGGTCCGTATACGTAACGTATGTATGTATAACAATAAGATTTAAAACCGAAAATACAGAGATGATTATTATGATGTGAGCATAAAAAAAAATGTATTTTGTGTATTCCATGTTTAAAGCATTTTATTCATGCTCAATGAATGATTTGGTACAAAAACATAATTTATATATGTTTGTACGTACATAAATAGAGGATTGACTTTTGTACAAAAAAAACAGCAAATAAAAAAATTAATTTAAAAATAAAAACGAAAATCATAATAATTTTGGGTTTGGGAAATTTTTTTTTTTTTGTATACAATAAGAGGAAAATAAAAAATAAAAAATTTCTATAGAAATTGATTTTTGGTTGATAAAATTGCCATTATTAAACTTTTTGAGGCAAATAAATTAAATGAAATTTACAAAAAAAAAAAAAATCGCTTTCCAGAGCTTTTCATACACAAACGAACCATATATACAGAATATAAATAATAAAAAAATCCATAATAAAGAATATTTTTTAACTTTGAAGTTGGTTTTTCGTCAATGCAGTATAAATTATAATCATTTAAATTAGCTCATCTCAAACGTTTTTATTTTCGTCCCATTCATCTTTTTTTCCTTTATTATTTCTGGAAAAAATTTTTGTTCCGCCATTTTTTTTTTTGTGGTCGTCTCCTCTATATTTAATATCTCCACTGTGTGCACTCAGTGTTATTGTTGTTTTTGAATATCTCGAATTCAGTCAAATGAAAATTGTTGGAACAAGCGAACGAGAATATTTAAAAGCTTATACCAAGAATGCTTTACAATGGTATATTCTTTACAATAATCATTTGACAGTAATTGAAAACAATAATGATTCATGCATATGAGAATAGTTTTATAAACTAAAACTAGAACATTGCCATCTATAGCGGTGCAGAAGGTGCTATTAAAGGACCAGCTCATTCTGCTGGTTTTGTTAGCTTTTGTTGATTGATCAAAATATAGAACCAAATTGACGTGATCATCTTCTTGCCGATTCATGCAGAATATCACGGTTTTAGAAACAGCCTTAAAAAATATGGAGATATTTGAAGTTTCTCATGAATTAATAATACATTAAATATTAAATATTCCAATTTTATATACTAATTTTCAAAAATATCTGTTTTAAACTGCAAATTCGCAAAAATGTAAATGCAGTTAGACCCTTTGGAGAATATTCCTAATTCGTCAAATCCGGAATTTTTAGATAACAAGAAAAAAATACACACACGATTTAATTATTATAAAATTTATGTATTTTATAATATTATACAATTATAAAATTTATGTATTTTATAATATTATACGATTTATGTTTTACAAATTAATTCGTTGATTAATTAATTATTAACAGTTTTTTTATATCACCCCACACAATGATTCGCGCTTGAAAATTGATGTGAATATGACAAGTCATTAAAATATATATATATATTACAAATGGCTGTTGGTAGTGGAATTCGTATATTCTATGCGTTCGTAATACGATAATATTGTTTTTACATGGTGGAGGATGGCGCAGTGTTTCACTATAATGTTTATAGTTGTTGGTTCGGCTATTGGATGTGTGATGGGGTTAGTGAACGCTTAATTCAAATAAGTTGATTTATATTTGAATTTCACTAAATAGTTTGTTGTGGCAGTTTCGAATTTCGGTGAGTCGAATATTCGAGCTGCTACAACCCTTTTGTAAATTTCTATAACCCACCTGAAATTAAAACGGTGGTATCTGACCACATAGAACTATGTTTTACAACTCAGGAGAAAACTAGTATTAACATTTTATAATAAGGTTGTATTTTCTTGTTTCTGAGTTAAATTACACAGGAACAGCTTGAAGCATATTAAAAAACAAGTTGTGCGTTTATTCTATGAATACCACTTTAAAATAAATTTGATTTATTCAAAATATTGATTGCATCAAGTATCTGAAAAATAACTTCTCGTACATTTCAATATAAAAAAAAATATTACATATACTTCATTTTTAAAATTGACTTAAATTATAATAACACAGTAGATTTCACTAGTCTTTGAGTTTCCTTAATTTTAAGTTGGTTTAGTTTTGGTAAACCTTAATTTTTTGGTCCTAGGATAGTTTGGTAATAAGCCAGGTCTTGTTGGCCCATATATTTATACATCTTTTCGATATGGGTTTTCTTATTACTAGGTAAAGGCTTGTTGTAAAAACTAACGGTCGGATTTGACAAAGCTGCAATGATCGTCGTGTTTTGTCGTCGACCGTAATTTCTGGTACTTTTTGTTGGTGGTCTTATTGATACCATTTTGTAATTTTCAGGAGAGTACAGTAAGCTGTACGAGGCTTCAAATACATTTCGACTGAATCGTAACATCTTTAAAGCACCAAACGGCACGAGTTTATAGTTGAGAGTTTTTGAACATAAGTCGAAGTTTAGAAAATCGGCTGGTTTCATTTGCAGAATCTGGTACGGTCGATTTTTATTAATTGTTTTTAACAAGCGGATCAGTCCAATGGGTGAAAAAAACTCATTCTTTGATAACACTTTCACGATTTAACTACGCGCGTTGTCGATTTCCTGAATGCAGGAATGGCCTGGTAGCGAAAATCTCATTTCTATAGATTCCATGTTTTGGTGGGTCGATATGAAATGTTGTAGAGCATTGCCATGTATTATGTAAGAGTTTTTATTTTGTGGCACACAAGAGTCGCTCCAGGTTATTAAATTTGTAATATCATTTTCATCGAAGCACAAAATCGGAATTTTGCTCTGTTTATCATCATCCTTCAATTTCCGCATAGCCGCTTTTAAGCTGATGTGTTCAGCATAGTCCTCATCTTGGATGCGTGTCTTGTCAATTATGTTCAGATCGCAAATACCACATCTGTCAGATTTTGGTTTATTAAAATCTAAATTAAATCTTGTATTAAAAATGTATCTATAATAGCTGCTTTTCACAGGTGATATGTTTCATTCTGTACACTTTTTAGTGTACAAATCAAACATTTTGGATACATTTAAGTTTGCATCCAGATATCTTTTTCGGGTCTTTTCTCTGCAGTAATGCGACCCAACACATGGGAAACTGTTAATATGGTTAACAATAAAATCTACTCTACAAAATCTAATCGATCCATCCCTCTTGAACTGTTCGTACCCTTCTTACTTTCTGAGACCGTCCCATTTACATTAATTTTTTCATAAACTGTGTATACGGGTTTTTGGGAAATAGCTAATGTGCCTAAATAAAATTGTTTGCACACAGATATCCGGTTGCAGTTTATTATAAAAAAATAAAAAATCGAAAATTTAAGACGGGAACCCTTATTAGAGTGGCATTTTCTATTAGTATCTGTTCGTTCTGTCGTCATCGATATAAAATTGTATTGCCTGCTTGGTTTAAATTATAATATTTTTCGAAAATGGTTCTCGGCTCAGATTCTGAAATTAGCGTGGCACAACGTTTCTTACAAACTGACAAACAATTTTTCAAATTTCGAATTTTTTTTTTAGGCCCAAGTTGCCTTTTATTATTTATAAGTTTCAAGCCAGCTTGGTATTTTTTATTGCGCTCGGTGACTCGCCAATTATCAGGTTTACGGCGCCTTTTTCTTGTTGGGATCTAATTATAAAAATAGTAAATTTAACTAAAAAAAGTTTACATTATTCGGATGATTAAACACTTACCAAGTCATTGTTGGTTGAGTCAGAGAACATTCCATCACAAATTAGTTCTTCTGGGGGCATAGTGTCAGTGCCATTAATTACTGTATCTGAAACAGAACTGGATTTCGGTGAAACTATTCCAAATTCATCCGTTTTATTATTCGGTAAATATTTAACTTTCGTCAAATTTAGTAGTTCTAAATATTCACATTTGTTATTTATAATAGAACAATATTGTTCATTTGGCTCTGTATTTTGTGACCCAACAAAAGTAATTATTTCGGGATCATCTATGATTATTGTATAATCGCTTTGAGATGTAGTAGGTAGTTCAAATTCTAGAATTTGTTCACCCTCTTCAATCACGGAGTATTCAATATTGTAGTTTTGCGACATGGCCCCTCTGATTTATTTATACATATACGAGTAATAAAATTAGTATTTACATTCAAATTAGCAAAATGCAAAAGTTAAATTACTTACAATTAGATATACAATTATAATTATCCAAATTACAAATTCGCAATATTAACAAGAACAATACACTACATCGCTTTATGAAATATCCAACTAAACTAAAATTTAACCACGCAAAATCTGACGTTTTACTGATATTGAAGAGTAAACTGAGAACAAAATGGTTGTAACTGAGCATAGAGAGTAAAAAAGTTGTATCATGCATTACAAACATTTTTTTTTATAGATTAAAAGGTTGAATGTAACAATTTTGATGCAGTTAGAACTATTTCTGTTAATTATTGAAAAAGTTCGTTGGAGATAGAACTTTTTTACCCATGTATCTTCAAAATGAGCCATTTTTTGTTAAATCTGACAACACCAATCGAAAGATTGACCTAAAATTAGTGGAAATACATGTATAACTCATTTTTATTAAAAATGTCACTTAGAACCTTTTTATTCTAGAGTCGCGATATGTTCCAAATGCAAGTACACAGCATATATTCGATAAATTGGGGATAAATAACACACCGAGGATAATGTGTTGAAACGCAAAACAAAAATCGGTTCTATACTGGATTATTTGGACGCAGATAATATTGATACCATTATACAAAACATATGCGCAGTCATTGAAACTATTGACTGAGAAACGATTGTTTAAGAACAGAGCAAACCCGTCAAGATTAATTAACACAAATATGGAAAATGGCGTCGAAAAGTGCTTTTGGCGACCGAGTAGAGGCTCGCTAATCGATATTTTTGTTACGGGTATGATCGGTAAAGCTATTAATAAATTAAGAGAAAATGCCAATGGACGCGTTGTTGAGAAAAGAGGCACTAAATTAATCTTAAAACTAAACACAATGGAATGGAATACTCAGATTTATCTAGACATCTCTAGGATTACCTGTTCATGTTTACCAAAAATCCTCCAACACTTTCGTTGTAAGGGTATTTCTTATAAAGTCGATAACTTACCCCCTGAGATTCATCTAGACATCTCTAGAATCACCTGTTCATGGCCATCAAAAATACTCGTCCTATACACTTTCATGGTAATGGGCATTTCTTATAAACTCGATAACTTAACCCCTGAGGGTCGCACTAATATGGTCCCAACCATAAATACTAAATTTAGAATGTCTATATAAATTCGTCCTCTAGATTAGCACTTACGTTTAGGAAATTCTGATATAATAATCAAATGAAAAATATTTTCATTTTAGATATTTAGCTTGTGGCGTTAGCCAACGTTCCATACAATTCCCGAATTGGGGAAAGCACAGCTAGCCATATAATATCGGGAACTTTAGAAGTCGTTTATCAAGAACTGAAACCGAAAGTGCTACCTATAACCTTTAATCCCAAGATTGCGGTTAGCAGTTGCAGAATGATTTAATCAAGGATGGTATTTTCCGAACTGCATAAAATCTGTAGATGGAAAACACATCCGGTTTATTGAATGCCAATTTAATTAAATATATAAACTCGTGGGAATCTACTAGACATAAAAATTATTGGTCAATAGTTCTGATGGCAATTTGCGATTACAGGTATCGATACATAGCCATTGATATAGGTGGTCAAAGGCGCCAAATTGATGGAGGGGTGTTTAAAATTTGACAATGGGCAAAAGTTTTTTAAATAACACCATGAACGTTCCTGAAGATGCTGACATTTTTGAAGGCGATCCAAGGCTAGATGGGCGATACTAAGATCATCCTCATTCGTAAACACAGCAGACAAAATTGTGCAAGCCACCGTATGTTTGCACACCTTTTGTCTCATTGAAGATGAATAAAATCTATCAGAACATTTTATGACAGATGGATCAGTACCATGGCAGTTGGTTTGTGTATAATTTCGAAATAAAACGATTACTAAAAATTTATTTATTTGTTTTATTTCTCATTAATTCGCACATATATGTATATATGTAGTGAAATATAACTGGGTGTCCTAGCGCAAAAACATTACTTCTTGTGGACACATTGGTGACTAGCTGTTGTAGCGGTATTAGGATGGAGATGAAATTGGCGTAATCGATTTGTTCGAGAGTAATGTCTGTGTCCTTTTCCTTGGATTGATTTTAATGCTATCATTTCAACAATCAATGTACTGGGTTTAAGAATATGAAAAACGTAATTAGTTTAAATTTTTTACCTAAATTTTCACTGTCGTTAATTACTGGAGACAGTACTGTGGATGAGTGCTGGGAAGGAGCAGGGTGTGTCAAAATCAAAACTGCATTTTTGTCTCAAAAATCAAAATTATTTGATATTATTTTATAAAATATATTCGGACTCTTTCCTTACTTGTGCTTTTGTAGAACTCCGTGTAATCGTCGAAGTTTTTCGATTTCATTCGGCTCTGGTATCACTTTTTGTGCTTTGCCGCTTATAGTTGATTTGCCAGTTTTATATCGTGTATAATTGTTTCGAATATTTTTATATACATAACTTCTATGCACGGTACCTTTTTATTGCGAATCGCGTTGTAAATTATTGTATGTGTCTGTATGTACAAATTTATATATTGATATATAATTTTTTTTGAGCAGCTTGTTTCTTGCACAGCAATTCGGCTCAAATCCATATCTATGTGGACCTGTAACAATATAGGGCACTCATCTATCCTATGCAACAGGGGTATTCCGGAAGCTACCGACTATACTATCCCTTTGCCATCGGTTGAGGTGAGCTTCCAAACTGAGTTTCCCACCGGAGAGGACTAGGTGAACGAATCGGTTATGGACATTGAGGCGCTATGTTTCTTCATGGATGGCTCAAAAAGGGATAGACGGGTTGGCAGGGGTATTCTATGAGGCACTAGGGGTCAACTTCTCTTTTCGTCTTCCCGACTTTTGCAGTCTTTTTCATGCTGAAATTATCTCGATAATGGAACTCATGGACAGGTTGAAGTATAATGTAATATTTACGAGGGATATTCGCATTATCACGGACAGCCTGGCTGCTATTAAATCGCTACAATCATACTCCCTGACGTCGAAGGTAGCCTAGAACTGTCTGGCATCTTTAAATGAGATGGGTGATCAGTTCAACATCCGCTTTTCGTGGCTGCCAGGGCATTTCAATATCGCAGGGAATGTAAAGGCAGATAAGCTAGCCCGCAAAGGCACACACAGCACGCCTAATAACCCAAAGCAGGCGGGATATAAAGATACCGCATGCTTCATGTACACTGCTTCGTCAGGAAGAAGCCATAAAAAAAACGAACGACGTCAGATGGTTTAACGGTAGTTCCTGTGTAATAACAAGGCAGATCTGGCCAAGACTTGACCGGTCCAGATGCGGCGATCTGATATCGCTTGAACGGCACCATATTGGTATGGTCGTTGGAGCTATAACGGGACATTGTTCAGTGAGATACATGCGAGCACCTGGGTACCTCTGCCCATAATTTCTGCCGCAGCTACGGTGATGAGGAGGAGGAAGGAAGTATACTCCATCTTCTATGCATCTGTCCGAGTCTAGCACACAGCAGAACAAAATTTATGGGAACTTCCCTTTTGTACGACCTTACGGATCTTAATAAGATCGAGGTCCGGGACTTTCAACGCTTCTTGGTATAAGCTCAGGGTGGTTTAACGAGTGAAAAGGAGGCAGCACGAATGTGGTACAGCTACGGACCAATTTTGTGTCTATGCTAGTTCTTTAAGAGGCCTCCCTTACCTACGTTAACCTAACCTTGTGGAAAGCAACAAAAAAATTAAATAGGTCAACAAACTCGAATCACCCGATTTGATTACCAACTGGAAATTGGGCGAGAAGATATGAAGAAAAAGCCAATGCTTTTGCTGCTCATCTAACAACAATAGTCGCACCACATAAAGAAACTAGTAACTTCGTGCTACCCGACCAAATGGATGATAGTTTATCCTTCAAACCCATAAAATATAATTGGAAAAGGTTAAAAATACAATTAAAAATTGTTTAAGTCCAAAACAGGCACCAGGGCATGATTACCGGAAAAATGATAATGGAATTGCCAGACAAATGCTTAAAACTAATAACATTCATATTCAACGCAATCATGCGGACTGGTTATATGTATTTCTCAAAAATTGAAAAAATATTTGATCACAATGATACATAAGATGGAAAAATGAAACACAGATTTCATCATATCGTCCAATAAGCGTGCGGCCTACAATTTCAAAGTTATATGAAAACATGCTACTAACGAAATTGAAACCCGTATTAGAAGAACAGCGTATTATTTCAGACCATCAATTTGGGTTCCGAAACCAACATGGTACCACAGAACAAGTACACAGAATTGTAAATGCAATCAAAAACACCTTCGAGGAAAAGAAATATTGTTCTGCTGCCTTTTTGGACATTGCACAAGCCTTTGATAAAGTCTG
The DNA here is from genome assembly GCA_951394425.1 of Tipula unca. Lineage (NCBI taxonomy): Eukaryota > Metazoa > Arthropoda > Insecta > Diptera > Tipulidae > Tipula > Tipula unca. The sequence goes on from OX596380.1 coordinate 191,519,030, forward strand.
GCATGATGGGCTAATATACAAAATTAAAGGAAATCTTCTACCGAAGAAATTTCTCTCAGTTCTGCGAAACTATCTCCTTCAAAGGCAGTATATGGTGAAACAAAATAATGCAACTACCTGCTGTACACAGCTGACTGTGTTGCTGATGATACGGCCGTCCTGGTGTCACACAAAAAAATTACAGAATCATCTAAACAAAAGCGAGAACTGGCTGAAGACATGGCCCAGAAAAGTTAACGAAAATAAATCAACTCGTCACATTCACGCTGAACAAACGCACTGGTCCACCAGTGCAATTATACGATATAAATATTAATATGGATCCATCAGCATAATATTACCAATGCTTCGTGGTACATTCGAAGTAGTAATATACACGATGCTCTTGGAATTAAAACTATTACAGAAACCATTAGAGAATTCAGTTCGAAATATTACTCTAAACTAGAGACACGTCCCAATGAGATTTAGGCGACTGAGAAGAGCAGATCCACTTGGGCAAAAATAATGGTGAGATTTTATATGTTGTATCAGTTCACGTCACTAGAACAATTTTAAATGAACGACAAAGCTATATAAATAAGATGAGATATATGGCCTAGGTTATGGCATCCATCCGTCGCTCACACAAAATTCTTCAAGCCATATATATCGGTTAGCTAACGTCAATAACAAAAAAAAAATTTTTCATCATTTTATTAAATAATTTATTAAAAAACCAATTGGTCTGCTAACGTCTAGTCGATGATAGAGTAGGGTACAAATTCGGCTTCCGATGTTTATTTTTGTTGGGTGCGTATATACTATATAATCGAATACTAATCGTTAAATTTAACCTGAAAGGTTAAAAAAAACGTATTTTAATTTTGCAGAATAAGAATTACCCTCAAATAAATTTTCATACTTTTTTATCTATACTTTTTTTTTTATTATTATTCCGCAGCCGCCGTCGCACCACCAAAAATATCTATATGTATCGCTCTCAAATGAAATAGGAAAATTTTTATTAAAACTCAGGTGCAGCCATGTAAAAATTTATATGTAGAAAGAAATATTAAAGAACGAAAATATATTGTCTTAGGTCTCATAAATTACAAAACCAAATCAAATGTTTATTTTCAATATCGCACACACACACATACACACACAGCACAGGAACTAAAACGATTGTGTAAAGGGAACAAAATGAGAGATATGGAAACTGAATGAAACACAAAAAAAAATAGGTAAGAAGATTTTATATTTCCCATTTTCCTACAGCAGCAAAAATTCAATTATTTTAATTTTATTTTATTGTTATTTTATTTCTTGGAAATTTCCCAAGATTTAAAGACACAAGACAACATAAAATGGAAAAAGAGATGAAAATATATTTGTTACCCTGTTGTGCTTGTGGTACGATTGTATATACGAAGAAGAGTCTAATAAATTTATAATAATTTGGTTAAAAAAAAATACGAAATTTAATAAGAATAAAATAAAGGATGGATTGGCAATAAAATTGAAAAATTATCTTTTGGTTGCCATCGGGCCTTCTAACCGAGTTATTACGGTAATTAAAAAACAATTCAATATTGAATGCTAAATTTGCTTTAATGTTATACATTATTATGTGTAAGTATAATGTTATAGGTAACCGACACCAAATCACGCGATTTTCAGAATATTTTTGTTTTATTTAACGGTGTTGATCCATTTAATTGGTGGGTGAAATTTTAACACCCATTTTTTTTTTTTTAGAATTAATGAGCTTAATGAGCTAATGTGCTTTGGGGTAAAAGCATAGAGAAGGATATAAGAGTACTTTCTTTCATACATTAAAATGGTATTCGATTCACCAAATAGCTTATTTTATAATATTTATTTACCTATTATAGCGAAAAGAGACCATAACATTTATTTTTCTATATATCTATCCTTATTCATACTTCTTTAAAGATCAACAAAACCAAAAATTTGTATTCCTATTTATTTACGCAAAAGCAAAACAAAAATGAAATTATGAATGAACCAAACATTTCAGTATATTTAACATAGTAAAGCGCATCTTTTAAAAGTAAAATTTATTTAGACAGAGGCCATGATGGTGTTATTAAAAACCGGTTTTGGTCGGTTTTTTGATTTTTTTCATCAAAGCCTTTTATCAATATAAACAAAACAAAAATTACACTGTCTTGTTTTATCTATTCCAAAGAGAAAGACGAAAATACAAATGTATAGAAAGTTTTGTATTTTGAGCTGAGAATGAAAATGCGTTTTATTCATTGAGAAAAATTTTGTTGGAAATATTTTGGCTAATATAATATTAATTTTTCCAAGGAAAAGTAAAGTTAGATTTAATTCTTTTTAAAAATTAACAACCATTCTCCTATAACGATGAGTTGTTAAATTAGTGACGTTCGTCATGTGTATACATACACGATTGGCTTACAATAATAGCCGTGTTTCTTGACGTATGATCTGATCCGGATCAGATCATACCTGCTTCCCTTTCATTTGTATAGCCGCGTTTCAGGAAATCAACACAAAAATTGTATTATTTTTTGTTTTTAGGGTATTATATTGATCCTAGTAGCATTTTGGTTCAAGATTATGATACAAAAACAAAAAATAGTACAAATTTTATGTTTGTTTCATGAAACGCGACTATACAAATGAAAGGCAATCAGATCCGGATCAGATCATACATCAAGAAACACGGCTATTATTGCATATGTATTATGAAAAATTCAATTTTTCCTCTTATAAAACGCATTAAAATGTAAGTCCAAAGTACAATTTTATTTATGCTGTCTGTGTTATAAGGGGTTAATGGGACTACACATTTTTGTTAGTTTTGGGCCTTTTAGACAAATATGGAGAACTAATTTTTGGTAAAAAAAAGAGTATCCCATAATTCACGCAAGCAGTAATATTAATAGAAAACATGCATTTTTAATTATAAATTTTAAATTTTTTATTGATTCATAATGCATAGAATAAAGGGTTGGAAGTAGCTCAAGTACTAAGGCACTAATCTGCGTGTTCAATAATTTCATCGGATGGTGTAATATTGCGAGTTGTCGAACCGTTAGATTTAAGGTTTTAATCATATTCCGCTTTGAAACTATTCCAATCCAAATCTATATTGTTTGACTCATCGGAAATGCAATTTTTAAACGGTGAATTTAGGGCGATTTTCCTAACAACTATATTTGCAAAATGCACCCCTATTTCATGGCTTGACGGCATGTAGTTCAAACCGCCTTTGCCACGCAATATTGAAAAAAAATTCTCCAAACAATCCTGATTGGTCCGACCCGTCGACGTCAAATTTTGTTTTTAACAAATCAAGTAATAAAATTTGTGCATTTACACAAATTTTGAGGCCTTTAATAAATTTAAATAAGTTTTCATTTTTAGAAATTATTTTTAAATTATTTAAAAATGGTAGACTATCTTCGAGCATCTTATGCACATTATTATTTAATTTTAAAGGTCTTTCATAAGGTGATGAAGAAGGTAAGTTTCTGCAGTTCAAATGTCGAACAAATCATTAAACCTTTGTATAAAATGAGCAGTTGGTATGGCATTATCGAGATATTCGCCAAACGTTTCGGGTTTAACTTTCTTTTAACGTGGTCCTGATAGCGTTGGCAACCGTACCACTTAACATTTGTGCTGCCAATTTAACGTTCATTTTTTGAAACGTGTTGGGTTCAAAATGTTGCTTTGTTATTTTCGGCATCAGTCTAACATGTTGATCCCAATCGAATTCAAAAATTTTGCGTACAACGCTTATGTCACTAACCCCAAAATCAGAATGTTCAATTTGATTTTTTGAGAATGCGTGTCTCGCTGATTTTATAAGGTGTGGTGGGTCAAATTGTGTTAGAATTTGGTGTTCGTCGACGTAGAAATAAGGGGTTTCAGGAGTTACTCCTAGTATTTTATACGTAGCGATATTTGTAGCCGCTTGATCACATGTAACCATAACCACATTTAGCTTCAAGGTGTCGTTGCAAGTTCTTATATTATCTTTCAGCAGTTCTGATAAATATGTCGCATTTGTAGAACTGTTGATCAAAATATAGCTCAATACATATTTCCAATCATCGACTATTCCGTGAAGCATAAAAAATAATGCTGATGTTGCCAGTTCATTCCTTCTTTCACGACCATCGTCACAAAATCCTTCAACTTGATCTAAAAAAATATTTACTGTCAAATCCTTTTTAATGCAAATTTCATCAAAGCTCAATGTACATATTTTGGATTGACTTTACATATTTTGAAATACTTTTTCAAGTTGTTTAATTAAAATTTGATTAGTGCCTGGTGGAATGAATTTGATAGGAGACCATTTGTATATCGAAGACGTAGAAGGTATAGTTTTAGATTTAATTTGTCTCTTAAATATCTATATGTTGATGACGATTTATAAAATAAAGATTGTGCAAAAATCTTGTCGTTTTCATTGTAGTGATTATCTTCTTTGACAAGAAGTTTGCAAACATTTTTTGTCATTTCGTTCAGATTTAGAATGTCTATATGGTTATCGATCAATTTTAAATTATTATGACATTTTTTAAGTGGTTCCGATTTAAACGACGTTTGACATTGTTGTAATTGATTTTTAATATCTTGCATTTTCGTTGAGATTGTTGTAATTTAGTCTTATAAAGGTGAATTAGTCTGGAATTAGTGTTACATTTTCGGCATGATAGTTCTTGAGAGGTTTGGCAGTGATGACAATTAATTTTGTCTATAAATTGCAAAAATTCGATTTCCTCATCGGTTTTGTCAGTTTGAGTACTGATACTTTTCAGAGATGGTACATTGATGACTTTCGTTGAACCAATGCTTTAACAATTTGTAATACAAAATTTTCATCTTCCAATTGACACAACATTTGATTATCTGACTGTTTCGTCCTTTTGATTATATTCAGCACAGGGACTGCAATTCTTACCAAATGGTTGGAAGAAGTAATATGTTGTGCCAGAAAGTGGTTTTGACATACATAGCTATGTTTATTTACAACCTCATTTGGAAAAAGACCAATAGAAGAATCTGTCCATGCTCGTTGCTTTGTTAAGGTGTTTGGAAATTTGAAAAATTGTATGTCCGATTTAATTGATTTTATTTTGCAGTTTGGTACAATACAGGTGACCTGCTTTTTTCTGGTGTTCAACTGTCGCTTTGGTACTAGATTTGTTTAAGAAATTAAAACATCGATTAATAACAAAAACAATCAGTCAACGAGTTATTGATTATTGTGATGTCAGTTTTTTCTACTCCTGTTAATAAAGCAAGATCCAAGATACAACAAAATCTATCGCAGAGGTACACGGCTAAATTATGGATTCGCAAAACCAACAATGCAGTCTGATTCAAAATATCAAATTTAAAAACAGTTAGAGGCCTACTTAATCCTGTATATCTTTTAAAGTTAGACAAAAATATAGTTTTTTTCAATTGAATTTTGTTTTATTAGGTAGGTTCAATGTAAACAAACACATTAGAAAAATTTGAGTGAAAATTAATCAAAGTCTATTAAAAATTAGATTTCCGTTCAAAAAACTCTTTCGAAACCTATTTTATTCAACTTTACTGTTTTCAATAATTTAGCAGCAAACTACAATTTTCACAGAAATTCATTTCTTTTAATTTAACGTTTGTGTTGTTTAAATAGAACAAAATTCACGCGATTATTTTTTAATAAATTCTTGTCTAACCTTAATGTGTCTTGTAACAATTGTTTAATTTCAATATTCTGAATCAGACTGGAAATAAAATGTTGATTTTTAGAATCCCAAATTGAGCCGTGTGCCTCTTTGTTAATTTTTTTACTCCATTTCTCCCAGTATATTAGTAATACTTTTGTTATGATCAACTTTATTCACGGAGGTGCAGTGCAGCTCATTATTTTTCTTTGTTGTTAAATTCGGCGCACGATAAATTTCGGTATGCCTCAATAAATATTGGCACGGTTCTTTAAATATGTGAAACAAAATAAAATGGAGGAATAAAATATACTAGCAGGAGTAGAAAAAGTGTCTTATTTTACTCGCGTGTAATAAACTAGCAAAAATAGACCCAAAAATAGTGTTAAAAAAGAAAACTGGTACAGTATCTTAGGTTTAGAGATAGTGTGGGCCAAAACTGTACCGCTTTTTTCTTTTTTAAAACCCTATTTTTGGTGGTCAATAATAATTATTTTCATCACTCATTCGAATAATTAATGAATTTAGTGCCGAGCGAAAAATTGAAGGGGTACATAAAGTGCCAAGCCAAATTTTAATTTGTTGAGTAATTATATAACAACGTTATATCATCGATGGCACTTTTCACAAGTGTACTCGTTCGGCACCATAAGGGTTAATACACTCAGCCTTATTCTCGAAATTCAAGGAACCTTATTCTTCGAAAAACACCGATGACTTTCTAATAAAATACGTCATTTCAAACGATAAGTTAAATTCCTGTGATTTTGATTGATTCAGCGATACCGACGCAAATCGACAATGATCGCAAGTTTCAAATAGGAGAGGTTTTACAGAACAAAGTCTTACCATAAGACTAACCAATTATTTTCAGTGGTAATTAATCTACCTTAAGTAATTCAAAAATCATCAGTTTGATTTAAAATTGAACAAGATTGATAGATTTCCATTTGTGTGCACCTTAAATTAATGATTGACCATTCTTGTATTTTTTCTTGTAAAATTATATTTTCCGTTGAAAAAATTAACTTCCGGGAAAATATTGTAATATTTTTGGTAACCATCAGTATTTTTAAATTTTTTCACGATTTTGTTTTCCGTTTACCATGAAACATGCGGTCTCTCACTTCTACACGTTTTTTGAAACGGAATGATTTTCTTGTTTTGCGTGATCTAAAATTAAAAGTTTATCCAAATCTAACTTAGCTTCAATTTTAAAATGATTGTTAATTTAGTTGTTTTATCGAACAATCACAAATCATTTGTGGGTTTGTGTCATTTGCTTCATGGAATAGATATTCAACAACAAAATAATGTAAATTTAAATTTTATTGTTGCTTTTGTCTATATTCATTGCCAAGTATTTGATGAAAACACTGACCAAAACCGGTTTTTAATAACACCATCATGGCCTCTGTCTAAATAAATTTTACTTTTAAAAGATATTGCTAAACACCTGCGCTTTACTACGTTAAATATACTGAAATGTTTGGTTCATTCATAATTTCATTTTTGTTTTGCTTTTGCGTAAATAAATAGGAATACAAATTTTTGGTTTTGTTGATCTTTAAAGAAGTATGAATAAGGATAGATATATAGAAAAATAAATGTTATGGTCTCTTTTCGCTATAATAGGTAAATAAATATTATAAAATAAGCTATTTGGTGAATCGAATACCAAATTAATGTATGAAAGAAAGTACTCTTATATCCTTCTCTATGGTAAAAGTATAAATGTAAAACACCTTTCGAATGGGGAAAATGGAAAACGCACGGCGAATCAAAATTTATCTAAGGCTTTGGGAATTACATAATGAATAAATGTATTTGTTATATTTTATGGTTCGAGAGTTTCTAATACCATTTAAATATCAAGTACGTTTCAATGTATTTTCCTCTGAAGAATTAAAACTCGTCAGCATGATGCCGTTAACATAATTACTTTTTCTTAAAGAGACGAGGGATATATGATATGCAATATCAAGCTGGGAATGAATATATATTTCGGTTAATCACCACATGACTTAATTCGGCTCATATCACACACACACGCACTTATACACAATGTATATATCTAAATTTTATATCTCTCGAATCGAAATTATAGACTCTTGTTTAAAGTCTATTGAACATGTCAACCCTTATTACGTACACACAGAACTTTTATTAAACTTTCAGTTGATATATGTATGTATGTATATATAAAGTCGAGAATAGTATGTTTTTACTTCCCTCATGCTGAGCTATCAAATTTATCTATATACATATGTACATTAGATAGACATTCAATTATATCTAACTTAAATTACTTTCTAACATAATTAATTTCGATAAATTAAATCTGAACACATTCATATATACATATAAGACACAAAAAACAAAAATTAAATCATTTCTATTATTTGTATGCGCGTTGTTGCTGCGAATAAAGGTGGCCAAATCATTCCCTTGTATATACGAATATTGTGATAAGAAACAACAACAACAAATAGAAAATCTCCAAAAAAAATTATCATCAAAACTTTATTAATTTACCACCTTAACGCTTTTCTATTCGTATCAAGTTCTTATCAGTTATCTTGTACTATACTCATCCTCGCATGTTTTCTTACAAATTTCTTTGTAAATTTTCACATATAATCACACAGATGGTGATTCGGATCATCATCTCTAAATTATTTCGGCTTACGTATAGTGTGTGTGTGTGTAAGAGGTGGAATGGCAGGCCTTCTTAACTTATATTCAATCTATGGCCTTTACATATATTTATTTTCAATTATGTAAAAGTACATTCAGGATACAAGGAATACATTAAAAACTAAGTTTTTTTTAAATGAACTACTTGTCATTCACAAATTTGTTTACTATATATAATTTGCATCTAGTCAGCTTTGCGTTTCAAACAAGCTTTTTATGTTTTTTCAAATAATATTTTACCAAATTGTTTTTTTTGATGGTCTAAGTTGGCCAGATAAAAAAATATTTCAAATAAAACAATCGAATTCGTGTATGAATTTTCACTATTAGTTCACTTTGCGGTTATTGCGTTAATATTGATTTGATGTAAAACTAATTTAACGATTTTAAAAGTACCTAATTCGGAGAATGTCATGTTTTCCATGTTGTGCTGTTCCCAACCATATAAAATGTATTCAGTTCAGGCAGCAAATCTAGAAGAATTTGAACGTTTTGATAACGAAGATGAGGACAGCTATATGCAAACCAAGGTAAGTGACATCATTTGTAAGAACTATATTTTATGGACATCCAACTTTTATTTATGTGACCAAACGGTTTGGGAAACAAATGTGTTAAGCGCAGCCCATACAACTTGTTGTACTAACGAAAAAAAAACGGACACATTCATGCGAGTATGCAAGTAGTAATAATTTTGCATTTATTTTATTTATGGCAGTAGTTAACGCCGAGTCTGAGTTCCTAATGGTGGACGTTGGAAGAAATGGAAGAATTTCCGACGGAGGAGTTTTGTCAAAGTCAAAATTTTTCAAAAAACTAAATAATGGAGAAATTGGCTTGCCATATTCCTCAGCTCCGTTTCTTTATGCCTATATTTTATCATTTGGCCAGATTTTGTGAAGTCGTATGGTCATGATAACCTCACAATCGACGAGTTACATTTCAACAAGAAATTAGCTGAGCCAGAGTAAGAGTAGATAACGCATTTGGCATTTTTGCATCGCGATTTCGGCTACTTCATGCAACAATAAATTTAAGTCCGGAAAAAGTTACAACTGTTGTATTGTCGTGTTGTTATCTTCATAATTATTTAAAAAAGAAACAGGGGACACTTTACATTGACAATAATACAGCATCAACTTCAACTACCCATGAAAAAGCACTTCTATAGGCCTTAATTCCAATATGTCAAGAAATTCAAGTAAAGAAGCGAAATGTATAAGAAATTAATTTATGGAAGTTTTAAAATTACTCAATACATAAAAATCCATTCATATATTAGTTTTTTATTTCATTAAATGTTTGTAGTTAAATAAATATAATATTTTCAAATAATTCATTATTTCATAAAAATTTCTAAGAAAATTGGTCATTACTCAAAAGGAGGCTTTTCCGTTTCTAATTTCTCCCGATAACAGAATTCTTAGCTAAAACAAGCGAACGAGGTTCTTTTGCTGTGTGAATTTGGTGCTCGATATTCAGTGGAGTTGGTTGTCGAGAAAATATTTGAAAACATGCAGTTTCCGACGTAGTTGATGATAACTAATTTGGGTTGATAATGTTGTTACTGTATTCGAATCATCAGATAAACAAAAATTGTGGTTGTCTTGGAATATGAGTACGGTCGGAATACTGCAGCAGAGTTGATGATCTATTCCTGTATGGAGTTTTCGACCTTGCTGGTGGAGACATACATAGGGTTTCTGGTGTGGATACAGTATTTGACAATGAATGTTTTTTTAATTGGCCTAGTAATAATAGTTCATCAATTAATTTGTTTGCGAAAATTTACTGTTCAGCATTTAATTTTCTATAACTACAAGCCCATCCTTCAGAAAATATGGTCGCTTCCAAATAATCCTCAGCTCTACGTAAAAACTGATCTCTAGTATTCTGGCGTCCAATTTTTCACTCGCATTTATTTTTTTCCTTTTTCTACGGTAACAAGTTCTAATATTAGTTATTTTACGCTTTAATTGTTCCACTGTTGCATTTTTTGGGGTTCTACCAATAATTCCTTCCACGCTTTCATTTTAAGGAATTTATTTTTGTAATGTTCACTGTTGCTTTGCCATAACATTGACTTTTCTTCAAATTTATCAAAAAAACTCCGCCATTCTTGAGTATTAGGTATCGTCATTTTTTATTTTATTTTTTTACTTTAAATTTTGATTAAAATATAGAAGCATATGGGTCCAATGTAAATTTGTTTATATTTGACATTTTAGGTGTCAATTTCTATTTTTGGTTTATAAACTCTTCCATACACAGTTCAACTTGTGGAACAACCATTAACTCCGCCTACTTAAAATCAAAACGTTTTGATTTTACTACAACCGATTAGACAACCGTCAAATTGGTTATAAAACCACACCATACACGGTGAAACTTATACTATAAACACAACCAAGTTGTATAATGTATGGGCTGCTTTAGGATGATAATTAATTTTAAATATTTTTGTAGTATTACAATATCATCTTTTTTATTATTAATCATCTTTTTTAAGCTGACCTTATTTTCCAGAATAAAAAAGAGGACACACATTTTCAAATATGGATGATGTAGTTGTTGCAAATCCATCTTTCCATGTCAAATAGCGAATGAATTTCTTTTGTACTTCTTCGATTAGATTAACAGCGTATTCAAGCTGGGATCGAACGTATGCTATTTATCTTATATTGTTGGTTAACAGTTGTGTTAACTTTACGATGGAATGATAGAGATTTACACTTATTAATGTTGAGACTAAGTGAATTAGACTCACTCCAAATAACTAGTTTGTCGATATCCTCCTACAGTTTCTTTGTATCATCAAGTGGGTTCGATGGTTCTGTAGATTTTCAAGTCATCAGCGGATTTTGCAGTGCTGTATCACTTCAGTAAGGCCATTAATAAAAAATATAAAAATCCAAGGACCAACATGGCAGCCTTGTGGAACACCGGAGGTAACTTGAATTGTTTTCGATCTATTACCTGCTAGCTCAACATACTGGATTAGCTGGAAAACCCAAACTTATATAAATGTGTTCCAGAGTTTTACAGTGACTGATGGAATCGAAGGCTTTTGCAAAGTCGGTGTAGGTCAGGACAACTTGTTTGTGGTTCTCTATTTCTTTAATCGAATAGCTGGTAAATTCGATAAGGTTGGCCGATGTTGATCTTTTGGGCAAAAATCCAAGTTGATTCTGGGACACATACTGTGGTACTAAATCTTTGAATGACCATTTCAAATAATTTTGGTATTGAAGGCCACATCCTTCTCCAAAACGCATCCGGGCCACATCCTTCTCCAAAACAATCCAATACACGCTAAACGTCCTCGGTCTCGATGTGTTGATGCACTATAATCAGTAATTGTTGGATCTTTGTATAGTGTTCTATATCTTCAGGTTTATAAACTGACTGGAAGAACTTACCAAACATATTGGATATGATCAGCGGGTCGCAGGACTTCTGTTCATTAAATGTCATCCATAGGCTGGGTAACCGTCAATTTCGCGTTTGGTTGTGTAAAAGCTCCAAAAGTGTTTGGGATCTATTTTTATTTTCACCTTTAAGTCGCTAATATAGCTTATATTGGTTACACTTAGTGAATTTAAATTTGTTATCCCTGAAGCAGAATTTAGGCCTTGTCGGTTTCGCTGAATTGTTTTCTCTTTCGTGGGTTTTCAAAAACCTGAACCCATATCTAATCGCGCGGTTTCTCCAGTCATTCCATTCGTTAATTTTCTCCTGATTATGATATAAATTGATATAACTCAATTCATCTACCAACTTGCCGTCATCCAACTTCAGTTTAGACAGTATTGGATCCATATCATCTATAGATTGTCGGATTCAATCCGTCTTTGGAGTAAACACCACTCCAAACATTCTACCATTTCGAGCGATTTGGTCCATTCTTTTATGTAGTCTAACATATAGTTTTTTAAAAGTTTTCCACATTTCTAGAAAACAGTTTTCCGAATTCATGGTTAGATTTAACTATAGCTGTCGAGTTTTGCTTCTTATTATCAACAGATATTATTTATTTTATTGTCTCCACTTTAATGGTTCTTCTAAAATTAAAAAATTAAAAAAATTAAATTCTAAATGCGTCTACAGCACTTAAATTTTGGATTTCTTAATATGAAATATATAAACTCCAAAAAAATTACGGATCCAGTAAAAAAAAATTCAAATAGTATTCGTGGTTTCTCCAAACTTAAGAAATAGGTTCGAATCGGTATATACACAGACAAAATTCTCTGGGGTATTATCAAGTGAACCAACTAATTTTTTATACTCGATTTCCGCACTATTTTTTTTAAATTTTCCGTTGTGATATAATTTTTCGGCTTTTCGGTTAAGCATCCCTCATTATCGTAATGCAATTGGGTTTCTCAAGAAATTTGCGAAGATTTTCGTTAAAATATGGATATAAGATATTTTTTACGACTGCAATGGTTTTGAGTAACGAGAACAACTAAATTTTTTTTCGAATAATTTTTGGATTAACTAACTTGTACAATCTATGCAGATGGAAGCAAAAGACAATTTCTTGTACAGCTAGTTTCCACTCACCTTCATCGAATTCTTCAGTTCCAAAAAAAAGATGATATTTGATTTGATTTTGCTGCAGCTTCTGCGCTACCCTTGTGAAGTTTTCAGCTATTATGTTTTAAATAAATTGACCACAAATTAAACAATGCTCTTTAGATGGAACGCTGATCCTGCGCTGATCCTACCTCCGACAATATGGGGAAATGGTTTTCTGTTTTGTTCATTTAAGCTTACTTTCCGATTTTTGGAGCTCATTTTTATTTTTCCAACTGATGAAATCGAAAAAAATTAAATTAAATTATTATTACATCTATTATTTGATGTTTATATTATGTGCCCTATATAGGCGTATATTCGTTCACCAACTTATTGGATCCATTCTACAACTCGATGTTTTCATTTTCTCCAAACCAAAGACTAAACTTTAACCAAATATATACTATACTGAACGTCATCATATAGATTTGGCTTTTGGTTGGTTTATACAAGAATCATTTGCCTGAATAATTGTTTAACATCTGGTATTTAAGAAATCTCTATCCTTCTGTTGATATACATTTTCTAATAACTATTGAATTTGCCAACCTCTTTGAGAACATCATTTAGGTTTTCGTATTATGTACAAATAAAAAATCTTAGTTTCGAGGATTTCTTTTTTTCGATTTGAAACTAGACATGGTCCGCGGCCTTCCAATTGGGCATCGCTGGAATATAATGGTGGATAGAAAATCGGAAAATTTATTTTTCTATTCTTTCGATTAAATAGATAAATAAATAAAAACTAAAATCTCGACAAAAATAAAATGTATTTTATTGATTTTTTTTTTGGAATCCATATATCCGTAAGAGTTCGCCTATTCCCTTTGGATAGATATAGCCTGATACATAAATAAATTCGACATACATTGTCGGTCCATTTGTTATTGTTGCTTGGCTGCTATATATGCTATATAAACATACATTTTTCTGTCTGTATATATGTATGTATATATCTGCAACAGACAACAGATATTTCTGCTTTATATTACTTCTGTTGCTTTTTGGTGGAAGTTTTTGTGAAAAACTGGGAAAAAAAGTATTTGGGGAAAAGAGCCGGAGCAAAAACGCTTTCGTATATATATATATCTAAAATACTTGAACTGTTCATATTTGAGATATCAGATGTGTAAACATACAACAACTATGATACACATACACACATTCGTATATACAAATCATAAAAAAGCTTAGTTTTATGATTGTATATGATTCGATTTTATGGTGATTTATTAGAAAACGTGTGCATTGGCTGTTTTATGTATGCTTTGCACAGTATTTTTCGGGTGTGTTTATGCTTCTTTTTTTCTTTTTTTTTTATTATGAGAAGATAACACATGTTACCAGGCTATCTATATATCTATCGCTATACAGCTAAAATGATTGATGAAACAATAGTTTTTCATATACCAAAAATCGGTATAATAATAAACATTTTGTCGATTCTTTTTATGTTTATCGTTATGCTATATACATACATATATGTATGTACATGGAATTTAACTCACATCACATAACATCAAAATATGTTTTATGCGATTTTTAAATCAATATAATACAGATATGAGATTTTTGGTCAAATTACACATATGAATGCGGATGAATATTTAATATCGTTAGTTATGATTAGTGCTATATCTTTTAAGGCATTTTTAAAAATGCATAAAAATCACAAACTTAATAAACTAATATAAATTTGATATATGTGGGGAAGATGGGTCTGAAGCCTATTCCAATATATTAAATTACAATATTCCCACACTCTTTGGCGAGATTTGTAAAATAGAAACTTTGAAATTGACAGAAGGTGTTATGGCTAAGCAAGTGACAGTGTTGAACAATGAAACGTGTTAAAATCGTTTAGTTGATTTAAGATAACCGAGGAGGAATGAAAAGAAGATGAACATATATAAAAGACAACTCTTGTATAATTATAGAAAAAGTTGCTAAACTGACCCAAAACTGATGCCTGAATTATTTCACTTTTCGTATACTAAATTTAAGCTTGTAATCTCATTCGCAGTAAGTAGATGATGTCCATCAATCTGCGAACTAAGAATTTTAAAAATTTACTAGTCGTCAAGATACATCACACACGCTTAATTGTGATCCAACTAAGTTTCAGAACAATTCACTCTGACGTAAGTTTGGATTTCTAAAGATTAGTAAGTATTATAGAGTAATCTATTTTGGTTTGTTGTATCCGAAATCTGTAATAAATATTTTTATTATTTGAGAATTATTGCCCTACATTCACAATTTTTTATGATGCCGTCCGAAATGTGTAATAAATCTCTCCACCTCAAATGCCTTCCCCACCTTTTATGGCTTTTTTGAAACGTCAAATTTTTGTGAAATAAATTAAAATAATGGAACCGATAATCGTTTTTCTGGTTGTTTATAATTTTGGCTTTATATTCAACAGCGATTAAATACCTGAATGTTGATGAGTATAAATATAGAGATTCCATATACACCATAAAGCCAAATTCCAATAATTAAAAGAATTTCGTCCTACGACGACACTGAATTACGCATATAAGCAATTACGCGTATCAGCCAAAACCTTTCAACAAATTGGATTGTTTTCAGATAAAAAATGTCATGGGTTTGAGCTTAAATTAATGGACTTTTTGTTATGGGTGGGAAGTGGCACTAGGTAATGAATGGTGAGCGGAATGGATATACCAAGGTCAACAATAAATAACATAATCCATAAAATGATGGATTTTACCAGTGATTTACCAGACATTGGACGAACATTTGGAAGATGTGTTAGGCCATCGATTTTTAATGATTGCGTTGCTGGAGCAATTGATGGGACACATAAAAATAACTATATCCCACACATCTTCACGACCAATATATAAACTATTCACGACCAATATATAGACTATTCTATACAATGCCAAGTGATATGTCATGCTAATTTCCGGTTTCTTGATATATTCGTTGCGGTTATGCAGGGCCCACGATACTCGAGTGCTGTATAATAGCCTTATTTCTAAAAATAAGCTATATCCTCTATCATCATGGGTTTTATTAGATGACGGTGGTTATCCTTGTCGCTTAACACCAATTGGAATACTTACTCCTTTTAAAGTAAATGTAGGTCATTGACAGATACCGATATTTGAAAACTCGCTGGCGTAGTATCTTCAATAAACAGCTGGATTTAAAAATTCAAAATTGCATGTAGACCGGCATGCTGTGTGTTCCACAATATGTGTATTATTGTATTACTGCAAACGATGATATCACCATAGATTGGTTAACTCTGGAAGAACCGGAACCAGAAATTCAGCAACATCTAAACGTAGTTATTGAGGAAAATGCCTGAAAAATCGATTTAAGTTTAAATTCGGACTTTTAATTATTTTTATTTATCTTTGAATTATTTCATGGTACATCAAATCAGTCATGTATTGGGGAACCAGACTCTTAAATATATATGCATATATATCCAACACGTGTTCACCCGCAAACATAAAACACTTGTGTGTCTCTTATGGTGAATTATAACATTGGAATGGTGTTAAAATCCTGCTTTAACCCGAGCTCATTCTTCAGAGGTATCTAATTTTTAACAAAATTTTGTTCAAGAGTTAATCCCAATGCCATCACCATAATTTCTCTACAAGGAGGGATGGAACTCAAATAAAGTAATCACATGGCCTCGAAACACCTTCATCTCAATGATTTGTCCAACCCATTAATGACCTACTCACTCATTAGGTTTTCAACGCATCCCTCGAAAGAATACCTTAGAGAAGAACGGATGAATTTTGAGAAAAACAACGACATTCGTTAAATAAACTGGCGTTACCGCATAAACGAGTAAGATACAGTAAAACCAAAAAAAAAAACACAGGTTTACAAACAATTAAAGATGGAAGAGGTAAAGACAAATTCACTATATTCATATATGCAAGGCACTAGATAAATAAATAAATAATAATAATAACAGTGTTAAAGGCCATTACTGGCCCCTTACTGAATCAACAATCTGGCTCCAACGGTTTCGATCCTGAGCTTGGTCTTCATACTGTCTTAGACAATCTGAAGAGGCCAAGTCGTTCTCTACATCGTGGAGCCATCGTCGCCATAAATAAATAAATAAAATTTTAATAACTCACATAAAACTACTTGATTTAAAAACAAAATCGAACTGGCTGCAGGAAATGATCCCCTGGACAATGTTTGTGCTGCTGCTCCTACAAGCTACGCCTGAGGGTCTATTATGGTATTTTCGATAGCGTTTGTTTACGATAATATCGAGTGTTTCGATAATTTCGAAAATATCTATTATGAAATTTTCGAAATCGAAATTAAATCGAAGAATTATGGAGCAAACTTGGGACGAGGGGATAAGGTAGGTAGTTTTAGGTAATTTATATCAATCGATCTCAATTGTAGATTATACCTTCACTACTAAATTAAATAGGCGGTTCCGGTTACGCTTTGGAGCCATGAATGATGACTTATAGAAAAACAATTGAAGGGTCGGTGGAATCTCGTTACAATACGGCTCATGCCAAAGCTTATTCAATAATTGAGCGCGTATTTGGTGTAGTAAAGAGAAGGTGGAAATGTTTGTTGCTTGCGAGAAATTGCACTATCAACCTGAAAAGGTTGCACAAATAATAAATGTGTGCTCTGCACTCCATAAGTTATGTACGAGATACCACGTTCCAATCCTAGAAAATGATGTGGTGCGAGATGCGAGCGAGGATAATCAAAATTTCATCGAAGACATTGATGATAACGAAAATATCTGGAGGATCTACACCTTTCTCGTTTAATTTGATAATTCATTTTTGTTTTGTTTAATTTAGCTAAATTTTCATAATTTTCTGTGGGTCTGAAGATACTCTTGTTCTGTTAATTGATTAAATTTAATTGAAGCCGGATTTGATATATTATAGTATCCCGCATTGATCGGAAAAATCTGTTATTATTATTATTCTTTGAATTGGGGTGATTTTTAAAGTTTGAATGGTCACTGGATGTATCCATAGGCTATATTTATTTTGTGGTGGGTTTTGAACGGGGGTCTTGCTTGATTAAAATTTGGGTTGATGGTTAAATTGATTGTGATTAGCTCTAGGTTTTGAAACACTAGGAAAGTTTATTGGTATGTTTGATCTGTAATATCCTTTATAAGGTTGTAATACGATTAGAGGTTTAATATGATGCAAGATATTGTAGAATAAATGTCTATAATTTTAGAATAAATAATAATTTCTCTCACTAAACTAGTCTCATTTCGTTTTTCACTATAGTGGTTTATTAAATTAGTTTTTATGTATTCCCACTTTAGTGGAGTGCCATACATGTTTAGCACTTCATTGGCCTCTCCTATGACTTTATTCCTAACGGGCCTAAGAACATTTTTTCCGTTCAGCAAACCATCTAGATCATTTACTAATGTTAAAATTTCTTCAACGTTTTCAATAAAATCGAACAACGTCCGATTATTACCGTCGAAATGCGGCAGATCTATGATAGCGTCTGGAATTCTAAGTTGATCTAATTTTTCTTTCACATTCATTTTTAGAAAATTATTTGGGTAACTTAATGTAATATTTACTAAGTCACTAAGACCGTATGCTTCGATCGATTGAGAATTGCACTTATTTAGAATTCGAAATTTAATGGACATAAAAGGGATACTCAATAAATATAATTGTAAAAATATTGTCGTTTACCAGAATAAGTACAGCAATATTCTCTCGGGTGTCTCCAACAAGTTAATATTTGATGTCGATGCACAAATGATATACGATGCACAATACTTTTTTACACTTTTTATATTTATTAATGTTAGTGATTCGATTTTATTATATCAGATAGCTTACCACTAGTGGGGGCTATTTCATCTGATTTCTTAAATATTTAAGTTACACCAAAAATTTTATTGAATTGTATTATATTCCGTAGGATTTATATGGATTAGACTGAAACTAAACCTTTGCCAACAACACCAATTTTGGATTGTTGAATACTATGAATTCGACTTTTCACTTTAATTAAAACACTCATTCGAGTTTTTGTATCATTTTTGTAACTTTATAATATTTATATTTCGAACTCCCAACAATGTTCGCTTGTCGAGCAATCTAATCTTATTACATTTTTTGATTTAACTTGTTACATGTGGAAATAAGTTTTATGATAACGTTATAGGAAATTTATTGTGAGAAGATATTTGAATATTTCAATTTTAAGAAATGAAATTTGGATGACCAATGTTTTTGTTGTTGTTGAGACATCCGTGATGTCGTAACTCGAGCGGTACCTTTTGAGAATATTCACCACAATGGATGGATACTGAACTGAAAATTCGAATTCATTTGAAAATCATTACGTATATTATCTCTCTCACTAAATACACCTTCAGACACCCCTACTGCGGAAACAACCGAATTATTCAATTAGTTTTCAAACAAAATTAAAATCATTACAATAGAAAAAGACGACATCCAAGGAATAAAATCAACCACAGAAATCAGGAATTACCCCCTAACAAATAAAAACTATATACATATATCTATAGACTTGGACTCAAGATCATAACAAACAACAGCCAGCAATTAATTTACATATATTCTAACCTACTTATCCGTACACATCTAGCCCCACTCACCAAATCAATGATATTTGATATTGTGTGCGAGTCAAATTTAGTTTTACTGTAATGTTGTTTGAATAAATTTTCTTATTTTTTCGATAGTAAATAAACCATTGGGCGACTTTGAGTGACTTGTTCGCTTATATACTATGTCCAACCACCTTCTCTCGTCGGGTGCTCTAATTGGACGCCTGCATTATAATATATCAACTTTAAAAAAACCAAATTTACTACTCTGTGGCGCATCAATCTACTTAATTGAAACAGCCCCATTCAAAAATTTATGACTTCTATAATACTTATAATAAAATATAATAAAAAATTGATTAATAAAATTACGTTCGTTCCCTTCACTAGCTCCCTCTTGCTCATTACTGGAAAATAATCAACTTTTATATTATAATCACATAAGGATTTATGTATTATATGTATATGCTATCGTCTTCCTTCATACATAACATATACATAATTTATTTTACATTTTTAATCTTATTCCCACCGCTATTTGAACTATAACATAAGTGTCACATGTAATAAATTTTCATATTTTTATTAATATTTTCCGTACTCTCCTCCTTCTTACCCCACCGGGCCGTGTCGTTCCGATCCGTTTTCCTTATTATATACATAGAAATATGTATATATAGTAAGAACATTTGCATTTGTCATTCATGTATAAGAATAAAAAAATATAGAAAAGAAGCGAACACAGAACGAGCGAGAAATTTGTTTAAATGACTTTAACCATATGGTAACGATTCTTTTGTATATATTTATGTATAAACGAGTATGTGAGATGTCGATACACAAAAGTTCTTCTACCTACTTTCTAATTTATATACATATATACATACATTCAACATTAAATATTAAAAATAAATTCTATTGAAATCTATTGATTTTCTTACAGTACGAGTATATATACAATACTGGATACATATTCCATAATCATCATAATCATCAACATCACACATATGGTTGATTGTGTGCATATAATATCATAGATATTATTATGCCAAATAACTTTTGAATATCCATCTATGTACTCGTATATGTAGATGTGTGTACATAAATGTATTGATAAAGGAGATAACACCTACAAAACAGTACAACATAACAAAAGCATATTTACCAATAATGTGCTGATGATGTTGTTGATGATATACAGATGAATTGAAAATATTTTCATATATAATCAACAACAACAGTATAGTAGTATAGTAACAGCAGCAACAACAACCGCACCATACCGAATTATTTATAAAAAATTGTGTCAATTTTAATATTAAAATTTTATTTTATGTTTTATAAATATTGGATGATTCCTTCTTATGTTAACCGTCTAAAGAAATGAAGAATTTTCTTTATAATTCTATAAGACTTTATTTTGGTTCTGTTATATTTTATCGTTATACTTACAGTGTCCGACAAGAAATTTGTATCTTACAGTTTGTGGTTTTAGATATCGCCTATAGGATACTAAATAGTTATACAACTACCCAATATTGTTGAGTCTTAGTTTTCCAGGTATGATCAAAACAAACCAATTAGATCACATAGTAAGAACATGACGTAATGTTAAAATATTAAAGAAACTAAATTGATAGCTTTTAAACTTTATTTCATTTTTTGGCAGTCTATTTAATTTCTCGACAGAATCTATGTTTCTATGTTCGACGTCATCTATGAAATCTATAATTGGAGTAATTTATATATTTTAGATGAATTATATTTTAGAGGTATTATGCAGAATTTTGAAAAAATTACAATGAGATTTAAAATTTAAGACGTTTAACGACCTGGTAAGCTTAAATTATCAAATCTCAGATATGCCATGTTTTAAATTTCAATAATAAAATTTAAATTATCGCAATTTTTGTAATGTAGATTTTTTATTCCGGAAACTTTGAAATAAAAATGAATCATTCGTAATTCAAATCAGTTGACACACATGATTGCTCTAAACATGTTTAGAGATATTAGATTTTCAAATCTATTCAAAATTTGAAATTTTTTGGTGATACATAATCGCAAATTGAAAAATCTAATATTTTATTTTTGTTATTTTTTATTTCAATAAGACATGTTTTAAACGTAGTAGTAGTAATATGTATTTTATACTCAACCCATTAATTTAATGTAAATGTTTAGTATCAATATTGGTACAATATATCCATTACAAAATTAATTAAATAAAGCCCTGAAAAATTTCCAAAATAATTTTCCCCATCATATATGAGCATAATTGAAAATCATAAATTATAAATACACATTATTTTATGCTCAAACCATTAATTTAATGTAAATGTATGACACCAATATTTGTACAATATATCCATTACCAAATTAATTAAATAAAGCTCTGAAAAATTTCCAAAATAATTTTCTCTATCATATATGAGCATAATTGATAAGCATAAATTATAAAAACATATTATTTTATGCTCAAACAATTAATTTAAAGTAAATGTATGACACCAATATTGGTACAATATATCCATTACTAAATTAATTAAATAAAGCCCTGAAAGTTTTCCAAAAAAATTTTCCCCATCATATATGAGCATAATTGATAACCATAAATTATAAAAACATATTATTTTATGCTCAAACAATGAATTTAATGTAAATGTATGACACCAATATTGGTACAATATATCCATTACCAAATTAATTAAATAAAGCCCTGAAAGTTTACCAAAATAATTATCCCCATCATAAACGAGCATTATTGATAAGCATAAATTATAAAAACATATTATTTTATGCTCAAACCATTAATTTAATGTAAATGTATGACACCAATATTGGTACAATATATCCATTACTAAAATAATTAAATAAAGCCCTGAAAGTTTTCCAAAATAATTTTCCCCATCATATACGAGCATAATTAATAAGCAGAAGTTATAAAAACATATTATTTTATGCTCAAACCATTAATTTAATGTAAATGTATGACACCAATATTGGTACAATATATCCATTACTAAATTAATTAAATAAAGCCCTGAAAGTTTTACAAAAAAAATTTCCCCATCATATATGAGCATAATTGATAACCATAAATTTTAAAAACATATTATTTTATGCTCAGACAATTAATTTAATGTAAATGTTTGACACCAATATTGGTACAATATATCCATTACTAAAATAATTAAATAAAGCCCTGAATGATTTCTAAAATAATTTTGCACATCATATACGAGCATAATTGATAAGCATAAATTGTAAAAATATATTATTTTATGCTCAAACAATTTATTTAATCTAAATGTATGACACCAATATTGGTACAATATATCCATTACTAAATTAATTAAATAAAGCCCTGAAAGTTTTCCAAAACAATTTTTCCCATCATATATGAGCATAATTGATAACCATAAATTATAAAAACATATTATTTTATGCTCAGACAATTAATTTAATGTAAATGTTTGACACCAATATTGGTACAATATATTCATTACTAAAATAATTAAATAAAGCCCTGAATGATTTCTAAAATAATTTTCCCCATCATATACGAGTATAATTGATAAGCATAAATTGTAAAAATATATTATTTTATGCTCAAACCATTAATTTAATGTAAATGTATGACACCAATATTGGTACAATATATCCATTACTAAATTAATTAAATAAAGCCCTAAAAGTTTTCCAAAATAATTTTTCCCATCATATATGAGCATAATTGATAACCATAAATTATAAAAACATATTATTTTATGCTGAGACAACTAATTTAATGTAAATGTATGACACCAATATTTGTACAATATATCCATTACTAAAATAATTAAATAAAGCCCTGAATGATTTCTAAAATAATTTTCCCCATCATATACGAGCATAATTGATAAGCATAAATTGTAAAAATATATTATTTTATGCTCAAACCATTAATTTAATGTAAATTATTCGAATAATATTCGAATTAAGCGGAATTTCCAAACAATTCAATGTTAAATAATTTGGCGTTATGTAATATTTCTGAAAGTACAGAATGTAAAAAAAATTCTTCCGGTGAAAATTAAAATTGATTGCTACCAATCAACTAATAGGAAAGTTAATTTGCTGTCATTTCATGAGAAAATCATATCCTAATTTCTAAATAGAGAATATGATAAACATTTCTATTTAGAGAATTTGATTTGAAATTGAATCAAAATTGAATTGCTCTTGAACGTAATTGAAATAATTTGATTTGGCGATTGACTGAGAACTTGAACACTAATCAGTCTAAAATCAAGTATAGTTTAAAATTAAACTTAAGTTGCAATAATTAAGAATTCCATTCAATTTAAGAATTTCATTCAAATAATGCTGATAACATTTTATAATCGATTTTAAGACCGGCTTATTTATTTGTAATCAATTTTATACAAAACTAAAACTAAAAATAAAAAATATCATCTTATATAGAATATATCAAGAAACTTGGATGAAGATAAAAATTAGGGCTTTATTTTTTAACCAATAGTAAAATAACAAAAAATATGGAAACATAAATATGGATTTTAAATGCTAAAAAAACAAGAATTTTTAATTAACATTGAAAAATAAGTTAAATAAAAAAATAATAACGTCATTACTTGTTATAAATGAAAACAACGTCCTAATTTTTTTATGATATGTATATGGTATTAGAAAATTTTAGAGTTATGTTAAAAACTTTTTTTCAACTAACTCCAACTTAATATCGATACTTTGTTTTATCTTCACTAGCTACAATCCTTGCTTAACATTAAACTTTCGAGGATTTCGATTTTAAAGTGGCCACAAAGTATTTTAGATATTAATTCCCGATAAACAAAAGCCATAGTTATGGATTTATTATGTCATAAAAAAAATCCTGTCAAAGGTCTATGGGCTAACAACACGCTTAAAGGAATATTCATAGAGCATAAACTGTACATGAAAATAAAAAATTTACGTCTGAAATTACAATTATAAAAAATTCATTTGAAAGATGAGTTTCCCAAGAAGAAAATATATTCAGTTTTTCAATTTTAATAATTTGTAAATTACTAAAACAAAAAAGCTGAGCAAGTCTTTATAAAAACCTTGTTAAATAATTTTATTTTGTAATTAAAGAAATGCATTTAGTAATGATCTTTTATCCTGCATGTTATGTAGAAGATATGAATAATGAATTTATGAATAAAATGGAAAACAAGGTGGATTAATATTGTGCATATACGCGTATATTTATGTATGTATGTACATTGAATTGACTTTTTAAATTTTTGTTTTGCATTGCAGCCACTGTGGTCGAGAGCACTAATATGATTTCGATCTTTGTATTAGGTTACTACAGAAATAATTTGCTTTTTCTGACGATTGACAATGTTGAACATGAAACAACAATCTGTTCTTCTTTTAAAAAAAAAAACAAAACTGGTCTATTGTAGGGAATTTCATGGAAAAAGGTCAATTGATTTAAACTTAAATAGAAAAAAATAATTAGGCAAATTTTGAAGAAGTCTAATGATTGAACATTAAACACTTAAATATTCTACAATTTAGAAGTATAGAAAATTTTTCTAATTTAGGGAAATCAACTGTTTGTGATTTATAATTAGAAGTTTAAGATCGAAGGCCGAATTTAGAAATATTGAAAATTGAAATGTTTGGGAAATTGAGAATAGAGATAGAGACAAGCCTTTAGTGCCAGCGATGGCCTTTAAAATGCCCAAAATACCAATATTATTTAATTTTGTTCATCGTAAAACGAGCGCGCGACACAACAATAATCAACGATGAAAATTACTAATTACGAAAGAGATTTATTACGATTTACGAGTTTTCTTCTTTTTTTTTTTCGTTGATTGTTTTTGTTCCCGAAAAGCGGGTCGGTCAATATAACATTAGTGTATAGAGCATAATGAAAAATAAAATAACCCAGCCCTCCCCCACGTTTAAAAATATCAAACAGTAGACTTTAAAATGCTGTAGATTTTCCCGCTTTTTTATTATTGTTGTTATACTGTTGTATGTTTCCTTTTTTTTTTTTTAATTTTTAATTAAATTTATTACCCTTTTTCGGGTCAGCGCGAAATAAAAAAAAAACCAACAACAAAAACCTAGAATTGTTCCATATTATATCCTTTAATGTTAAATGTATAATGCCGTTTTGTTGAAAGAGGAAATATTTGTTTTTGTGTATTTTTATGCTTAAATGTGGGAAAAATTTGTACTACGAATACATATATGTATATAGGTACGTACGTTCATACATATACATATATAAATATGTATGTGTACTTAACAATGCTCGATATCATCAAACAAATTATTATAACATGGGAAACATAAAACGATATAATATGTACGTACAAGAAAACACATCACGTGAGCGCCACGCTCACAAAACAAAGAAAAGCACACATTATAAAAAATTAGCAAAAACATGCAACAAAAGCTTATTGTTGTTCAGTTGATACGAATTACATATCAAACTCTACGGAATTGTTTACAGATCAACAGATTAGTATACATACATATAGAACCGAGTATACATACATGATGGAATGAGTGGTGTGGAGTGTTATATACGGAAGTTTCGTGTTTCATATATTAATCAACAATTAAGCAAAGGTAATTTTATTTTCTACCCGTATTTAATTTTTTTTAACAACAACGAGTGGGAGTCACTCTTGCGGTTTAAGTATCGTATAATTCCCATATATGTACATATATAGACATTATTATGTTCTTATTTAATTTAATTACTTTATAATGCGGTTTATACTGCAGGAATTGGAGATATACAAGTGTATACGAGTATGTACCATAACAACAAAATAATTAGCTAAATCATTATTAATTAAATATGAGGTTGACTTTTATTGCAGGATTATGGTACATATGTATAGGTTCATAATTGGCATTGAATTCATAGTTTTTTGATATGATGGAGTTAAATCGAATAAAGTTTTAAGGATTATTAATTATTTCAATAAAGTTTCAGTAAACATTTTCAGAGTGAAAGCTTTCTCAATTAAAAATTAAGCTTTCTCAAATAACTAACAAAATACCTAGGCATTCATTAAATAGTTTTGTAGCGATAGGAAGGAAATTATGGCGGAACGCTGTGATCACAGTTATTAATGGTTTTGCGACCTTTCAGAAAATACTATAATAGAGTTTTTAATGAAATCAAGAAGCCTGTTGTATCTGAAAGGAATATAATTTAAACGAACTATTCTATTCTTACCATAGTAGTAAAATACCATAGAAATCGGATAATTTACCTTGGAAAATTATAATGCGTCGTATGATGTAGGGTTTTCTGTAACCGTGTGGTTCTATATCAATCGATGCAAAGTGATATTATATGGGTACCACACTTGTGTTTATCACACTTGAAACATGTTGTGTTAGTTTTCCGGTCATTTTTGAAGCTACAAAACTGGCGTCGATATTGCTTATCTGCCTTAATCTGCTTTGGCAATGGTTGTATTGTTGTGTTTGTTTGCGACGGCCCTGGTTGTTGATGCAGATCATTTGCAGGAGTTTTACTTGCAAATTTAATACAGGAACCTCTTACATTAGCAAGCAATATCTTACACATGCTTCGTCGATCGATCTGAGGATGAATAAGAGGCTCAAAGTAAAATCCTTTTTTGGAACATACGAGCTTCCGAGTAGAGAGTCTAATTACTAGAATCGCTCGTAGCCTTTCCGGCTCTCGTTCATACCTGTACCAAATCCTATATAAACATAATACTCCCATATGATTTTAAAAAAATCGATATCTCTTGAGATCACAAACTATTACTAACCTATTCAGAAACGTTGATTCTAAAATCTAAATAAACGCCTCAAAAGCATGGCACAACATTTTACTAACGTGGGTGTAAGACACTCAAAATTACAAAACGTAACTACTATCCTGGCTGTAAACAACCCAGACACTATTTATATTCTACGATGTGAACACTTCGAACGACAAAACAATACTGAAATATATTTTAAATTACGACAAAATACCCAATTAAAATCAATTTTTAAAGGCCATTGCTGGCCCTTTACTGAGTCAACAATTCGGCTCCAACCGTTTTGATCCAGAGCATGGTCTTCATACTGTCTAAGACAATCTTAAGAAGCCAAATCGTTTTCTACATCGTGGAGCCATGCAACGACCAGAAATCGCTGTACAATTCGTTCTGGATCAGCACGCAGAACGTGACCAAGTCAGCGTACTTACTGAGATCTTTACTATGAGGTCAGCGCGCCACTTTCACATCCAAACCTAATAACGGGCCTGATCAACTTGTAAAGCATCAGCTTCAGGGCACTTGATATAGGTGTTTAGATTTTAGCAGTGGCCTTCGTGGCCTCCATTAGTCAGGAATAACTTCGGCTCGCCATACTAATAAAAAGACAATTTCACAAAGTATACCCTCCAAATATCAAGAGCTCAGGGTTAATGCAGTTCACTCCAAATGAGCGGTTTCGTTTCAATCTCTGCATGGCTTTAGTGAATTCTTCATGGGATGGCTCCTCAGTGTAAATATCCGCAGTCTGTATTTGAGGTGGCTCAACAACAGTCTGTGACGCATAATATAACCAAGCAGGTCAGTAGTGCCCACTCCATGCGTCAACGGCTGCGTCGATGTTGACACAGAGGTTTCCTTCTCGGAACTGCGTTCATTGCTGAGTTGTTGTACTTTCAGAACCTTGACCTTCCATAACTCCCGCTTCAAGAACAGCCTTATTTTTCCTCGCGGTTATGCGACGTTGTTGCACTTCACTATGGGATATAATATTTTGTAGCTCAACTGCATGACGACACTCGTCATCAAATCAATCATTCTTGGGTCTGACGTTCACTATACCTAAAGTCTGTTGAGCGGCACTGACAACCGAAATTCAGTACCTCCCAGACAGAGTTCATAACTTCCTCAATGTTGTCGCTGACAAGATCCTGATATCGTTTAATATCTACATTTATCAGACCTTCACAGTCGAAACGTTCTATGCTTTTCGCTGTGTTGCCATGACTTGTACGAAAACTTATACATCGTAGCTTTGCAGTGACCAAATGATGATTGCCACCTACGAATTTGGTTGTTGACCGATAAGTTCTCACGTCCTGCACAACCCGAGAGAAAATCCAACTCCAAGATTTTTGAGGTCATCTTCACTGTTTAGCAACGTATAGCTCTGGGATACATGGTCTCCACTTTAAGGCCAGTGTGTTTTTTGAAGAGCAATGAGTTCCAGCCAATTCTTCTTCGTGCACGTGATTAGGCCTTCCATCCACTCCTAGTTGACTGCACGTTGCACGTGCCGATTCTAAACATCGTGTCCGAAAACATGAGCGGAATCCGGATAAGTGAGCGGCGGTCCGGTTTTTTTTGGGCGGTGTCCATTTTTCATTTTGTTTACTTTATAAACAGGTTAATTTTGTACGGATGCCTTTCGTCAGCTCAATGATCCAACCATTTATTCGCCTCCTCATATTTTTGGAAAACATGTTTGTGCAATTTAGATTTACGAGACATGTGAGTGCCCCCCCCCCCCCCCCCCCGTCAGGGGCCAACATAAATATAAAATACAAATAAGTTGGCAGCTGGTAAAAAATCACAATCGGTTTATTTATTCAACGTTAATTCTAATTGGGTGGATTACAGCCATAGGATAGTCATGCAGGGTTAAGAATTTTCGTTTTATTGCAATGAGAGTAATCCATAGAACAATACAAAATGACCAACTTAAAAATGAAACATTCACTTTTGTGTCCCCGCAAATGAATTTAGCGCAAATTAGAGTAAAATTCGAATTTTTAAGCCTTAAAAAAAATATATTGCCGAACCAAGCTCGATGCGCTGGAAAATATATTATGAAATACTTAAGGTTTTCCAAATACACATTAAATATATTTCCGGCAAAGCCAACCGAACCTGGATTCAGCAAATTGACTTAGGTATAAAAGGTATATAATTGAAAACATGTTAAGTTATTTCAATGATACTTGGTTTCACTTCAATCACTTTAAAATGTGATTCTGAAACTATGAACTTGAATATTCAGATAAAAATGATAATTGGAACCCTTTAAAATTTCAATAAATTAAAAGAAGCTAGTGGAGGAAAATACTGAAAACCACGTTCCAATCAATCGGCTGGTTGGGGTACTTTCCCCAAAGCTGTTACCCAGAAAAGATAAATCAATCATTTTTCCAGTAGAAGTAAGGAAACTAGTACAGACATGACGAATAGCCCGAAAAAATTGCAACGTAGTCATGCCACGCAAGATTAAACTACCTTAAATATTGTGTAAAGAAGCGTAAAGAAGTAAAAGGATTGTGTAATGAAGTAAAGGGACTAAAAAGTCCAAAAATACAGATCCCTCCAATCAAAAGAGATGATGGGAGATGGGCTAGAAGTGCAAAAGAGAAATCTAACCTATTTGCTATTTAACTTGAAGAAACAACAGTTTATGAAAATAGTTCCTATATAACTAGAAGAAACAATTTTCATAGGATATAAGGCATATATCACTGAAAGAACTATAAACTGAAATCAACAATCTAAAGTCTAAAAAAGCTCTAGGTTACGACTTGATATAACAGGACAAATAATTAAGGAGCTACACGAAGCTATTTGCAAAGTACTATACATATTATCAATGCAGCTTTCAGGAAAAAACATGTAACCAGGCAGTGGAAAGTAGCGGAAGTAATAATGACAGGCAGCCGATTGATAGAAAATCGTAACGATACATTTCACTACTTCCAGTGACATTGAATTTGTTTCAAATAATGTTACTTAAAAGAACGAAACTAATTATAGAGCAATAAAATTAATCTCACACCATCAGTTTGAATTTTCAATGCATTCAATAATATAGTTAGATCAAGTACATAGAATTACTGATGTGATATTGAGAATACATTAGAGATGAAAAAGATGGCTTTTGATAAAGTATATGCACGGGGTTTGTTGCTAAAATTTCTGAATAATTGACTAAAAAAATTGTAGTATGATCTTAAAATCAGATTTGGAATACCGACACTTTCGAGTGAAATACAAAAAATATTCTGAGCTTATGAAAGATGATCTCAGCAGGAGTCAGTCAAAGTAGTGTCTTGGGACCAATATTTACCTGCTTGATGTACGGAGAGATTAACCTGGCATGAGCAATATTTGCTTACGATACTGCGATTGTGGCAGTTGGGGACAATATTAAGGATGTGGGAAAAAAGATAAGCCTAAATGTAGATAATGGTAAAGTATTTACCAGATTTTGATATTTGGTGTGAGTTGATACGTACTAGGTATAGTGATTTGAATAATTATTCTTTTTTTTTCTTGGATTTAGTATCCGTATATCATGTTACTATATACAGTGTCGTGGGGTTTTAACTCCAGAGTCTACACTATACACGTGATAAAGGGAATCCCACCTGATTCCAACAAAATCAGTTTTTTCCAGCATTAATTATTCACTCTGCCAAGAGCACCTCGGTTCGGAAGTCGATTTCATATACGAAACTTTCACCTCAAACAGATATTTCCTGATCCTGAACCCACTCGTAAAGACAAAATTATTATTTTTATTATTGTTGGTTCAATCTCAGTTGGAACATGAATTTATTATTTAGGACCCTTTTTACATACATTAGAACCGTTTTTTTAAATGTATACAGTTCGTAAGCTTCCTACAGGGACGAATTTTCTAACACTCCAGCCGATCCATTAGGATTGCAATCTAATTGCAACTAAAGTTATTATCAAATCATTTATATAATGCTGTTGATAAAACTTGATGCTTTGAAATCATGGAACGAGGCCAATCCCTGCCGAAAACGCATTTTAAAATATTTCATTTGATGCAATAATACTTACTATATATGTGGGCACATGTTCTAAAAGTGGCATTTATATTTCATGTAAAACCAATATCTGAAATTGGATGACCCAAAACGTCTTATAACAATGGATTATGTTACCAAAAATTTAATCAGACCGCACGAAGTTTGTCGAATTCTAGATGATAATTTATACATAATTCAATATATACATATATGCGCAAATTTTTTCATGTAGGCACACATAATATAGTGTAATGCTCGTGTGTCATGTCAATCCACATATCATAAAGGAAAATTTGTATTAACCCTATGGTCGACTGTCACACACGGAAAGTATATGAGAAAAACCAAAATTTTAATATTAAATCCGTTTCTGCACCCATATCAAAATATATCATCTATATACGGCCTCCACATATTATGTACAAATATTTCCCTGAGTGTATATAGTGTTATTAATGTATACATATATAGGAAAAAGTCAACAATCCAAATAATAAAAAATAAAATTAAATAAAAATTTCCATCCTAACGACAAATAATTGGACAGATTGTATTTTATTGAATTCTTGTGTATCCTAACTCCTTTTACAGATTTCAATATTTTATTTATCTTAATTTTTATTCCAATCCAATTTTTTATTTTTTTGCTCTCTTTTCGTTTACTTCTGTGTCCTTTCGATTAGATCTTAAAGAGGAAAAAAAAGGATATAACCAAACAACAACAACAACAACAACAATAACAATAATAATAACAGTAATAATAACAACAACAATAAATATAGTTAAAATGTTACATTTAGATTTGAATTTATAATATCAAAAGCTGAAATTAAATAAGGAAGGATGTATCCTTTTCTCTGAGCAAAAAATAATTTTCTTATATATATATATTCGACTAAAAAGAAAAGGATACAATATTTAGTGGTTATATTTTAAAAGGATAAAATTAATTTTTTTTTTTTTTTTTTTCAATAATACGCAAATGCGGAGCCGAGAGAGTCACACAGCAGCATCAAAATTCCTATATACGGATACGCATATTATATGTACATATACGTAAATTTCGAATTTATTGATTTTATCCGTATTTTATCTAAACATTTATTTTTGTTAAATAAATTTACTTGTACCAAAAATAAAAAAAAAAGGGATAATACAAAAGGATTATGTAATTTATTGATTTATGGAATAAAAATTATCATGGAAATGATATCTCGAATGGTACCAGCGTATAGCGCACCCAAATATAATTTTTGTTTGGTATAATATGTAAATGTTATTGCGGAAAACGCTGAAAGGCGCTTTGATACTACTTACATATATACATAACAATATGCGGATATGGTGATACGAGTCTAAAGTCTAAAGATATTTTTATGAATTATTATGGATAGGTTCAAATGATAAGCGATAAACTTGGTTAAAGGTGTATGGCAATAAATCCAAACACGTAGATTTCTAAAGATGAAAGTTCACCTATAAATTTACAATCCTAAAACTTTATAGTGGTTAGTGCATTAGGAATAGCTAATGTAATAAAAGATTGTTAATAAAAATATATAAATGTATGCTATGTAAAGAAGGCGAATATTGATAGTCCTATTATAGATATTTTTAGAAAATGTAGACCTGCAAATTCTAAATTTCAATCATCTAAATGGAACTTGCAGACGGAGTTTCCGTCCAGAGTGTAGTGTGTACGAGCAATTCGTCCAAATAAAAACTAATTACACAAGATTAATAATTTATTATTTTATAATTTTATGAAGTTTTATTAAATTTTATTTATAGTTTTATTTAAATTTCATTTTAATTTTATTAACAATAGATTGATATTATTGTTTATACATTGGAATCTTACAATCAACTGATTATATATTTTAATTTATTGTTAGTCATTACCAAAAAAAATTTACTAGTCTTATGTATAGTGGGAGTGATAGGAAACAGGTACATAGATATTATTAATTAGTGTTTTCCATCACATCTCCCCCTATAAGACAAACACTATCCTATGGATTTTGTTTGAGCAAGAAAATATTATACATTTTTATTTTTAATTTGTTTCATTTTTAAATTTTTAATTTCATTACAATTTCAAAAATTTATTATTATTTATATATTTAATATTTATACAATATAATTATTTTAAATAATATTAATATAATATTTATTATATATTGTCATACATTAATACTTAAGAATAATTTGATTTATTTAATTAAATTTAAAAAAAAACTTATTTATCAATTCAACTTGTTTACTTATTTTCCAATTTTACTTCGATTATTTATTTGTTTGCTAGACACGTCAGGGAGTTTTAAAATGTTTAAGGCGATTATTATGAATCGCTTTTAATGACCGTCCCATTTTTATAACAGAATTTTCATCAGATGGAGTATCTTCAACTATATATGGTCCCAACCACAGGGGTGATAATTTGTCCTTCATAGCTTCGTTTTTTAGTAAAACTTGGTCACCTTTGTTGAATTTAATTGGATTAATTGATCGGTCATAATATAATTTTGTAGCTTCTTTGGATTTAATCAAATTATTTTGAGCTGCTGTAAAGGAATTCTGAAGTCGGTATTTCAGATCTTGACAGTAATCTTCGTATGTATATATAGGTTCAGGCTCTTTAGTAATAGAAGTTGGAATGTTCGGAATAGTCCCAAAGACTAATTCATAAGGCATGAATCCGGAGCAACTGTGAGGAGTGGAATTATATGAGAACGTAAAATATGGAAGCCAAATATCCCAGTTCAATGGGTCGTTCTGTGAAAAGTTTCTGAGATATTCACCTAACGTTTTATGAAATCGCTCAAGAGATCCATTGGATTGCGGATGATACGCCGTTGTATTGAGTTTCGTAATTTTCAGTAGTTTACAAATTTCCTTAAAAAGTGAACTCATGAAATTAGAGCCTTGATCTGTTAAGATCTGTTCTCGGATACCAAATACACAAATAAATCCCTCTACAAATGTTCTAGCTACGGTTGAAGCTTCTTGATTGGGAATAGATTTTGCAACTGAATATTTCGATAGATCATCTTGAATCGTCAATATATATTTGTTATTTCTATGTGATGATATCATAGGACCAACTATGTCAAGAAATACTTTCTGAAAAGATCGTGATGATGTTGTAGTTATCTTCATTGGTTCTTTTGTATATTTTGAATGTTTATTGGATTGACAGAGTTGACAAGAAATTATGAAATCCTTTATTTTATTGTACATATTTGGAAATTTAAAGAAACTTTTGATACGATTATAAGTTCTAAAGAAGCCCTGATGACCACCAAGAGGAGATATATGAAAATCATTTATTATTCGGTTAATTTGTTGTTCATCAGTTATATATTTCGTATTTACATTTGAATCATGATATTTGTAAGGATCATGGATGAATTCGTAATTCATAATATTATCATGAGTACAATCTATGGATTTATTAAGAGTTTCTGTGCCAAGATAATTAGAATTGATTTTGTTTTCGATAAATGATGAAGTTTCGGATGAATTCTGTATTTCTGATTCTATTTTATTTTCAAAAGATTCGGTCTGTTTAGGTTCACAAGAAGACTTAGGAATATTATTTTGATGAGATAATTCAGGAATAATAGACGAAATTAATTCATTTTCTATATCATTACTGGTAGTTGAAGGCTGATTTATTTTATCAGATTTACGGTTTAATTCATTCTTAGTTGACTGAGATCGTGTAACTATGTTGCACTCCATATTTTCTGGATCATTGGATATGCTCGTTTTTATTCTGCTTAAGGCGTCTGCATTTTTGTTTCGGGATCCTGGTTTGTGCACTATATTGTAGTCAAATTCATCTAATCTAATCTTCCAACGCATTAAACGTGAAGAAGGATTTTGTAAGTTGCTGAGCCATATTAGTGGTTTGTGATCTGTCACTATTACAAATTTGTTTCCATACAGATAAGGTCTAAAGTGATTGACTGACCAAACTATGGCAAGTAGCTCTTTTTCAATGGTAGCATAATTCAGTTCCGCTTTATTAAGAATACGGCTGGCATAAGCAATTGGTAAATCAAATGACTCGATCGATTGGGAAAGCACTGAACCAATTGCAAAATCACTAGCATCGCATGTTAATGTAAATTGTTTGCTGAAATTTGGAATTTGCAGTATGGGCGGATTAATAAGTTTTGATTTAAGCTCATCGAATGCATTTTGACATAGGCAGGACCACTCGAATGGTTTGCCTTTCTTTAATAAATTAGTAAGAGGCTTGGCTGTACCTGAAAAATTGGGAATAAAACGTCGATAATAGCCGACGAACCCAAGAAATGATTTTATTTCAGTTTGGTTGTTAGGTTTAGGAAAGTTTTCGGCCGCTAGAATTTTACTTTCATCTGGACGGATTCCATTCGATGTTACTATATGACCTAAATATTTTATCTCATGTTTCATAAAATGACATTTTAATGGATTTAATTTAAGTTTATGATCTTGGAATCGAGATAATACATCGCGTAATCGTTTGTTATGTTCAACCAGGGAAGAGCCAAATATTATGACATCGTCAAGATAAACCAAACACTTTAAATTATTGAGACCACCGAGCACGGTATTCATCATACGTTGAAAGGTTGCAGGTGCACCCTTAAGACCAAATGGCATTCGTATAAATTGGTAGTGCCCTTCGTCGGTACTAAATGCTGTTTTAACACGGTCAGGCTCATGAAGGTTTACCTGATGATATCCGCAGTATAAATCTAATGAACTGAAATACTGGGCGTTTCCTAGCTTATCGAGGATATCGGAAATATTAGGAAGAGGAAATACATTGTCCACAGTAATTTCATTCAACTTACGATAGTCTACTACAACTCGCCATTTCTTTTCGTTCGTAGAAGATTTTTTTGGAACAACCAGTAACGGAAAATTCCATGGGCTAACGCTGTCCTCTATTATTTGATCGTCCAACATTGTATTAACTTGACGTTGAATTTCAAGTTTCGTAGAATGGGGCTGGCGATATTGACGTCTGTTGATAGGAGAAATATTCGGTAAAGTTTCAATTTTATGGGTGCTAACGTTAGTAGAGCTGAGAGAATCACCGTCCAAATGGAATACGTCATTATATTCATGAATAATAGGTATCAACGAGTTATATTCTTCTTTATTCAAATGATCTAGTTCCATACAGGATTCTAATTTTTTGAGTCTTTGATCAAAGTTATCATGCCATGATTGGAAATGATAAACATCAAAATGATGTAATGGCTCTACGTTAAGGTTGAATTTGTGTAACGTTTGAGTTTCTTCGGAGATATTTAAAAGAGAAATTTGAATTTCATTATTTTTTACTTTATAGATACAACTAGGTATAAACACTGATGGAATTATCTCTTGTGAAAAGGAAAGAAACTCTGTGTTATCAGGAAAATTTACCTTTATTGTTGATATTTTCTCGAACCGTGGTGGTAGTAACACGACATCGTTACTTTCAAGATTTAAATTTGATGTTAAGTTTAAAGACACAATGTCGTTAGTAAACGGAATATTTACTTGATGTTTTAAGAAATCGATGTTACACTTATAATGATTAAGAAAGTTTTGTCCAATAATTCCACTGTACGAGATGGGAAAAGAGTCTTCCACTACTTGGAAAACGTATTCGATTTCTTTAGAATTAGGAAGTATTATTTTGATATCACATTCGGCATAAGTTTCTAAAAGTTCTGAGGAAATTCCCTTTAATTTAAATTTAATGTCCCTGTATATCAATGTGTCGTTCTTCAAAAGATTTTTTTTTATTATACACACATCGGCACCTGTATCGACTAAGAAAGGAATATTATTGAATTTACAAACATCAATATTTAAGAATAAGTATTTACACTCATTATTTGAAGAAGTGTTCGATAAGGTGACGATATTATTAGATGTAGAATCAATTGATGAACTCGAAATAACATTTTGATTAAAAACGATTGATTTGTTTTGAGTGGTGCACTCTACTCGTTCTGGACTCTTGAAGGAGTGCCCCGATTTAACTTCAAGTGTCGATCTTCGTTTCCCGAAAACGATGTTGATTGAACTGAGGAAGAATTTTGTTGACAAGTTGTTTGTTCCCGACGAGCATCACTTCGTTTTTTATTAAAACATTCTTGAATGTGATGTCCCATTTTCTTGCAGTACGCACATCGAATAGTGCTAATAGGCTTCAATGAAGCTTGAAATGGGGAATAAACTTTGGTTGAGGATGTTGGCTGTTGCTTAAAACATTCATCTTTTAGGTGCCCAGGTTTATTGCAGATGTTACAATATTTTCCAGGTGCACGTGAACTATAAGGTCTTTCGTTAGTCGATAATGTTGAAAAATGTTTAACAACCATTTCTTCTTCATTCGCACGATTTATGGCTTCCGATAAACTAGTAAACCTACAAGCTTTGACAATAATTTTTATGGAATCATTTAAACCCTCTTGAAATGACTTTAATGCTATATGTTCATTTAAATTTTTAATCGTTTGAGCAGCATCGACACCTTCGGATGCTATACATGTTTCGTTTAAGCTGTACAAAATTGACTCCAAACGGCTTGCATATGTTCGGACATCTTCGCCCTTCTTTTGCCGTAAAGTGGCAAGTTCCATTTGTAAATGACCAACTGATCGAGTTTCCGTAAATTCAGAGTTAAGAATTTCTTTTAATTTTTTCCAGGAATCTATTTGACTGTATTTTATTATATCGTAAGCCTTACCATCCAGTTTCAATTTTACAAGTTCTAAAAATTGAGGTTTTTCTGTTTCCTTTAAAGATTTATGAATTAATTCTGAGCAAGAAATAAATTTATGTAATTCACGAGGATTGCCAGAAAAGCTGGGAACTAACTTTAAAACTAGTTTTGGATCTAATGATGCCATTTTATCACACTCTGTTATTAACGATTCAATTTCGGATTTCGGACTACTCTGATTTATATCAAGATTTGATTCCGGCGAAGCTTTTAAAATTAAATGACTATCCAGAAAGGTACCATCAGTCGTGATAATTTTTATTTCAGATTTTGGGTCAGACTTTTCAATTTATTTGTTTCGGAGATGTATGAAATTAAACGAACTATTTTGAACCTCTTTAGGATCTGATTCTCCATCTGATTCACTCATAAAATGTGTAACTTAGAAAAATATTTTAAAAAATTTGTATTTGAAGAAGAATTAGAAATTAAGCTTCGTACGTAAGTATGTACATATGTATGTCAAAGAGCCAACTAAATTCTTTTTTTTTTTTTTGACTAAACTATTTTCTTAATTTACGTTAATTGTTAAAATTTAATTTAATTTTCAGTTAATTGTTAAAATTATATTACTGGTTAATAACTTACAGTTACGTTGAATAGAGATGATGATGAAAATGCTGATGTGTATTCATGATGAATGGTACTGAATTTGTAATGATGAACTGGTAGATGACGAAAATAATGTTGCGTCTCTGATCCTAATATGGTAGATGAAATGATGATGATGTAAAAATGGTAGATGATGATTATGTAAAAATGGTAGATGAAATGATGATGATGTAAAATGGTAGATGATGATTATATGTACATGATGATTACATGTGCATGATTGTATAGAAATGATATATCGATTATGATTATGTGTATAGATGATTATACATATATAGATGAAAATGATCTTCAGTTTACGATGATAAAATGGTAGAAGATATTGATGATAACCGCATTTCCCGCTTAACATGAACAGCAACGCACGAGGTTTTTAAGTTAATTAAGTGTACGTTATCTATTTTAGTAGTGGTTAATGGTAATTAACGGTCACTTCAAGGTTGATTGATGATTGTGATCACGCCATCCAAAACGGAGATTTTATTTGACGAATTTTATTGTGTTGCTTTTTTTTATAACTTTCGCGCCAACTCTAAATAGACGCTTAACTTCACAATTATGATTTTATTTTTTTTTTGACACTTATTACTTATATCTACATACATATTATATATATATATATGGAATTTTCACTTATTATTATTAATATATAGTTTATAAGGTGTTTTAATTGTAATTAATTAAATTATTTAAATTGTAAATGATTTTTTTTTTTTTGTAGACAAAAATTAATCACTATATTTATGATAGTAAATATTTCTATATTTTTTTTTTGATTAGAAAAAATTATATATTAAAAAAAAAAACTATTTTACCGCTGTCACCAATTTGTAGTGTGTACGAGCAATTCGTCCAAATAAAAACTAATTACACAAGATTAATAATTTATTATTTTATAATTTTATGAAGTTTTATTAAATTTTATTTATAGTTTTATTTAAATTTCATTTTAATTTTATTAACAATAGATTGATATTATTGTTTATACATTGGAATCTTACAATCAACTGATTATATATTTTAATTTATTGTTAGTCATTACCAAAAAAAATGTACTAGTCTTATGTATAGTGGGAGTGATAGGAA
Organism: Tipula unca; assembly: GCA_951394425.1. Classification (NCBI taxonomy): domain Eukaryota; kingdom Metazoa; phylum Arthropoda; class Insecta; order Diptera; family Tipulidae; genus Tipula; species Tipula unca. The sequence goes on from OX596380.1 coordinate 191,558,959, forward strand.
ACAGGTACATAGATATTATTAATTAGTGTTTTCCATCACAAGAGCTTAGTTTCGAAAAATCAGAAAAATATAGAAACGATATTTTAGTCAATACATGGATTATAGATTTTACCATTAACAGCTTAGTATCCTGATATGTCAATCGTAAGCCAGGGATGGGCGAGGTAGATTACGCGGTTTGCGACACGTAAAATATAACGTAGATTACTGTGCAGTGTTTTTTGTCAAAGTCGACAATTAAAATAATGTTAACAACCTACTATATTTTAGCGATTTAAAATCGAGTTCCCGGGAGTATTTGGTAAAAGTATTCATCTCTAGAGGTGATTTTTTCATTTGTTTCTTATTGACAAATGACGCACGAATATAGTTTCAAACTGTCATCGTGCCTTTATTTATTCAGTATTGTTTACCATTTCATCATGGAAAGTTACGACCAAGTTACGGTTGACCGATTAAGTCAACCATTACTGTTGGCCATTATATCTGTCGAGACCACTATTTGGAATACTATCGAAAAGTGTGAATCCCAGTTTACAGTATTGTTTGATAACTAAATAGACGTTTTGGTGTGGTTTATGCGGCAGTGAAATCATATTTCTTCAAAAAAGAAGATGGCCGGGACGTACCTGTGAATAGTGCTTGTTATTGCGCCATGATAACGGAATATTTGTTGCCTGAAATTGAAGTTTGACCTCGCCGACATTTGGTTCCAAGAAGTCAGCGTTATTTGCTATATAGCGCGCGAAGCAATGTACTTGTAAGAAAATGAACAAGACTTCGATTAAAATACACATATACTTCGAATCCTGCGCTTTCTTCATCATGGTTAATGTGAATAGTTAAAAAAAAAATAACTAACAATTAAGTTATTCAACTAATTTTTAAAAGCTCGTATGTACCTAACCAAATATTTTCGTACTCTAATTAATAATCCTAATTCTTGAATTTTAAGCTTGCTCATATACTGATTATATGTATTCATATTCAATACTTTGCTATCACAAACTACTCACCGCTCTCTTGGGTATCATCTTTTCGGTTTTTGTCAATCAATGGAAAACCATTTTCATGCAGAGAAAGTAGGTAAGGTCCATTACGAAATGCGAATAGGAATAATAATTGGACGCACCATATTCCGATTTTCCGGGCAAGGGGGAATGAAATGGAAAAGCAAAACCCACATATTATACTTCTTAGCTTTTCCTATTTAGAAGAATGAGAAAGCGAGAGACCGTTGCTATGCGAATTAAAGGGCTAAGTGTAATCCGATGATTTATATTGAAAAACAAACGTTTTAAAATCTATTAAATAAAAATTTAAATGAATAGCCCAGTATATAGATTCGTACTTATCGTGAAATATCAGCAATAATTATATTACTAATAATTTAAAAAATATGTATTCGTCGCTATTTACAGAACATGGCTCTATAGGAATAAAACAAATTAAACGATTACCCCGAGCGCTCGTGAATTTTGTCCAATGTTTCTCGAAAAAAAAAATTAATTTAGTATCGGTAATTTAAAAACGGATTGTCAACCGATTTTTTAATTAATTTTGATTAACCAATAATTTATAGAATTGTAATTGTGGCTCTAACAAATCAGATTCAAACCAGAAAATTGGAGCTATTTATCGACAGTTTCACCAATCAATTTTTCATTAAAATAAAATCCTTAAACTGGTCAATGAAATTTTCAACGTAAAATTTTATGATATGTCAATGAAGACAGATTACTGGCTTCTTTTTTTATAATTAATTTTCCAAATGGTAAATTTTAATCCTTACAAAATTTTAATTCTTAAATTTAAAATAAATGTATACAATTCTAAATTTGCTAATAAATAAATTGTAGATTCATATTCCCCAATTCTCAAAATTTCAAACTCGACACACTTAAAAAGATTAAAATTTTCGTTCAAAAATTCTAAAATTTCCAAAAGTCACAAAATTTTAAATTAATACATAAATCAAAGTTTTAAATAATTCCATAATCAAATTCGAATTAGAAATTTTTAAAGAATTTCGATTACAATAAGTTTTGAGAATCTGTAAAAAAAACTTAAATTTAAAAATTTAATTAAATGCAAAATTATAAATTATAAAATTACCAAATGACGTATAAAACTACATACAAAAAATACTGTCAAACGAAATAAAAAAAATGTTTAATTTGGTATGTTTTCTACGCCATTTTTTATTATGAAATAAACGCTCTAATTTTTAGTGTAAGTAGTTAATTCTTAAAGGCAATAAAATTTATAATTTTTTTTAATTTAATGGTTACACTTTTTTTTATTAATTTTAATAGTAATTAGTGATCTACTGGCACCTAAAAATAATGGGAAGCTGCCTTTAGAACTTGGAAAATAGATAAAAAAAAACCTATAATCTCCTAAAATATTAGGAATATGCATCAACGATTTTTTTTAAAGTGATTTTCTTTTATACTGGAGCAAAAAATTACGATTGTCTAATTTATAAATCCAAATTTAGGTCACTATATTTTTTGTCATTAATAATAGAGAAAAAAAACGCCCTAATTTTTATTTTCAAAAATTTTTGATTAAATATTTGTTTGTATATTCGTATAAAGCCTAATTCTTATTTGCAAATATTATCAAATTTAAATTTCAAACTCCAGAATTTGTTGTGCTCTCATATTTATGACGTTATTTACAATCCCAGCTAAATGAAACTAATTGAAATAAGAATTCCTGCATCCGGAATGTGCAACTTTGAAAATTCCAGATTCCAGAAAATACGACTTCTAATTTAAAATCAATTAATGTTACAAGTATAAACTTTTAATTTGGAATTTTAAAACTTAATATTAAATCTAAAAATAAAATTCAAACAAGTTTTACAAAATTATAGCATTTAAAGAAATTGAATCGAATTTGAATAGTTTGTATACCGAAATTGACATTAGGCTATGCTCTATGTCCATTATAGATTTAATTTTCGACTGGAAGGTGACGGATGACATCCTCACCTCTGCTCACTGGTGAATAACGTTTAATATTAACCTTAAATGAGCGCCACTTAAACCTTACCGCAATCGGAAATTAACCGAATTGGGGTCTTTTCTCTCTTGAACTAGGTTCTTTACTTGCGCCACCGAAGGATATTTGGTCGAGGAAGGACATTGAAGATCAAACAACGTTACTTGCATTTGCAATTACGATAGCCTTCGAAAACTCGTTTACTCTTATCACTAATCAAAAGATCCGAAACAAACCTTTTTGGAACTCTGACATTAAAAAATTCAGGAAATCTACTACAAAACTGAAGAACAAAACAAAAAGGTCTAAGCAACAGATTGATTGGGATAACTTCTTGTTAACACAAAAGGAATATAAAAGAAGTTTAAGATCCGCTCTAAGAGCCTCGTGGTTGAACTTCTGCGAGGAAATCAACAGCCTATCTTCTGTCGCTGGACTCAAAAAAGCTTTAGCTAAGAACAGTTTGCGCAAACTTGATTCTCTTCGTCTACCGGACGGACAGCTTACCTCTTCCAACAAGGAAATTGGTGAGCTGCTCCTTTCGGCTCATTTTCCTGGTTGGGGTATCGTCAACTCGGATGATGTTGCTGCCGAGCTATACTATAGGACGTCAGTTGCAAGTCCCGATTTGAGTTTGGCTCACAAGCTAATCAATCGTGGTGTCTTGCGATGTAGGCTATTTTTCTTTGCATTTTACAAGGCTGGCGGCCCTGATGGTATTTTTCCTGCTGAACTACAGCAGGGCTTTCCTCTAATTTAGGATCATTTGGTGCACCTTTTTCAAGCGTGTATTGCTTTTAGCACTGTTCCAAATTCTTGGAGCAGAAGTAGAGTTGTTTTTATCCCGAAAGCTGGCAAGTTCGATTAAACGAATCCTAAGTGCTTTCGACCTATTAGTCTATCCTCAACTTTCCTTAAAGCTCTGGAAAGAATTATCGATAGATTCATTAGAGATCATTTTCTAATCACCTCCCCACTCAGTAACATGCAACATGCTTACAGAGTCGGTAAGTCCTTTGAAACCGCCCTACCAGGATTAAAAAATCTCTTAATAATATGGAGTTTTTTGTGGGTACTTTCCTGGATATTGCGGGAGCTTTCGATGGCACTTCGTTTGCTACGATCATTACTGCCTGTACCAATTTTGGTATTGATCGCACCATTATCTTATGGATTTAATCCATGCTCAAGTCTCGCACTGTAGAATTGGAGCTGGATGGGGTGTTAGTTTCTGTTAAGGTTACCAAAGGCTGTCTACAGGGAGGTGTGCTCTCATCTCTGCTGTGGCTTTTGGTCATTGATGAGTTACTTGTAAAGCTGCAGCAATCTGGCTACATTGTACAGAGCTTCGCTGATGATCTCGTTTTGACAGTCTCAGAAATACATCTCAGTGTCTTATCCGACCTAACTCAGCATGCCTTAACTATTGTGGAGGCATGGTGTGTTGAAAAGGGTCTTCACATCAACTATTCTAAAACTGATTTAATTGTCTTTACAAGGAAGGGGAATACTCTTGAACTATATCTGTTGCCTCCCTTTTTGAGAGAACGATCACTAAATGTGACCACGTCAAGCGCCTTGGTGTTATCCTGGATAGTAAACTTTCCTGGAAGAATCACCTGCCTCACAAACTTCAAAAAGCAACTGCCATTTTTGGCAATGTAGAAGAGCTTTTGGGAAATTCTGGGGTTTAAGCCCTAGGCTGCTTTCTTTCATTTATAAATCACTGGTCCTACCGCTACTATCGTACGCTTCTATTGTGTGGTGGTCAGTGGTTAACCTGAAGGCTTCTATAGTCAAGCTTAATGGTCTATATAATCCTGCTTGCAGAGCCATAACTGGGGCTATGTCATCGACTTAACGTCTTGCCATGGAATCCATTCTTTCCTTGCCTCAGTTACGCACCTTTATTTTAGATACAGCCTGTTCTGCAGCATATTGTCTGAGGTGCATAGGGGCATGGAATGCTTTCGGTTCTATCGTGGGACATCGACAAATTTTAAAAAATTATTCTTCATATGTTAAATCGATATGGTTAATGACGGACTCCTACCCGAATTCCATTTTTCCAACCTTTTCTCGGTGGCTTATCCTTCGAGAGATTTGTGGAATTCGCAGGATTTTTTTAACAAATTAGATGAGTACATAGTCTCTTTTCTGATGGTTCTCGTTCTAACCTCAGTGCAGGTTTTGGAAACTACTGTCTTTGGACGGATCTGAGAATTTTCGGAAGTCTTGGTTCGCATTGTACTGTTTTTCAGGCGGAACTAATAGCGCTGACACGTAGTTTTATTGAGGCTTTGAATTTTGCTGTTAAAAAAAAAACTATTCAATTTTGTACAGATAGAAAAGCTGTACTTAACTCTTTAAGAAATCCCTTGACTGTTTCTAAACTTGTCAAGGAATGTAAATATTTCATGAACCTGCTTTGTTCTAACAACAAAGTTACGGTCATGTGGGTACCGGCTCATTGTGACATCATAGCCAATGAGATCGCGGATTGTTTAGCCAAAGCTGGCTCCCAATTAACTTTAGTTGATTCTGAGCCAGCGGTTTCTTTATCTTTCAACTACGGGCAGAAAGTTATAAAGTACTACGCCTTGAAAGACCTAATGTTTTCCATACGAAGTATGCATTATCTTAAAAAAGAAACAATTAAGAATCTTGGTAGCGATTCTTACGGAACATATCCGTTTTAAAGATCATCTACATCGTATGTGTTGAGCTCATTATGTTATTTGCGAGGACTGCCTTGAGGAAGATGATGACTGCCTTCACTTCGTGAGCAGTTGTCCTGCTTTCAGTTCTATACGAATTCAGGTATTCAATTTATGGTCTTTAAATCAGATCAGTTGTCTTTTCTGCCTTGGTCTATACTGTTCAGTTTGCGAAGGCAGCAGTGCGCGTTTACGAATTGGGATAGAACCCTAGGTTTAGGTTTGCACCATGGGCCTTTCTCGCATTGAGTGCAAAATCCTCATGGGTTCCAGCCAATTTTAATAATAATAATAACATACCGAAATTTCATAAGTTTCAAATCTGGAATTTGAAAAATATTAGAACATTGATGCATACTTAGAAAATTTTCAAATTTTGTTAATTTGGTAAAATTCCACATTATGTCCCAAATTCGAGAACAAATTTAACAGAATTATTTTCGAACTGTTCATAATACATAGTTCTAAGTTTTCATCTACGAAGCTTTTAGTGTAATAACTTTAGTGAAAAGACAACTTCAAAGTTAAGATTGCAATGCAGTTCGCAAACCGGATCGTATAAATATTTTAAAAGTTGAATCAAATTCGTGTGCGGAACCCAAACAATTGTGTACATCATATATCCAAATTATGTAATCGTTTGCATAAATCCGAAAAGTAAAGACGAACTCCCATAAACGTATTTATTAAATAAATTCAATCATCATTACAATGCAATTGCAAATTCATTTGAACACCAATTACAATATTCAAATATGTACACAAAGTTCATTCTCAATTTATTATTACTCCGTGTCTTCGCGCTATATATAAAATAAGCAAAAAAAACATTTTAAAGTAACAAAACACACTCGGAGTATAAAATAAACTTATAAAAAATTGTTCATTGAAAAGCTACATTTTTCGTTTCTCGTTTTCATTTATTTTTTTATATATCTGTTATCAAAACATAAAAATTTATTTCGAATTTTCCGAACAAACAGTAAAAAAAAAAAAACTAAACATAATATAAAATATTTACATTCGTTATACGAATATATAATATATAGAACCGCACTGTTAAATGTCGATAAGAAAATCTACTTTACTTTCGAGCTTTTCTTTTATGCGCTCTCGCTTCGCTCTCGGTCTGTGGTTATGAGAAAATGTAAATAGCAAAGAGCTTTTTGATTTTATATTACGTTCGTCTTATATACATATATATGTAGGTACATTGAAAGTATACTATATAAATGTACTTTATAGTTTTGTATGTACATAACTTAAATATATAGAAATGCAGTTTATTTATAGAATGTTGATATTCGAGGATGGGTAAACCAATAGCTCTTTATACAGATGATGAAAGAGATTTTAACAGCATATGAGATGTTGAATTTTGAGAAAAGAAAATTATTGTTGCTTTTCTTATTTATATGCGCGATTTGGTGGTAGCAAGGTGAAATCGGTTTGGTATATAAAAGTGTTATATATAGGAATTATTTATATGTATGTGTTACCGTAAAATAATATTTTGAAAGAAAGATATAACTCGAACACTGGGGATTAAAATGAAATAGACTGAAAAATTGAGATAATTTTTATGGTTTTAGTTTGCTGCTGCTTTTTATTTTTTGTATACTGTGTTTGTTGAGCTTCCTAAACAGAAGCCAAATCCACACGAATATACGAATAAATTTAATTTTATTAATGTTTAATGTTCTATATCGCGTTATACGTATAAAATGGGTTTGAATATTTTTACCACGTTATATCATCATTACTGTGCCACATATAACCAATATACTATATATAGTGTAATGAAATAAATGCGATGCACTGAGTTTCATACCTTTGGCCTATTTAAAGAAGGTTCAGTAATTTATGTAAATCCTTTAGCTGCAAAGATATATTTACAAATTAAATAGATAAATACGCAACTTGGACTTTCCTATATACATTATTAGATTTTTGAAATTTCATTGTCTTAAAAACATTTGGGTATACAAAATCTAAATAAGCCCATATGTCTTTTAGGCATGGTTGAACTATGTCTGTGTATAAAATTGTTCAAACAAAAGAGATAACGCAAAAACTATTAAAACTATTAAGCCTTAAAGCTAGGCTGACCGCAGATATTTTCGAATGCAAAAGAGTATGTTTTATAAAATTTAAATATTTGAAAACATTCCACCTCGCAACAATACACAATTTTTATATATCATGCATTCCAAACAGGCAATATTTTCATTCGTTATAGAATCAGTGTCTAATTTTGTGCCAAATCAATCCGTTAGCTGATCACGAATCCTATTTCCTGATCAAAATCTTGTAATTTTTTTTTTAACTTTAACACAAAGTTTAATCAAAAAGAAATTGAATCGATTGAGTGATCACTGTTAGGACTATGCATAAACAGTTAAACATTGTATACATGTATGCCAGTAATGTTCACAAATTTCATAGAAGTTGAAATTCGGCATTGAATTAGACTCATAGACACTGCAGGATTATGGTCATTCCATTATTAAATTAATTAAACAAATTTTTTCTTGAATTGGTTTTCTACTTGTTCTATGGTCCAAGGCTCTCTTCGGTCTTTCGCAGCTTGCTGTTTTGCTTCCGTACTGACATGAACGGGACATAAATTCTGCATAAATCGAGTAATATGTAACGAAAGTTAATAAATAATCTTAATTTTCGATTGACAATTCAAAATTTGAAAAATAACCCAAAATTCCCCTAGTAGTAGTTATACCTTTCTCTAAATTTGTGAAATTCGATTATTGGAAAAAATTAAAGAAATGTTGTAAAATTCAATACAATTCTACCATAAATTGAACATTATCATGAGCGTTATATATTCAAATTTTCAAAATTTAACATTTCGAATTTTAAATTTTATCTTCGGAGTCGTATACGAAATTTGTCGAATTTTAAAATTAAATCTCAATAAATTTTAATTTTTCAAAGTCCAATTTTAAAATTCAGAATTGTGAAGGTTAAATTTGATTTTGTATTTTAAGTTTCGTAATTTCAGAACTTGATAATTCAATTTACAAAAATATCAAAATACATCTTTTAACTTGTGAAATGCAAATCCCACGTATTCTATTTTTGAAACTCATTTCTCATCTTTCCATTTAGCGTGGTATATAGCTGGAGTCCATCACATATACACTATCCGTAACATCAATGTCAGATATTTAATGACAGCCCTAGGGTTTTTCTTAGTAACTTTTGAACTCACAAAGTGTACTAAAAATTAAAACATTTTTGAAAATTTAACAATTTAACTAAAATTCACTCAACTATACTCATATATGTACGAGACGAGAAATTCAAATTATAAAAGTATTTTAAAAATTGAAGTATCCTTCAAAATTCTATAATTTTGGAAAATATTGTAAGATTCAAATGTTCAGCACCGAATACATTTTTTAAAATTGATAATTTTTTAAAAATATTTTTAAAAATTTGAAAAGTTTTTTATTATTTAATTGGAAGTCCGAAAATGTTTACAAAACTCATGGAGTTTTATAAAATTTGAGTAATTTTTGAAAGTTTTAATATATTAATTAGAAATTTTAAAAATGATTGGTAACTTTTAAAAATTCACGAAAATTTATTAAATCTCCATAATTTTGTTTTAATTTTGATATTCCGAAATTCAAGAGATCATAATTTCATACGAAAATTCAAAATTTGAAAAATATAATGTTAAGATATTCCTGACCGTTTAATATTTAAATTTTTAAAATTCATCAATTCGAATTTTAAATTGTAAACGTTAAATTTCCATCTCGTAGAATGTGATATAAAGTCAAAATTAACAAAAGTAATTTTTTTAAATTTTGTTCCTGTCAAACCAGTTTGATATCCAGGCCCTTTAGTAAATGAAGCTCTATGGGATCCGAGTCCCATATACTGTATCTTAATGCAAAATATTTCAAAAATATTACAGATTTGTTAAATTGTATCATTTTAAAGTTTTTAAAATATAAATTTAGTTTTAAATCTTGAATTATGTATATAAATAAAATTTCATTTCAAAATTTAACAAATTACACATCGAAACTGGATTTTAAACATTTGGCAATTTTAAATTTTAGAACCGCGAATTGTCGAATTTTGAAATTGGATTTAAATTTCAAATTCAAAGGTTGGCTTCCTAAAAATCCACTTCGATTTTATATGTGACAAATCGATTTAAATTTGACATTTCAGAATGTTAAAAATTTTCATTATAGAAATTGAAGGTAATTTTTAGATATATCCATTGAGTGGATCTAAGTAAATTTCCGTAAATCAAATTGAAGGATTTGACATTTATTTTTAAGTTTTGGTTGCCGTTTTAATTAATAATAGATAATACAATCTGTATCCATTGACTAAATTTGTCTTTTTAAAATTCCTACAGCCAGTTGATGTTATATCAGGTCGTACTCGATTCTCCTTTCTAAATTCGTTTGACTGCGTTCAACTAGAAATATTTTAGTACAGCACAGTACAGACCCTGAGCTGCTAGCTTAACTTAAAATACTACCCACCCCACACCCAATTCAAATTGGAACCTCAGACTATAGTTAAAACAATGACACTCACTCAAAACCATTAGTAACTCTTCAATGGTTGAGATACAATGTGGCTATATAAGACAAAACTCGGATACGGCGAAATATTAATGAAAGTCTAATCTGATTGGAATCAAATTCTTTGCATAATAAAAGCAGACATTAAAAGTGGACATTAACTCATAAAGAGTATATTTTGATGCTTTTTGCCTAAAAAAATATGAAGAGTAGAACGAAACAAAAAGAGTACTAATACTCTTGAAAAAAGGTCTCTCTTATCATTCACGATAACAGTATGGGTGAGGATATTAAAGAGCGGCTGGCAGCTGGCAGTCGTTCTTTGTATCGTCTAAGGCCAGTGTTAAAATCTAAACATCTATCAACGGCCGTGAAGCTGAAGCTTTACAAACCGCTGACCAGGTCTGTTGTTAGGTATGTATGTGAAAGTTGGGCCTTACAGATGAGTACGAGAGATGGCTCCTTACATTTGAGAGAAGAATCATGCGAGTAATTTATGGCCCAAAACGCGGATGGTACATATTGAGTTCAAAAATCAGAGATCTGATGAAGATCTCCGATTTTGTATACATGAAGTAAGATCTCAGCGAGTTCGCTGGATTGGTAACGTTCTACGGGCTGATCCGAACCGATCGCTGCAGCCATTACGGGCATCCATAATTTAATAAAACGAAGTACATCGCTCGTCGAATAGTTGAAAAAATGTTTTATTTGATTTTTCAGCACAGCAAGGCTGCCACGATATGCCATGATGAAATAAAAGTTTTAGAACCAAATTTCTGATTTTTAAAATTTTGAAGATCTGAATGCTGCAGGTTCATCGTTGTTCAATTTGGAAACTTAAAGTTTATGTTGAAATTTAAATAATTTTGTATCGCTTCCTTCAACTTATATGAGATCTTAGAAATTGTATTCTAGAATTTTTTGAATGGCAATTGTGGAATCTCGCGTCTAAGTTATTTAATTCGTGGAATTTAATTTTTAAAATTTATAATTTTTGAATTTAAATTTTTTAAATTTGTATATTTTTTAATTTTGAAATTTTGTAAGAATTCAATAGGTGTCTAGAATATCTGATTTTTTACACCTAAGGTTTAGAAAATAATTTTAGATTTTTAAATTAATAAAAATTTTAAAATTCTTGATATTTTATAGAAACCTAAGTTTGTTATTAATATTACTATTTATATCTAAATTATCTTTAGATTTTAACATTTTTTAAAGGAACTTCGATCATTAAATTTGTTTTAAAATTATTAAACATTTTATTTCTTAAAACAAATAAAATCATTTAAATTACTTAAATTAAACTATTAGAATATATAAGATTATTAAAACTCTAAAAACATTAAAATAGAAAGTAAAATTAAATTATTTAAAGTCTTAAAAATTTCAGTATTATTAAAATTATTCAAATTATTTATATTCTTAAAATTTGTAAATTTTATAAAATTCTTACACTAATTAAAATTTTTAATATTACTGAAATTATTAAAATATTCTAAAATTTAATAAATGTCAGAATTCTTAATATTCCTGAAAATCTGACTACTTAAATTTTTAAAATTTTATAAACTAAATTTAAAATTTTCAATAATAAGAATATTAATTAAAATTATTGAAGACAGAATTCTTAAAGTTTGAAATTTTTGAAAATTATTAGAACTAAAACTATAAAATCTATCTAAAATTTAAGAAGAGTGGATATATTACACGGAAGACTACTACACAGAATGCGGTTGGAAAGTTGGACAAATGAATAACAAGCAAATGTATTGCGAATTTATATTGTAAAATACATAAATATATATTCGTTTAAATAATGGCATAACTCCGTACACTCTAAAGTAAAATACGCATTTCTCAAAATAGCGAATTTTGCGAACAGCGACTACTTGCACAATACAATGAGGTGACTTAAGTTCTCAAAGGTCGCTCCACCTATCGTTTTGGATCAGCGTTCAGTATATGTGATTCTTCTTTGAAGCCATAAACATTTAAATGATACTGAACGAGAAAGCTGCTGATTTTGCAAATTATATTACTTTTAAAGGGTTTCGGGCAAATTTTCGTTACAAATTTCATAAATGTCTACAATAAACCACGTTGAGTGTTCATGCGTTGGAAACATCGATCGGGCTATCTTCAACATCTGAAGTCTAGGACGATTCATCGTTTCTGATAATTTACCACATTTAAGATCTAGCACTGGTACGAGACATTTTTTTAAAATTGTATTTTTTTGATTTATTTAAAAATTATATGAAAAAAATTTCTTGATATCAAATTATTGGTCGACTTTTCCAGTTACTCACATAATCAAACTCACGGATAATTGTCTAGCACTGGTTCGAGACAATTTTCCGTGTGTTTTACTATGTGAGCGCCATGGAATGTCGACTAAAATTTGGTATCGAAAATTGAATTTTTTTATTTAAAATTATAGTACCTAGAAAAAAATTTATTGACATCAAATTTTTGGTCGACTTTTCCTATTACTCACATAGTAAAACTCACGGAAAATTGTCTAGCAATGGTTCCAGACAATTTTCCGTCTGTTTTACTATGTGAACGCCACGAAATGTCGACTAAAATTTGGTATCGAAAATTGAATTATTTTTATTTATTTAAAAATGATAGAGAAAAAAATTAAATGAGAAAAACGTTATGCTGATAAGAGTAGTAAGGCTACTAAAGAAGATTAAAGAATAAGTTCAAAGTTAGCCTAATTTTTTCGGCTTAGTTGATTAGGCACAACTAACAATATAAAATAAAAAGACGTAAAATATTTAATTCAATTTTAATTTTTTTTTAATTATAACTTTTCAGTCCTTTAGTTCATTTTTGGTAATGTTATCCATTATTTGAAATAACTTCAAAAAGTCAGTTTTCTAGTGAATCATATAAAGATTTTAAGTATTCTAATGAAATATATGCCCATGCAGCTCCAATTTCTGCAATCAGGCCATGTTAAAAACTTAACTCATGCTAAAAACAGCAAATCAACAGTTCGACGAGCAGTTTTAAGTACTTTATTTCTAAATTTAAGGAACCTACAAAAAAAACTATCTAAACTACAATCATGCCATAAAAAGAGGAGAGATGGTATGGGTCGCAATTTTATATTAGGACGCTCTTGAACTATTTTTGGTTTGTAATAAAATAACTGAAATTGTTTATGAAGCTTTGCTGCAATTAGTCTTTTCTGAAATTCAAAAGCTATTCGGGCCTCGTCAGTGGATTTTTCAACAAAATGATACGCCCGTGTTGTAAAGCATAAAATATTCACTTGATTTGAATATCATCGAAAAGGTTTAAGACTGGCTTACCCACAAAGTTTATGATTACAGGAATTAAGCTGGCTGGGCTGAGAATTTAATAATTTAATTTAATATTTTGTGTTTTTGTATATTTGCTAGTGGCGTCTAATCAACTGAACCGAAAAAATTAGGCTAACTTTGAACTTATTCCATAAATGTTCGAGAACGCAACTACCTCTCTCAGAGTAACTATCAATTGTTGTTTTACTGAGTACTAAGAGAGAGGGACCTCTTCTAAGTGCAAAATTTTTATTTTTTTTATATATCCAAAAAAATTGTTTTTTGCGGTTTTAAGTTCATTATGCAAACAAATTCATAAATAAAATACTCTGCAGCTAGTTGAACGGGACTAATTCAAATGGAAGTTCCAAAGCTCCAGTGATCAAGCGCTCAATACTATAATTAGCTATAGAATCTATATGCAAATATCATCATATACGTATATCCTTCGAACTGAATTCAATCATTAATTGGTTAGTGCGTTTCCAGACTACATCGCAGTACATTAAGAGTTTCCCAATCCCCCTGCGGGTTGATCTATTAATTGAATTTCTTTTTTGTTTTTCCGCAAGAAAGATGTTTTTTTAAACCAATATTGTTATAAAATATTTTTATTTTACATGGAAATGTAAAGAATCTGCGGTTGCACGATGTACGTATACAAATCGTGTGAAAACACAAGTGTTTTCCGTCATGGCGAAGCTTTAATATATTTTCAATATATTTTTGGCACAATATTTCAAGCAAAACTAATATTTCGAAATATTTCGAATACAAAGTTTATTGTTCATACTTCCATGTGTAAATATATGTATAAACTCTACTGTATGATTATCTAGAGAAATTTTCATTAGAAAACTATTCTTAACGAAACCATTTTATAAACAAAGCTCCCAAATATAAAAAGTTTTAAATCTGCCAGATCTTCATCACCCATTTTATAAATAAAGTATATATATGTATGGATGTATAACCTCTGCTCTAACCCATCTCAATTATCAAAATCCAAAATAAAGATTTTATTATTTTGTTCGTAATAATAAAAAAAAATAATAAAATAAAAATTCTTAGTTGAAAGGAAAATCAAAATCAAATAAGACAAAAATTAGATTAGATTTATTTATTTATGTACACACACACACACACCCACATACAAACACATATATTTTGTTGTTGGTTTGCTTAAATTTACCAAATATTTTTTCCAAAAATGTTTATAGAAAAACAAAAAGGAAAAATCTAAACATAAAATTTTCTTTAATTTTTCTTCTGTTTTCCCAAATTTTATTTGTTTTTTTTGCAAAAGATTTTTCTTCTCGTCGTGTGTTTTGGTTTTCCTTTTTAAATGTATGTGATTTGAATTTTTAAAAGCTGTATATATATTTATCGCACACAGAGCTTTTATATTTTACGGGTTATTTAGTACTGTAAAGCTCTTGTTGTTGTTGTTTTTTGTTTGTTGCTAGGGTTAAAATAATATTCGGATAAGATAAGAACTAAACACGTGGTTTTCTTATATATTCCACTATATATTCATATATAAACAGTCATTCTATCAATTTCATAAGATTGTCGAGTCAAAATCAAATTAAATGATGAATAGAGCGATCATGTTACAGTTGAATGAACAAATCATGTAAATGTTTATATTTTAATTTTCTTTAAGAAATTTGAAATGAGATTACGGATTTTTATTTTATTTTTATGGAAATCTTTACTGTTGTTGTTGTAGTCGGTAGGATGAGGTTGTATTTTTTTTTATTTATTCTGTCGTATATACATATATATATGAATACGTATTCTATTGGGAATGGAAGAACCAAATTTCTAAGAACTCAATTTAATTATGTCTGCCGAGCGATTTTTTTTTCCAATCTTCATTTTATTTAAAATTAAAATTAGTTTGGTTGGAAATGACAGTATAACAAGTATTGATTATTGATTTATTTATGGAGCGGCACAATTTTTTCCCATGAAATATGAAATTATAATATCGTTTTTTATGCAAAATGGACCTCGAGGCTATTATATATGTAGTACAGAGTAGGCAGATTAATTTAATGATGATGACTCTTTATATAATTTGGTTTAAAATTTTGTAGTTCGTGTATGTGTGTGTGTGTATGTTATGAAACCGTTTAGCTTTCCATGGAAATTGTAATGATATTTTGATATTTTTATTTTTTGGTGTTGTATTTCAGATGTTCCACGTTTACCATAAAATTATTTGGAATAGAAGAAGCGTACTGCTTGTGTGTTAATAAGAAAAAAAAAACAAGTCATGCTTTATATTCCCATTGCTTTTATTATGAACCGTATATGTACATATATTCATCTATATATGTATGCTTGTAATTCCATTCGTTCGCAGAAACAGCAACTTGAGTTAGTTAATTAATTTCTCTCGGCAACACATTCAATTTATTCTTAGGAAAAATTAAACCTGATATTCTGACATATTTTATAAAAATGTTAAATTTGCTATTGAAGACAATTTCCAAGAAAACTAGGGCGAGGTAATATTATTATCATGGATGGGACTGTTTTATTTTAAATTAGATCAAAAATAGTTACTAACTTGCAATTATTCATTAAAATTTAATTTTTCTCCCGCACAAGAAATAGCTAGAATAATGTTGAGCAATTTAATTTGAATTAGTTACTAAGTCATCTCATTCGAGTATAGTGGTAGAGCTATTATACCCCTAAAAAATTATTTCAATTCATGAAGAAGTCAAACAGACCTCTCAAACGATTTGTATGTTTCACTACTAGTTTACATAAAATACATTAATTTAAAAAAACAAAGCCATAGATAGTATCTTTCGTATCAGATTTCAATCAGAGTTGGCTCATACCATTCTTCCAAGAGGAGGAATAATAATTTTTAAAAATAAAATTTAGTTTTCATGCTGCTATTATTAGCTATTCCAACATGTTCAGCGATGGGCATTTACGCGTCACTTATTGTTTTCGACGTCGATGTGTCGATAACCCGTAGACAACGTCGACAATGTAGACAATTCTTAAAGTGATTTCATAAATTAATTTAAGGCTACGGTGACCAAACATCATTAGGATCAATGTGATACGGAAGGCGACAAGTTAATAGAATTTCGCCTTCAATACATTTTGATCTACACTTTTTAAAAAAATGCTCTTTCTTAATCTACATTGTCTGCAAAGCATCGTTAAAATCGGTTTTAATAGTAAACATTTATTAAAAAATTATGATTTAGTAAGCGATTTGTAGTTTTTATTTTATTAAAACGGTTGGAACTTACAGAGGTTCCCCACTCAATGCCAACCATGGTGCAAACCTTGAGGATCTATCCTAACTCGCATGAACAAACTGCAGCCTTAGCAAACTGTAAAAGTTTGAACCAAGAGACGGATAATAACTGATCTACATTCAAAGATCCGTACGAGAACACTTGGCATCTAGCTTCGACAAAGGACGGACAGGTGCAAAGGTAGTGTAGGCAGTCGTCCACTTCCTCCAGACAATTGTCACAACGATCATCCTGAGCTAGTCCCATGCGTTGGAGATGAACCTTGAAACGTCCATGGCCCGTAATATGTGCAACCAGAATTCTGAGTTGGGTCTTTTTTAAAGATAACACATATTTAGTGACCCTCACGTTGGGTTCGATGATGAACGGTTTTGCCTTTTGACAGATAGGCGTAGAACGCCACTTCTGCCCAGTTCAAGTAAAGCAAACTTCTTAATAGCATCCTTATCACCGTTGAACGAAAGAGGAATTGCTGACTCGGGGCCAAAAAATTTACTGCGCGATCCAGCTTTCGCTAACAAGTCAGCAACCTCATTTCCCGCAACGCCACAATGAGCAGGCACCCACATGACCCTTACTCTCGAATTGGAGCAAAGGAGATTAATGAAGTGTTTGCACTCTTTGACCAGTTAGGATGTAGCCAAAGGGTTTTTAAGGGTATTGAGCACGGCTTAACTATTCGTGCAGATAATAATATCCTTGCCTAAATTACTAAACTTATACGCCTCAATTGCACTATGGATAAGTGCAATTAATTCAACTTGAAAAACCGTGCAGTGTTTGCTCAGACTACCCGAGAATCTGAGCCCAAACTTTGGAGAAAAGAAACCCAACCCTGCACTGACTTCTGAACGAGAGCCATCCGCAAAAAAAAACTATCGGCTCAGACAACTGTCGATAGAAATTTTAAGCGAGCCACAGTTCAGAGAATGAATTGGTGAATTTAAATTCGGGCAATAGCCTGTCATTCACCATTTCAACCTCCGGAATATGTGACTTAAACTTATTAAGAATCTGTCTATGCCCTGTACAAGTCCCGAAGGCATTCCATGCCCCAATGCACCTCAGTCGAAACGCAGCAGAGCACGCCATACCAAGAATGTAAGACTGCAATTCAGGCAAGCATAGACTAGATTCCATAGCAAGAAGGGGTGTAGACGACATGGCCACTTATTGCATACGACATGAGGGTAAAACCACCTGAGCAAATAGCGCAGTGGTTAAAGCTGCGACGTTTGAATCGGGAGGTACCGGGTTCGAATCTCAACAGAGGCGGGATGCAAAAGGGATTTTTCATCTCCCGATTACGATCGGTGATTAAATTGAAAACATCTATGACCCTCTGTTGGAATATAGAACTCATGGGCCGACCCATCTTCCATGTCACTGTACAGGGTGACATGGAGCTATGCAATGCGCAGGTGGTATACTGTACTTGTGTGAATGGGATGAATGAATAGATTGAATGAATGTTGTGTGAATGTGGGTATTGCACCGTGGGCCCATTAGTGGCATTGAGTGCTGGAGTAAAATCCGCCCAATCTTAATTTTTAAGGGTAAAACCAGTGATTTGTAGATGAATAACATCATTTTAGGGGTCAGACCCTAGGAATGGCCAAAGGCCCTTCTGCATTGCCAAAAGATAGCAATGGTCGTTTGAAGCTTATAATCAAGGTGAAATTTCCAGGAGAGTTTACTATATTGAATAACCCCTAGGTGTTTCACGTGCTCTGTCCTTGTAATTGCTCTACCAAATAGAGTGGGAAAGATAAATTGGCACTGTCTCTACGTCTGGAAAACACAACTAGATCAATTTTCGAGGGATTGACGTACAGGCCCTTTTCAACACACCAAACTTCCACTATATTAAGGGCGTTCTGCATCAGATCAGATAAGACGTTCAGGTATTTCCCAGAAACTGTCAAAACGAGATCATCCGCGTAGTTTTGCACGACGAACCCAGAGTGCTGCAATTTAAGAAGTAATTCATCGATAACCGTGAACCACAGCAAGAGTGAGGGTACTCCTCCTTGCGGACAGCCTTTGGCTAGTTTGACAGGCACTGATGAACTATCTAACTCAGTCTCAATTATACCGGACTTGAACATTGAATCGATGAATCTAACAATGCTTTGATTAATATTAAAGTTGGTACACGCACTCGTGATCGAAGAAAACGAAATGCTATGAAAAGCTCCCGCAATGTCCAGGAAGGTACCTACAAGAAACTCTTTATAATTAATATAATTAAGGGGTCTTTCGATTCTAGTAACAAGTTCATGTAGAGCAGTTTCGCAGGACTTGCCAGCTCTGTAAGCATGTTGCATGTTACTGAGTGGGGAGGTAGTTAAATAGTTATCCCTAATAAATCTGTCGATGATCGACAGCTTTAAGAAAAGTAGAGGTCAGACTAATAAGCCTAAAACCTTTCGGGTCGGTATAATCCGACTTGCCAGCTTTAGGTATAAAAACCACTCTACTCCTGCTCCAAGATCGTGGTACAGTACTAACAGCAATGCACGCCTCAATGATGTCGATCCTATGCAAGTAGAAATCGAGTAAACTGCATGATAGTCAGTTGTTTTATTCTTTCAACAATTGATTTGAAAAATGCCGCGGTCGTTTGCACAGCAAGTGGCGTCCTTGCTTTGTTATTCGAGAATCTCGGGTTCGATTCCCGGTGACCAAAAATCACGACCAACTTTAATTTAAAAATGTATTTAATAAATTTTTTAAAAATAGTGTTGAATGCCCAAATGAAATCAAACAATCGTCACTATAATTTTTATTTTAGTAAAAAAATTGTATACGAGTTAGCTAGTTTACACTTAATGGAGTTATCTAGTTTACACTTAATTGAGTTAGCTAGTTTACACTTAATTGAGTTAGCTATAGTTTACACTTGGTTTGAAATCATGATGGTTTGAAATCAGAAGAAAAGCACAAATCGAATTTGTAACTATACTGTTTAAAAGGATTGCCGGTTTTGATATCAATGTCAATACTTCAAAATGAGTTTTTGGTGTACTCTTAACTTTCTAAGTCACAAAATTACCCCTAAGGGAATATTCCCATTCGAGGAAAGAGTTGAAGCTATATCAGAAATGTCAGTGCCTACATCCATTCGACAAGTTCAACAGTTTACTGGCACGGTTAGATATTACCATCACGTTGTACGAAAACTACCTGATTAGTTAAAAGAGTGTAATGAAGTATTGGCTTAGAATAAAAGTGCGCTTGCTCAAGCAACATAACGCAGTGTTACGTAATACTACTGATGCATCGAACACCGCAGTCGCGGCTTGCAGCAACTCAAAAATTACTGGAACCTGTAGCATTTTTCTCCAAAAAGTTACAACCAGCAGAAACGAAGTATTCAGCATTAGATAGAGAATTATACGATATATATATACTTACACATTAACAGCTAACCAGTTTTGATATTTTGTAGAAGGTTGAGAATCTACGATTTACGCCTAACCTTCATAAGCTCCATAAAACAAAACGAAGACGGCCACTATATAAAAAGCGAATAAGATTTCATACGTTGTACATTCGTCGTGCATTATACCAATGCTGTTTGGTATAAGTGTATCCCCAATTAAATCAGGCTTAATCCCCTTTATTAAAATAAAGCTATATGGCTAATTGTGTGGTGACATTTATCGTATCTCAAGTGAGACCTTCCGGACCACCCATTGTAACGAGTCGCACCATCCCTGATGGTAGTCGAACGAAAGGCTAATTTTAACGTAACTGTGTGAATGTTTGAAGTGGTATTTTGTATAGATGTGGTGGAAGTTATATCGATTGGTGTAGCCGTATGAATGGACATAAATCCGGCAGCATCCACGGTCATGGCACCATAGCCAATGGTAACCAAGTGATAGGAAGGGGGTGGGAGAACGGTTCATGAAATAGGTTGAGTGGGTACTGAGGTGGTTGCTCTCGGAGGGGTTGGGATTAGCGGCGTTCGTCAAGGATTTGGAAGGCTGGGCATTTCGACTATGTTGCCTTTCCTCGTTTTCTTCACCAAGTGACTCACTAGAGTCCGATTCATCAAGTGCATTGATTTCATTGGCCGCTTGCCTTAATTCAGTACATAGAGGGAACAATGTCTCCCATTCTATATGAGGTCTACCAAAGTAACTTACATAAATCCTGCCTTAGTGAGTCATTCCAGGTGTAACAGGAATGACCCAACTTTTTGGGCCCGGCAATGTAGGAGGACGCTGCTCTAAGAAGGTGGGTGGGATTTCTACGATTGATGCTGATACAGGTATAGGGTAAAACGTTGCAGTCCTCTTTCGGTTAGTACATTCAATCCATTTTAAACGATGTTCGCTTCGTTCGGAGTAGAAAGAATCAGCTTTGGTCGAATTAAAATAGATGTAATTATTTGTACATTGTGTTAAGATATGGTTTACCTGGGAGTAGCTCTGACCATCGGTCCAAGTAATAAGGTTTTTTCGGCGGCTGGAGGTTATTTGAACAAAAAATCGAGTCAAACTAGCTAGAATGCCCAGGTACCTTACAAGGTTATAATAGATCCAAAATAATGTCTGATCTGCGTTGACCTTATATAAGTGAATCTTTCTTGCTAATTAAACCGACTCCACGCCTACGGGGCTTTGGATCGTTGGCAAGATACCAAGTATAATGGGACGTTGAACAGACACCCATACCGACGTTACTTTCTTGAATGACACAAACCAGAATATTATTTCGGAGTAAAATACAATCAATCAAATTGCGTTTTTCGTTCGAATAGAGCCCCCGAACATTCCAGGTTCAAAAACAAAGGGTACAGTATAAGGGCGATAAAGGGGACAGAACAGGTTGTGACGCATCAATGAGTGAGTCCCTATAAGAATTAGTACTGGGTTGAATGGGACGATGTATAGTGTCGGAGATATTTTGAACATAAGGACTCTTAGAATTGGATGATATGGTTAAGCCGAGTGGGGATACAAGCTGTCATAATGTGAACCTATCTGGAACAAATCGCGAACTTTAGTTTAAACTTGTAACTGTTTAACTAATAACTGTTTATAATTATTAACTGTTTATTTATAAGTTAAGTTATTATTTATAAGGCACATAGTATACAAGAAATTTTAACAAATAAGATGGGAAAAAAAGGAAGAAAAAAGTAAAATGTATACCTTTGTATTAATCCACTTTCGGTTGGTTTTATATATTCAGGTCTGGTCCGTAAACTATACGGGTGGAATCCAACAATGTTGGTAAATAAGCATCAAAATGCTCACTAATAAAGTTCACAATTTCAGATCTTAATTCATTAGATGATTCGTACGAACTAATTATTTCCAGTTGCAGTTGATGTATCACAGCATTAAAAAGGCCATTACCATCGCCGGGTATCGAATGAACTTCCATTAGAATTACCTATAGTAGCTTTATCTAATACAATAATTAAATAAATTTATCTATATTTAATAACATAATATCAAAGCAATGACAAAATTTTTATTTCAAAATTTAGGATTTAACGAATAATAATTTCAACGAAGAGATAATAAACAAATGAGAGACATCTGTTGGGGATGATCGATAACTATCGACGTCAACACTAGATTTCGTTTTAAAATATGGTTTTGTGGTAGTTACATGTTAGTTGTATGGTAGGGACGAAGAAAGTGGGTTGACTGAATAGGTATATGGAGTATGAAGAAGGAGTAAATGGGTATATGTATAAATCGAGGGTTGAAAAAAGAGGCACTAACTATTCATTACAGGTTGGAATGCAGAATAAAACAAATCGTAACTAATATGATTTGAATTTTCAGGAGTATCTCATAAGTCTGATCCACCAAACTAAATTTTATTTCAGAGCCCAGTGATGCTGTAAAAATCATAAAAGTAGATTAGAACTGTATAGTCCTGTGTTACTAACTATTGGCTATACCAGTTGTCTGTAACCGAGTCAATTTCTATCATACTAACTGAACCTATCCAAATCCTCTTTATGTTATATGTAAACGGGTATTCGGTGAGGCCCGGCCATCTCCGGGAAATCCTGCTTAATGCTTAGTCGAACAATCCAATCAAATCAAATCCGTCGTTTTAATCAAAATTTCCAAGCCCTCACATAGTAAAACAAACGAATAATTGTCTTGCATCAGTGCTAGACGAATTTTCGTGTATTTTAGGTACTATGTTAGTGACTGGCAAGCTTCACAAAAATATGGTACCAAAAATTTTTTTTTTCAATTATTATTTATAAGTTTAAAAAAATAAAATGCGATAACAAACATTAGACGATGTTTCCAAGCACTCACATACACGAAAAGTTGTTTGTCCACCTTGCTCAATAAGCCGGGCCGCGCCTGTTTGAATTAATGATGTAGTTTTCTCTAGAGCCGTGTACGCACTATACTTTCCGTCACTATACCAAGTAAATTGAACTTGTTTGAAAACGGAACGTCGTTTTCTATTTGTGGAAAACTTTCCCAATAAAGACTTGTAAAGGTAAGTCTTATTATTCTTTACTTTTTTTACTCCCAATATGTTAAAAACTGATGCACATTGTTCTTTAAAATAGTTGCAACACGTGCTTTCAATAAATTTGTCAAGTATTGTAACTTTTGGATCATTCTATATAATCTCCATTATAATACTTTTCAATGGTGAGTCACTACTTGAAACCATTTGGTATATTCTTTGGGCCTATAAGTATTATAAATTACATTACATTACATAGAAAGCGCACATGATTTCATACGTCGTACATTCGCGGTATATTTCAAAGTTAGGTCTTTTAAAATGTAAAGTCAGTCGAGTAAAATATTTCGGGTTAAGACTTATAATAATAAGTAATAATACAATATTCACAAAAAAAGTAACTCGTTTGTCACTAAACAAATAATAACGGCCAAGCTTACGCCCTAAATCACTTATCGTATTTCCAAAAATAGGTATGTTTTGCGGTTCACACATCTTTGTACATGTTTGCTGAAAAAATAAAAGGACAAAGTGTCAGGAACAAACCGCAACTGTTAAAAATAAACATTCAAGACAAAGCACCATTTTGTATATGTATAGATGAGAAAATTATTTATGTACAGTAGTTTTTACTATCCACCACTTAATTAATTAATCTGTTGGCAACAATTAGGGAATGAACCATACATAAATCCATATACAACAAGATACATATATATAAATACATAACATCATTTCTTTATTTTATGTTCATCCATTATAAACTATTTTTGTATATATCTATGTTATGTACTGTACACATATATCCTTTTTAAATTAAAATTCATTTTAGCATATTAATTATGTTTGACCATAAAATTAATTAAAAATAAAAATAAAAGATTTTCGTCTTTGTTGTTGTTGATTATTAGGAATTTTTTTTAATTACACGTATACATACAACCGGGAACATTGTTTTTAGGGCAAACTATTAGACTACCGTTTAATGTAAGTATATCCGAATATAAATTGTTATTAAAAAAAAAAAAAAATTAAATGTAGGTCCTTTGGAAAATGTCAAAATGGGTATTAACCTTAATTCTAGGTAATTCCTGCATTAACACACGCCGTAATTATAGTTTATGTGAAATATTTGTCGATTTTAAATTTTTAATCCCTATCTACATATATGTTATATAGGTAACGTAGTATCAAATCGTATATTGATATGTAAACCGTACACTGTACCCATAAAAAATTATTGATTGAAACAAAATAAAAATAACATTTGGAAAATTAGACAACACAACAAGGCAGTCAAAAAAAATTAAAAATTATCTCCCAAATCACGAATCGAAAATAATATTTATAAAACCTATATGTGTACGTTTAGATTAAAATAATTATATTATGCGACTCCCCGATACTATAAAAATTCATTGTGTTTTTCCTAATTTTTTCCACTTTGCTAATGATTTAAAGTAATTAGCAAATAAATAAATAAACAGATAAATATTTTATAAAATAAACTATATAATGTAATACGTATACGGCAGCAACAACAAGTATTATCAAAACATTTCAAGTGAACAAACAAATTTTGTGATTCATTCCACATAGCTGTTACATATACTCGTATATATACACATTTACATGGTATAGTAAGTACAACATGATAAACTATAGACAAGGTTGGTTGTATATATGTATATATATACAATACATAGGAAATAGTTTTTCACTACTCGTGTATGTACATATATACGAGTATCTGTATATAGGAAGAGTAAAAGATAATAATGTTAAAAATGTTTCGAATAAAATACACTAGCATTTTTAATTAAAAACCAAAAAACATATCTCGACAAAAATTTTCACAAAATTTTCTCAACTCAATTAACAATTATTTAAATATTTTCATCGCTTTGTGTATATACTAAATTCATTTTCGGGTATTTTTCCAAATACAACAACAACAACTCCAATAATAATAATAATAATACATATTATATAAAACAACAACAATGGGAAATTTTTATTTTATTGATTATTTAAAGCAAAGTGAAAATTCAACATGTACACATATATGTACTTTGGCTTTTGTTTAAAAAGCTTAACAGTTTATTTAATTATTGTTATAAATATATATAAATTAATGTACGACGAGGCCTTGGATGACTCGATGAACTGTGGACTGTATTTTCCTTATATAAGTTACGTAGTGGTTATGGATCTCTGGATGTGCTGCTCAAAGTTTTCTCAGGAATAAAAAATGCGTATTAGAATATTTTAAGACTATACAGGACATCTTTCAACAGTTAATGGAACTAGTTACATTCAACCTGCGATAATATTAGTAGTATTGATGTTTGGTTTTCATTTAAATTACATTAGCTATCAATCAATGACCAGCCAAGATTTGAGTGATCCGATTATTTCTATTATTAACAATATTTATATAATACAACAGATACATCAGGTTATACATAATTTAGATGACAATCAAAATATGAAACATTGGCGTAGACAGGCCTCACCAATCTAATATTTGCTTAGAGTTACATTGGAATTATGGACCTAGCTTATTTCTGAAATCCGCACTTGACTTAACCGCTATACGAAGTATTCGATTATTTTATTAAATTTGTTCTAAATTATAGTTATGCTGAGTGCCTGACATCAAGTTTTTTGACTAAATTTCAGATAAAGGCTAAAAATTAAAGGTAAAGACTTCATTATACTACTCACCACCAGGTGACGTACATTTCAATTTAGTTATCTGATTAACAAACATAACAGCGTGACATTTATTTTCAACGGGATAGGGCTTCCTTTTTTTGTGTTTTCACCATTCACAGTGTATTTGTTTTAACATGAAGAGAGAGAGAGAGAGATGTTTTCCAGGATGTACGGAAATAATCCAAAGTGTAAAAAAATGAAACGTCTCCAATATCGGTTTATATATTGATTTTCTTAGTTTATGCAGTGTTGCAATTTGATATTTATGACATCTTTCAATATTAAGATGTAAAATATTTTAGTGATATGATAGATTGTTGTCAAATTATTCCAGCCATCTTTTCGAGCATTGTAAAAACAACATTTTTTTAATGCTTTCGTTGATATACTGTTATGGATTTGATGATATGGAGACTCCACTGGAATCGTAAATTCAATTTGGGATCTATGACATAGGCCAAATAATATATCTGATATTGCAATGTACGGTATCTAAACTATCGATTGGGTAGTTCGTTATTTATGTATATTTACGATACACTTTTTGGATTATTATTGATGTTAAAAATACTCCTCGTACATGACATTGATCTTTTGGAATGATCTTATCTGTTATCTTCGGTGTCGTTGATTTTAATTTTTTTGTATTGTTTACGCTTCCTATTTTTCAAATTGATAAGGATATATTCATATCATGAGGGTAGATTCACTTTCGATATTTTGGACAGATGAACATGATTACAACCGTTCAATTAGAAACTAGGATAGACATTTTCGACGTTCCTGTGAAAGTCCTTCAAGAAGAAGAGCTAAAAATACCAGAGTTGAAGAAGTTCTTCAACTCTGGTATTTTAGCACATTTGAAATTGAAGCGAGTTTCTACAGTTATTGGCAAACACGACGAGGTTTTCACTGTGTTTAAGGAAATTTAAATTGCTTTTTGGTATATAGTAGTCATTTGTATAGGGAATTGAAGAAATGATAATAACTCCTCCTAATGAAGGTACAGTTAAAGGTTTTGTAGGTCAACAGGCCTTTTATTTTTTTGGAGTGCTGAATCTGTTATTTACACCAACCCATGTAGGTTTCAACATAGACGAGCTTAATCATAATATCTAAGAAAATCTTGTCGTAGTGTCGAAATTTGTGTTCATCATGGGGGCAACCAGTTTGAGCACCTAACTGATGTAAAGATTTAAAGAAAAGAAAAAATTATCCTGTGAGTGAATCGAACGTTTTTTATAAATTTTTCTTTATTGAAAACGACTATACTCTTTAATGTATGTGAAGTGAGCGCGAAAAAATCTTTCCAGAATGTTTTTTTACAAAACTTCAAAAGTGTCTTCGCTACCAGCACGAAATCTATAGAAAATAAAATAAATAATTTTATTTAAAAAATTGTAATAAACTGACCATAAATAATTTATGTTATATATTATGTTATAAATAAAACATTTATGTAATTCATTTCTAGTATAAAAATAATGGTCATATAAAAAGTCTCCACGGGCAAACCGTGTCAATAAAAAAGCCGATGAAATTTTGCAACTGGTGGAGCAAGACCGGCACGCAAGCTGTCAGGAAATAGCGGAGGCATTAAATATCAATCACATGACAGTTTGGAATCATTTGGGAAGAGCCCAAATTAGAGCTTGAATTAACGCAAAGAAATTTGATGAACCGAATTGACATCAGTGAAATGCTGCTGAAGCGCATCGAAATCGAACCATTTTTGAAGTGAATCATTATAACAGGGGATGAAAAATGGGTGAAATACGAGAATATCAAACGTAAGCGCTCATGGTCAAAGGCTGGTGATCCTCCACAAACGAATTCAAAGCCTGGATTGACGGCAATTAACAAGGTTATGTTGAGTGTTTGGTGGGATTGGAAGGGAACCATTATGAGCTGCTGCAACGTGGCGAAACCATCAATTCGGTCCTGTACTGTGCACTGTTAAGCCGAACAAATTGACGGAACTTGGTTGGGAAGTTTTGATGCATCCACCGTACAGACCGCCTGACTATAACCATTTTTATAATTAGGGATTATAATAATGGTCCAATATGTAGTTGATTAAAATTTATTTTCAATAAAGAAATTTTTGTTCAAAAATCTACCAAAGAACCGTGGAGACTTTTGATATGACCTATATATTATATTAATTTTATTATGCTGGTTGAATATAGTAATTCTAATTTATTTATCTAATTTATATAATTTAGTTGATTACATCTTTTATTTTAAAAAAATGTGATTAATTTATTTATTTTAATTTTTTTATTTTTATTATAAATATTAGATTATCTAATATAATATATTAAATATTATTATATTATATTAGATCATCTGTAATATTATAAATATTACAGATGATCTATATGGCATCTTACTTTCGTAAATTCCTATTCGACAAGCAAAAATAATTGATGCTTTTACTTTTAACAGTCAGTAACATAAAAAAAACAGCTTAATTGTAAAGTGTTTTATTTAAATTTCTGGAAAATTTAAAGTACAGCTATCCCCCGCTTTCACAATCGTCGCTAAAACTGCAGAAATTTATTGAAACAAACTAGAAAAAATTCTCAAAAATTCCCAATTTATTTAGAAGCTCGAAAAATTAGCACAATAAAATATATATGGCATGGCGTAATTAATTTTAAAGTAACCAAACAGTTTAGTGACTATTACCAAACCTTGAGTAATTTTTGAGGCAGCTAAGTACTCTTCAATTATTGGAAATATTGCAATTCAAATAAAACATTTTGATGTTTTTGTGACATGCTGCATTTGGTAAAATAAGGCTTTACAATTCAATATTTAGCACTAAATAATTTGTAATATTTACGCAGCTCTGTAAGTTTTACAATACTCGTTGACCAAATTTAAGTAACATTTACAAAGTGGCTGTAGGTAATTCTTGCTTACAGCAGTGTAATTGTAATATACCCAGTTCAAGTTTAATTACTTTCGGGGTTCCTTCCATTTTTTGTTAGCGGGTTAAACGAGCCTAAAAATAATACTAACTATATGTTTTTTGTGATTATATCTTGATTTATGATAGTTTTAATTAAAACAACACTTACCTAGGTTTACAATATATGTTGTGCATATACAATTACGTCTTCGAAATACGTTGTATACTTCGACATTGTGGTTTTTCTTGAAAATCACACCAACAGATTGGGATAAATTATGATAAAGTCGACAACTAAAATTATGTATATGCATTAGTAAATTATAATAATAATAATGTATATAAAAGTATTTTGTTAAAATTAGTTAAGTTCGTATCATTTTGATCAAGGTTCTATTTTACTTGATTAAAATTTAAACTCACATTAAAATCAATTCAGCTGAAACAGATGATGATAATTTAGATCATCGCTTTAACACGTTGCTTAGATTTAGAATCTCTTTTCTTCATATTTGTGAAATAAAAAATTAATAATTTGTAGAATATTGTAATTATATATAAATTCACTATATTATGACTCTAAACCATTCCAGTTAAATATTCGTGAATTTTATTTGCACCGATATATTTTGATCGAAAATTTTATTTTACGTATATAAGAATTAACTAAAACTAAATGCAAGTCAGTAAATTTATGAAACATGGAATTCTGATTTGGGAATACTCACTAATTATTCTACCATAATTAATCTCCGCTCCATACTGCACTGACTAAAAATCACAACTACCGTCTGCACATGCTTTAGATTAGAAAAATTAATTTCAAAGTTTCCCAAATAATCGATTGCAAATCGTACAGTGGGAATTTGTACTCGGCATATACATATTTTAAAAATGATTTGTCGTATTTAAAATTTAAAATTAATTGAGTAGCTTACAGCGTTTTGTTCGAGATAATTATTCGGGCTAACTTCACGATCGCATTACTTTTAAAGAATTTAAATGGCTCGTGTACATAACTTACTATTTACAAATTCTGTCATCACACATGTTAGTGTATATGACGACTAACAGTATTGCGCTTTTGTATATGAAACTGAAGATATTTTGAAGGGCACTGATTCAATTCTCTGATAAATTTAACTCAAATTGTATTCCAAAGTAAAAGTTAAATTTACGAAACAGAAAAACCTATATCTAAAAGCAGACATTAATTTTTTTAAATCATTAAGCATCTGAACTGAACACAAAAATCAAAGAATTGCTTACTATTATGCTATATATACCAAAATTATATTTAAAACTCCAATTATTGATTTTTGAAAATAAATTAATTTAAGTATATGTCTAATTAAATTTTTGAGTATATCAACGATACTATATGTACATGTACATATATTAACTATATATACAAATAATTAGGTATCGCGAAAAACACACATAATTTCGTATCAATTAACCTTTATTACCAATATAAATTATAATTACCTATCTACAAAGTATAAATCATGAAACCTACTTTTTAATTATATTATTAATTACCTTAAAAAACCCAATTACCCAAAAACACACACACACACATGTATATATACAAGCTGAGATATGTGAAAATTTAAAATTATTCAATTTTCCCCGTATACACACTATGTAAATGATTATGTATGTACGAGTATGATACAATGTACAATAATTATTATAAAATAAATAATATTGATTTTTAAAATTATGCTTTTTTTATTTATTGAATATATACAAGTATGATATTTTAAAAATATATTATGGCCGAGATTTTAAAAAT
Organism: Tipula unca; assembly: GCA_951394425.1. Taxonomy (NCBI): domain Eukaryota; kingdom Metazoa; phylum Arthropoda; class Insecta; order Diptera; family Tipulidae; genus Tipula; species Tipula unca. The sequence goes on from OX596380.1 coordinate 191,589,767, forward strand.
ATTGGGGGAAAATATTATTAAATTTACAATGGAATATAATAACTAATTTTCTTATATTTTATTGACAAAAAAATAGTCCATCATTTAAAATTAAGAGGTGCAAAGATTTTAATGTTAATTGTTGTTTCAAAAAAACCAATATGTTTAGCTTTTTTAGTGCATTGTATACCACTCTGAAATTATTTTATTTAAAAAAAAAATCGATACCAAGTTTTAGTCGACCTTGCCCAGCACTCACATAGGAGAACACACAAAAAACTGTCTAGTACTGTTGCAAGACACATTTCTGTGTATTTTCTGTGGGACGGCTTGAAAAGTCGATTAAATTTTAGTATCGAAAATTGTTTTAATTCATTTTTAATTATATTATTATCTACTTAGGCGATATACTACAGTTAGAGTAAAGCAGTTTTGTTTAATTAATTAAATTAAATTAATTAATTAATTTTTTATACATTTTAAAAGTTTGCATTCTTTATTAAATTTTAAAATTTATTTTTTTAATTTAATATGATCAAAGAATTATCCGATGAATGTATATAAGTCCTATCTACAATATATCTTTAATGCAATTTCCTAAGCATATGAAGTTATCTCAAGTTTTCATCCCAGGAAAAACAAAAACGTACATCAGGCAATACTACTCTATCCCATCACAGTCTTTTTTCTTAAACCAAATAAAAGTATGAAATTTTTTAAGTAAAAGCGGAAATACCCCCAGCCCAAGCAATATGATTGAATGGCACTCTAAATTAGATACCGTAGTTAACAAAACAATTGAATCTAACGAGTCATTGAATGATGCAATTCAGGCATTGACCAACACTCCAAAAGTAACAGACGATCGTAGAGTTACACGATCACAATCTAAAGTTCAAATTGACTTTTCTACAAAACCGCTACAAACTAAAACACCACCAGTAACAAGGCCAAATTCAACAGCTGCAGCATCGTCAACAATTATACTTACTGACGAAACTTCCCGTATAAAGTTATCACAAGCAGGGAAAGAGTTACCAGTCACAAAGACGAAAGAGTTACCAGTACCAGACGCTCAAGTGCATGTAACAACAAATTTAATACCACATGTTTCGATAGCCCCAGGTGTTAACGAAAGAAGATATTACGGAAAACTTGAACAAATCCGCATTACTTGACATCAAAGTAGTTGCTCCAAGTGGCTCTTTGTGAGCAGGATCGCAGAAACCACATCGAAACAACATTTCGAAGATTTTCTAAAATCTAGAATAAAATTGGATGGAACAGCCTGCGTTGAAATGCCTCCAAACCGAGATAGCGGCCTAAAATACAATTATATCTCATTTCGAATTAGTTTGTCGAGGGAACAGTTTTGTAATATCCTATATTCCAAGAAGTGGCCACCTGAACTTTTGGTCAAAGAATTTGTATGGAGAACACGTCGTCAAAAGTTTCGGAATATTTGCACATCCAAAAACTTCTCTTAACCAACAATAACCCGTCAGCAATTCATATTTATTCCATCCCTGAAATTAGTTCCGCTAAGACGATGTTCACATTTTACTACTAAAACGTTAACAAAATGTCATCTAAAGCTGCAAAAAATTTCAATTTTATTCAAAAAACATATTTTGACGCGTATATATCATCTGTGGAACATCATTTAATAACAACATCCTAAGCACAGAATTTTTCCCCGACAACTACATTGTATATAGATGTGACAGATCCATATATACCAGCACTAATGCTTCAGGAGAACGAGTTGTTATTGCAGTCAAAGCATGCATCCCGAATCAAATTGTTACTGATTGACAATCATCATTGGATTGTGTATGTGTAAGATTCTGCTTATCTAAAATAAACATCACTATAGTGACAGCTTGCGTCACAGACTGTTGTTGAGCCACCTCTAAGACAGACTGCGGAGATTTGCACTGAGGATCCATCCCATGAGGAATTCACTAAGGCCATGCAGAGAATGAAACGAAACCGCTCACCTGGAGTGGACTGCATTAATTCGGAGCTCTTGATATTCGGAGGGGATATTTTGTGGAACTGTCTTTTCGACCTTATTCGATTAGTATGGCGAACCGAAGTTATGCCTGACGAATGGAAAGTGGCCGCGATATGCCCCATCTTCAAGAAGGGAGACCGCTTGAAGTGTGAGAATTATCGCGGTATAGCTCTCCTTTGCACATCATACAAGTTACTGTCATACATTGTATTGGATAGAATCACTCCTCTGGCGGAGGGCTTGGTTGGTGACTATCAAGGAGGATTTCGTCCGAATCGATCAGTCACTGATCAGGTCTTTTCGCTGCGGATGATTCTATCTAAATATTATGAGACATCCATCTCCGTACATCAGGTGTTCCTGGATTTCCGGCACGCCTACGACTCGATCAATCGAGAGAGTTTGTGGTCTGCCCTGGAATACTTAGGAATGCCAACAAAATTGGTACGACTGTGTAGGATGACAGTGACGCAGTCTCAATGCTGTGTTAAGGTTGAGAACAGGCTATCGAAAATTTTTGCAGTTAACTCGGGTGTTCGGCAGGGAGATGCTCTGTCCCCGATACTCTTTAATCTCATGTTGGAGTACATCTTTCGTAAAACTGAAACACCTCAGCGCAACATCTTATATCGCCAGTCCACTCAAGTGCTTGCATATGCAGATGACATATGCTTGATTGGACTGAATAGCAACGGAGTGAAAGAAATACTTGATCCGCTTGTAGAGTTTTCAGCTTCAGTTGGACTCCAGATCAATGAGTCCAAAACGAAATACCTGATCTCTGGTTTTAGGGACAATGGCACACCAGATTTTAGTCGTGGCCACCACGCGTTTGAGATAGTGAGGAGGTTCAAATATTTGAGTTCTCTTATCACTCACGATAACAGTGTGGGTGAGGATATTAAAGTGCGGCTGGCAGCTGGCAGTCGTTCTTTGTATCCTCTAAGGCCACTGCTAAAATCTAAACACTTATCAAGTGCCGTGAAGCTGAAGCTTTACAAAGCGTTGATCAGGCCCGTTGTTATGTTTGGATGTGAAAGTTGGGCGCTGACGGATGAGTGCGAGAGATGGCTCCTTACATTTGAGAGAAGAATCATGCGTGTGATTTACGGCCCTAAACGCGAAATAGATGGTACATACCGAGCTCTGTACAATTTCCAGATCAGAGATCTGATGAAGATCCCCGATATTGTACATGAAGTTAGATCCCAGCGAGTGCGCTGGCTCGGTCACGTTCTGCGTGCTGATCCGGAACGAATTGTGCAGCGATCTCTGAAAGGAGAGCCACCATATGGTAGGCGCAGAGGTCGTTGCAGGTGACGATGGCTCCACGATGTAGAGAACGACTTGGCCTCTTCTGATTGTCTTGGACAGTATGAAGACCAAGCTCAGGATCGAAACCGTTGGAGCCAAATTGTTGATTCAGTAAGGGGCCAGTAATGGCCTTTAACACTGTTAATTATTTAATTATTATAGTGACAGCTTACATCAAAATATATAACCATCTGTGATACCATAGACGAACTAATCAACTTTAATAATCCATCTGATATATTCCTTTTTAACACCTCCTTGTGTTTTTATCCCAAAATCAACTGTCTGAAATATATTTTATTGATACCATCCTCAATTTTAACCTTAATCAAATTAACAATATTCCCAACATGCACGGAGATATCTGGACCTCATCCTCTCCAATGATCCTGATAATTTTGATGTAAAAGAATCTTGGTACCATTCGTTATAAATGACGACCATCATAAAGCAACGGAAATATCTTTGAATTCGGCAGTATTCTCATCATGTATAGATCATACAGACGTGGCAACCAGCTTTAATTTCAAGAAAGGGTACTACCAGAATTTAAAAACTCACTCAATAATATCATCTGGCAGAATGAACTATCTAAATATCACCTAGACGTGGAAGTGGAAATTTGTTATCAGCTGATTACCCAAACCAGCGTATCGAAATGCAATCAGCCACCATGGTATGACCACGTGCTTACCAACCTGAAAAATAAGAAGAATAAAGCATATACAAACGAATGAAAATTAGCGATACTGAAGATAACAGAAAGTCATTGCAAGGAAACAACACCTTATACGAGAAGTATTTTGAACTAAAATACAGAATCAGCAACACTACAAGACAATATCAAGAACGATCCAAAGTATTTTTGGTACTTTTTTAATACAAAACGCGAGAGAAAAGGCTATCCCGCCGTAATGTATTACAATAATTAACAGTCAAGTGACCAGCAGTGTAATAATATTTTCAATACGTTTAACACAAAAACAACTCAACCTCCACAAGTGGCTTAGATATCCAATCTAATCTGGATATACACACATACCGTTTATCACAAAGGTAGATATTTTACAAGCGCTGAATTCATTTGATGATGGATTTTGAAAACATTAGGTCCGGAACTAGTTAAACCAAGTTGGAAGCTAAATATCATGCATATCATGCTACAGAGGAATATCACCATTGTCATTAATTCCCAAACTCAACGCAATTAAAAAAGTTATTCTCCGTTATTTATCAGTAGCCCAATACGGCCTTCTACCAGGAAGGTCTACTTCACCTAATTTGACTGAGTTTAATAGCAAAACAATTAAAGCCATCAAAGACCACCTTGCAGGTAGACACCATATACACTAATTTTAGTAAAGCTTTTGACTCTAATAGTCGCCAAGGCCAACTGTATGTTAGGGTTTATTAAACGTTGGTCATGCGGGAGCTAACGGACATCAAATGTTTATTTAATCTTTATTTTGGCTATGTTCGCGCCCAACTAGAATTCGCTGTTTCTGTGTGGTCTCCCTACCAACAAACTCGTATATGTCGCATTGAAAGACTACAAAAGAAATGTTTACTATATGTATACATCGCCTGGATAGATGGATGGAATTATGACAGTAGATTAGCATACCACTCGAATATTATAGTCGTCTACCACCTTACATTGAAAGGTGTCCAAAAATCAAATTGCCACATTAGATATTAGAAGAAAATAACATGATAGGAAAATAACATGACAGCAATTAGCATACGGCGCATATTTCCATTTTGATGTTGACCGAGTCGCTATATACATGTTTCTTTGAATGGTTCTTAATTTCTTCGGTAACGTATTCCATTTTTAGATCCTTATGAAGGTTGTCGTTTCTAATGTACCATGGTGCGTTCACAATGCCACGCACAACTTTGTTTTGAAAGGTTTGAATTATATTACTCGTTGCTTATCTTGGTACAACCTTACAGTTGTATAAACCATATGTGCATATATAGGTTTAAGTATCTGACGCTATAATATCAGTTTATTATGTATTGTTAGCTCGGATTTTCTACCTCAGACCCAGTATATTTACCTGTATTTGATGTTAAGCTATTCTTTTTTTCTTTTTCACGTGCTCTTTCCACTTGAGGTTAGCATCAAGTGTTATGCCTAAATATTTGGCCGGATTTGCATGCGGGATTTGTTGAAAGTGCAGATGGATTGGTATGAAGTTAAGTTTTTTGTTAGTGAGGTTGATGTCTATGGATTTCGTTTCGTTGAGCAGAATGCGCCAGTATCGATCAGCTATAGATCAGATTTTAATATCTGGTAAAATTGCTTTGGCAGGTCTCGGTGATGTTTATACTCTAGCCCTCGGTACCATACTTTGTCAAAGGCTTGTGCTACGTCCAAGAAGACGAATTTCAATTAAGTCGGTAATTCTATGTACTTGGTCTTTAGTAGAGTGCCTGTCAATAAAGCCAAATTGATGTGAAGGAATAATTTTTTTTCTTCTATTACTGATTTTAACTTTTTAAGCTAAAGTTTTTCGAACAAATTGTAGGGAGTAGCGAAATACGTATTTACGAGGTTTAAAAGTTAGAAGGTTTATTAGGTTTTGGAATCATAATGGCCTCTGCCACCTTCCACTGGTATGGAACGTATTTCAGTCGAAACGCCGCGTTTATTACTTGGATCAGTTTTCGTAAACCCTTTTCGAGGAGTCCTTTAACTATTTGTCCTGAAATTAGTTCATAACCAGGTGATATTTTGAGCTTAAGTTTTTAGTAATCTCATATTTTAGCTGTTGTAATGTTACTGGTTGAATGTTTTTATTATCAATTTTTATAACTGCAGGGTTTATGTTTTCTTCCGCTGATTGCCTCGGAAGAGGCTGAAATAAATGTTCAAGGTGGACTGGGAACAAGGCAGCCTTTTCTTTAGAACTTCTTGCTCTGGAGGCACCTGAATGTTCGGTCGTTTAAGTCTTTTTGGTAGGAAAGTTTGTTGCGTAAACTTCAGTTCGTTGCGTAACTAATTAAGTCTCGATTTCCTTTGTGGTGCTCAATTCCTCTGCCAGGCTTTACGAGCGTTCCGCTTTTCACTAACCAAATCTCTCACTTCCAATGAATAGTTATTGTGGCTTGATATTTTATATTGACTATTGTTTGTTAATCTAGGCAAGTTTTCTTTCTTGTTTATGGTTGCACTCAGTGTCATAATAACTGGTGTGTGGTCTGAACAATATATAGATGAAATGCTATATATATATATATATATATATATATATATATATATATATATATATATATATATATATATATATATATATATATATATATATATATATATACATATATACCTTTTCATTATTTAGTCGAACGTTAATGGTTGATACTTGCATAATTTTCTTTAATATTTTAACTCCTTTGCAGTGTTTGATATTTTCGCTTACACATATTGCTGATCCTCCTCTCGCTTTCCTTGCTGGATAGATGGCATGGTAGCAGCGGTGTCCATGAATTCTTGCAAATGACACTTCTGTAAAGTGGGATTCTGATATTAGGAATATGTCTATCTTTTCCATGTGAAGAAAATTTCTAACTCGCAGGAATTTGGGGCAGTAGCCCATTTGCATTCCAGTTGGCAATTCTTAATGTTTCACTGTTATGCACATTAGTACATCATAGAAGTGAATTCATTCACTGCTTCTTGTTTATTTAGGCATTTATGTATGGCTTCTATTCTTCTTTCAGTTTTCGCTATGTGCATGTTTAAGCTTCTATTCTCCTAAGGATTTTTTTTCAAGAATTGGAGTTTCTTGTATTTCCTTAGTATTGAATGGTTCCTGTTGCTGCTGGACAATTTGCGAATATGTCTTAAGGCCCCCTGCAGCAAAGGATTGTTGGTTAGCTTTCGCTGGGTTTTTCGGTGGAATTCTGTCGAATAGTATTTCTCAGTTTTTGCAGTTCTTTAGCTATCTCGCATCTATTGAAGTTAGCGGGATGATCTTTTTTGCTGTCTGTACACATTTAGGGATGGTATAGTTTTATCCAGTTGGCAGGCTTATTCTAGATGTCTTCCCTAGCATTTGAGCATATCTAGGCTCTGTGTTACAATATTTCTGGGTATGGTTAAAGCCTTGGCATTTTTTACACTGGGGTATTAAACGAGTGGTTTTTTTTAATGCTTCAATTCTAACCCTCATATTGAGAATAGCTTTAATGGTAAAGATGTCTTCTACTTTTTCTTTATTATTTAAAGTAAGCATGAATAATGGGAGTCCTCTCCTGTTAATTTTGACCCCTTAATTATTTTCCTGTTTTCTTTTTTAATTATATGTCTTGACCTTTAAATCGTCTATTATATCCTCTATTTTACAGGTAATTTTTCAGTCGGTCATTTTTGTCTTCATGAGTGTACTATTGTTGCCCTTATTCTGTAAGCTTCGTAGATAATGCTCTATATTATTGTTCAGAGAGACGATTATGTATTCTTTATCAGTATATTTGATTTCATAAGAGACTGAATAGTGCCATATTCAGTTAATCCAATTATAATGATTGAAGGCGGAGCCTTATCCTTGGCTTTAGCTATCTCAGCCTCTTGTTGAATTTCATTCATGTCATTTGATTTTGGGGATTGGCTTGAACCTGCAGTTTCTGGGAAAGATTCAGCTTTTCTTTTTTTAGAAGGTTGCTTCTTTCTGTTTTTTTTATCAATCCAGTATCCATTTTTGTTCTTAAGTATGTTAATCGTTATACTAAGTTAAGATGTGATCTTTTTTATTTTACTTTATTTTTAATGAAGTTCTTCGTTTTCCATTTCATAGCTATACTAACTGAGGATGTTGGCGATCTCGGTACTTTGGAGCTACGTCCAACGGGGTTGGTATTTTATTTCCCAACCAACTCGCCGATGAATTGATTAGAGCATTCCCCAATCCGCCATCCGTGGACGCGCCCGATAGGAGACTATAGCAACTCCCACGGGATATAATTTAATATGATAAATATTCTAACTCCTAAGAACTTCCGAGGTCAAAAATATTTTCTTTTGTTTTGAGTTAGCCAAAGTAAGGACAAGCTCTGGTAAAATTCCCAACACCAGCACAATCGAAATTTGCACAATCGGCCAACCTTCATATGGCGCCATATAACTTAATATGAAAAAAAATTCTAAAAGATAGTATTATAAAAATTGTCTGAAGCGCATATTATAGCAGACCATTAATTTGGGTTTTGAGACCAGCATGTACTGAAGGAGAATACCATAACCCGAAACGTATAAATTATAATATCCTCATTATAATGAACTAATCTAAAAAATTTTAAATTCCACTAACAAGTGATTAAAATTCTAAAACGTTTTCATTTTGTGCGCCTATTTAATGTAACTATATGGTACAAATAAAAGTGACATTTAAATGAATTATTAAGCCAGTATATATATGTGTATACAGTAGTGCACAAAATAAGAGCAAAAAATAAATTAAATAAATAAAAAGTGTTAGTATAAATAAACTAAAACTAAATTTTAAACAATAAATAATAAATTATTGTGTTTTGTTGTTGTATATAGTTTTATATATTTAATTGAATTTATCACGAACTCACCAAGTAAACTATTATTATATAAACTGAATGGTAATTTTATAATTTTTTTTATTTTTAGTTTGGTACATGAATATTTGGGTTTACACTTTACTACGAATATGTATGTACATACATATATGCTGCACAGATATAGATTCTCTAGTTTTTGTCATTGTGCGAGAGCTAAAAACTAATAAATTTATTAGAATTTTATATATAAAATATAAACACATACATACATACTCGTATATATATTTATTCCTGCGATGCTGCCGTAATGCTGTTGTTGGTGTTATAGTTGAATTTAATGAGTTTATAGCTGGATGAAAATAATTTAACAATTTGTTTTTAGATAAAACCAAAACATAAAATAAAAAGCTGGGATAATAAATAAATAAACGTAAAAAAGCTTTCTGACAAAAAGGTGGGTGGCTGTGTCATGAACAGAGATACCATTTGTACGACGAGAGCGAATACAATACAAAATAAAAAAAATTACAAAAATTAATGTTTTGTACATCGCTGTGATGATAGTCATAATTCACTGGTATTTGATTTAAATTTTTATTTTTTTTTTTTTTTAATTTGTACAAAAGAAAGATAAAAGCTTCACGATGTATGAATATGTATAGGAGAAAGAGCTTTTTTATGTTATGTTGTTTATAAATTTAAAGTGAAATGATGATATTTTAAAATATAATTGAAATTTTTATAATTGACCTCAACAACAACTGTTTATGATTTTAACATGTTCATTTTTAATTTGTGTGTGTGTGTGTGTGTGTGTGTGGATGATGTTCAAGTCACATTATATAATTATATGTAATATGTAAACGATATATCCGTGCTTTTATAATTCATTTATAGTATAAATCAAAATTTTAATTAAAATAATTAGTGATATGTTATATGGAAGACCACATACATACATACATATACATCCTCATAGATGATCAGACATATTTGCGTAGATGGGTTAATTTGTAGGTGTTATTAGATTTGTGGGTAACCTAGATCACTACCAAAATCTATTTTGTTCAATTTCTTATGTTTCTAATCATTTTATAATTCAGCCATTCCCACGCGAAATCAGACAAAAAAAAGACATTTACGGAGGCAAGGTGTCCAATTTTTTTGAAATTCGGGGAGATGGTAGATATAGATAAAAAAAAATATAATTTGAGTAAAAACTCGATGGGGTCAAAATACGCGGAGTTCCGTTATAATTTGTTTTTGTCGGAAACTCAAATGTTCACTTCTTTAAATTCGTGTATCTTAAGTATTCCTTGTCGTTTTGGTCTATCCAATAAAGGTAATTTATTTACGAATTTTAATTATTTTAATTTAAAATTATCAGAATTGGAAAATCGATGCGCTGTGATGTGGTTGTTACCATTGGGAACAAAGCAATGATAATCGTGAGTTCTTCTGATGGTTCTTACTGAATCAAATTTTTTTGCTAGTGATCGTGCCACCCTTCTGTACTCTTGATTTGTACAAAATCTAAAAGTAATGTTTCATTCATTTGTTGTAGCCCAATCGAAAAGTTGTTTTGCTATATCGTTATTTCATCAGAGTATGGTCGGTGAAGGCTGGCTTTCGTGGCATTTCGTTTGAAGGCACCCCCAATTCCGTCGTGTGTGCATAATTTGCATTTCATCTATTGGTAACGCCTATGTTTAATTCTGTTCTTGGTAATGATGTATAAGATATCGCCAATGTTGTTTAGCTAAATTTAATTGACAGGCTGCCAAGGGCTGGGATCTTGTAATACGGTGTTTCTCTTAATGTAGAGTAGCTGGTGGAATGGGTCGGATGGCACTCATCTGACTAACTTCGGTCTGGTTAATTCTTCCAACTCCGGTATAGCCGAATTAGATATACCATGAATTGGATTCATTCGAGTTAACTCTGCAGCGCTCAACCCATTTTGGAATAGGCATCCATCATACCAGTCCTTTATTCTGGCCAAAATAAAACTAGTCCAGGTACACTATCCATAATTATTTTGATGGCTTTCTTAACCTCATTTACCAACACTCTTTAGCACTTTTGATTAAATAATTTCTCGTTTGTGTTAGGAATTTATTAGGAATTATTGTTTCTGATTTAAATAAATTATTGGTAAGATATTAAAATAAGCAAATAAAAATAATTATGGGACTAATATAGAGTCGATTGGTAACAATCGTGAAAAAGAGTGAAGAAGCGTATATTCATATTTTACGTTAACTGCATGCATTACGTTAAAACTTGGTGATAGAGCAGTGTGACTTAGTGTTTAGCGGATTTCTAGTTATCTGAACAATTTGGCATGGTAACTCTTATAGCCTTCCTGAAAGCATTAAATTTTATAGCACGGTCTTAGTCATAGGGATCCCCTGATTATATTTAATCAAATTTATAATTTTCTTGTAAAGAGTTTTACCATGGTTGTGCCATGTTTCGCTGCTCTTTCTACACCGAAACGTTCTTTATACCGTGTTATAACGCTATATATTGTTTTAGGGATTGCAACCGATTTTAACGACGCGAACTACTTTTAGAAATTGATAGATAATAATTTATATTTTAAGTTTTAATTTTATCTTCCCTATAGCTATGAGAAGCCGCTCCGGTTCAAGCATTTTTAAACATTTTTTCGAACCCGAACCTGAACTCTGGAATATAATAGAATATAACAGATTTAATAATGAAGGCGCTAGCTCACTATTAATTAGTAAAATCTTAAAGATTTGGTAAACAATAAAGGATTTGAAATCAAAAGTATTATTAAAGCTGAAATTTCAATCAAAATTGATTTCAGCAACGCAGCTTGGTACTACAAAGTTGTACTATACGAACCTTAGTTATTTATAACCAAATTCCAAATTACCAAGCAAATACAATAATTCGACACTCGTTTGACATAAAATTAAGCCAAATTTATGCGGTGACATCTGGCAATGGACGAAATATGTTAAGACTTAGATAGTAATTTACCAGTTGGCAGTATCGAATACTTTTAGTTCAGTTCCTTCCATTCATGAAAAAGTGAATAGATAAATGCAGAATGGTGTCAAAAAACGAGCCGCTATCAGAGCTATATATTAGCAAAAAAAACTTGTGTTAAAAAGAGCTATGATTGACTGTCCAACTTGGGGAAAATTCAACGTTTGACATGATTAAGCGTCTATCGGAGTACAGAACATTTTGCACAGGTGTAAAGGATCCAGAACTAAGTATGGATTGAAACGTTTAGCAGTTTTGTTTAGATTTTACCAAAATTCTTAAGCCTATCAAAATATTAACCCTAAAATTACAAAATGAATCTGGGCGATTTTTATGAGCTTCGGTTGAAATTTACATTAGAAATGGAAACCTATAGTAAGAGTAAAAAATTAGCTGCGATTTTTTATGCAAATGTTATTAAAGAAGAAAATTCTTCGTACGATTAAAATTTTGAAAAATTTGCAAATAGAAAGATAGGTACAAACAAAGCAAAGCCGCGGCAAGTTTAAGTGAAACAGAAGTTTGCTCAAATTGTGTTAGTGGCCCCTGCGACACAAATAAGTGGTTAACGGACATTTTCTTCAATAAAATTAATTTTAGCTCCTAAGAGATATTCTGTTCGTACGTTTAAACGAAAACTTTTTAATTAAATAAAGCAAAAGTTAGTTTTTATTGCTAATATTTTATATTTTATTTATTTTAACCCGAACCCTAATCCGAACTAGATTATTTTGTTCCAATGAACCTGAACCAAAACTGGAACCCGAAAATTCGCCGGCTCGAAACCCTGAATGCAACATATAAAATTAATTTTGTGAACATAGAAACCTTATCCACATTTCGAAATTTAATCACTGTGGCTTAGAATTAATTTACAAAATTACTCTAGGAATTGTCTACATTGTTGACGATGACTACGTTGTCGACGAAGTCTACGGGTTGTCGAGATGTCGACGTAGAAAATATTAGATGACACATAAACTCCCATCCCTGGTGAATTAACAATGATAATCCAAGAGATGTCTAGATAAATCTGAGAATGCTATCTCATTGTGTGTAGTTTCAAAGTTATTTATGGTTGGGATCATATTAGCGCCACCCTCAGGGGGTAAGTTATCGATTTTATAAGAAACACCCTTACAATAAAAGTGTATAGGAGAATATTGTCTTGCCATTTCCAAAAAATAGCCGCCCAAACCAACACCGAACATCCATGAAATTGTGCGACCGGCATCACGGTTTTATCATTCTCTTAGTAAACGGCAAACTTTAGTTCACCAGTCCCTCTGAGTCCAGTTGCTATACTGCAACGCATTATTTCTTCGTTGTCGATGGTGTTTGTCGGTCAGATACGGAACTCTAGGTCAACGTGATAAATTTTGAAACTATTTATTACCATTTGTTTTATTATCTGGTTTTGTAGTGGTACATTACTTCTAATTTCTTGAGCACTGCTTGTCTGTTTTTTGTAGCATAACATCTTCTCTTGATCTAGTTTTTCTATGTTGTCCAAACCCCTTACGCCGACTCACACTGCTTGTTTCTAAATATCGAAATAAAGTCCGGTTGACGCAACAGACATACTAACATTACAGATGCGCCCAATTTCTCGATAAGTTACACCGGCTTAAACTAAGGCCACAATTTTTGTAGCAAGAAATAGTTCTTTTCGATTTATCTCAATTATCCCGGGGTCTACATTATTCAAAATTGCTGACATTTTCTCTCATGAAATTAACATGTGTATGTATATTATACAAATTTTGGCATTCTCAGCAAATTATCAGGAGGCTATTTCACGAAAAAACTATCATGAAATTTGTGTAATGAAATGTCAAATTAAAATGCACTTTTAAGGTTATGTTTTTCATTTTTTTGCTGCACGATTACAAAAACCTACTAATTTTTTGACAGTATTCACCTAATTTTATTTGACATTTGAAGAAATTATCATGAGAGAGAAAATGGCACTTTTCCTGAACATTAGCTCGGTTTTAACAAGTCAGTCTTGCGAGCACATCATTCCTATTTATAATATTAGGCTAATATTATCTCTTCTGTTGTTTAACGTCAACAAATCTTCTCCATTGATCGTCAACAAATCTTCTCCACTGATCATACTTTTCAGTTTATGTCATCTAAAAATTCATACATGACTTAAAATGTATGGATAACATGAAACGAGACAGAACGATTGCTATACTTATGTACTCTACTAGTCTTGTACGTGTCTTGAAAAATTAAGCCACGTTAAGTTCTAACACCCTTTACAGAATATAGTACCAAAAATAATAAATTCACCTTTTTTTGCTTCAAAAAATAATTTTTTAATTGAAATATTAAAAAATTCACAACAAAAATTTAATCAAAAATCAATTAATTAATTAATTAATTTAAATTAAAAAATTATTTAAAAGGTGAATTAACTGGGCCATGGTATAATTGATCTAAATTTAATTAGAACTAAAATAAACGGAGATATTGGGGTATTATATAATCGCGTTGTCGGGCAAAACGAAAAAAATATAAAATCAATACGTACGGAATTAAATTAAAATATGAAACAAAATTAAAATTGGGGGGAAGAACCATTTCCACGCATTTTCATCCAAAATAACCAAATTAATAAATAAAACAATAATAAAATATAAAAAAGAATTTTATTATGTTTTGTAATTTTTTTTTTATTTTAAAAATGTCTAAAAAGAAAAATCGTTTATATTTTCATTTCTGTCAACATAAAATAATTTCCCTCTGGGATAATTTATTGTTACCACTTTAGAACAAACATATTATATAATAATAATAAAATATGTATGTATGTAGCTGTGTACTATGCGTGTATAAATAAATAAAACGAGAAAACCGAACCGAATATGTACAAATTTATTAATCACGAAATCACCATTTTCATTTAAAAATTATGACAATTAATTTGCTTGAAGGCATTTTTATGTTTTCCAAAACATTTTTATTTTGGTTTCGGTTTTTATTATTTTTATTGTACAATACATTTATGGTGATAATGATGACGATTTATAGGTCGATTTTCATATATGTTTGTACGAGTATGTATCCATTAAATAATTTGTTTATTTGTTATACCTTTACATGTATTTAGCCGATTATGATAGGCTTCTAAAGTGATTCCCAAACATATATAGCCAATAGCATACAAAATATTTATAAGTATATTTCTTGCACTTATTGTTCAGGTGAAAGGTCCTATTTTTTTTATACATTTATTAGAGACTGTTCGGCTGTATATTGGATTTATTGTCCTTTGAAAGATAAACAGTTGCCCTAACAGTACACAACAGGCTACAGGTCCGTCTTTTAATTGGCCCTCTGCCAAGTTCTACATCCCAACAGAGGGTTATAGATGTTTTCAATTTAATCTTCGACCGTAATCGGGAGATAAAAAATGCTTTTTGCATCCCCTACCTCTGCGCTATTTCCTCGGGCTCTTTTCTGCCTTGAAAAGAAATAAACATGATTTGCGTTCATCTTTACGCCAGTGCGAGCTGAATAATTTAAGCATTATTGCCATAGAATATTGAAATCAAATAATCGGGTTCAAAAGAGCGTCTGACTATTCCTTAAACGATTTAAATTCAAAAGATTTAAAATGTATTCAGGAGAAATTTAAAATTTAAAGTTTTGTCCTTTTTTTTGTCAAAGCTCAAATGGACTAAATGCTTTTAATTTTAACCCCTATTATGGTTCTCACCTCATCAAACCACTCACCTCACCACTTCAAGTCGTGTGAGTTCATATTTAGTATGATTCTCACTTTTATATTTTGGTGAGAGTTGTTCGCTGTTTATACGAGTCTGATACTTTCCATTTGTTATGAAGTAGACTAGTAGTAATTCCTTTCGTGTAAATATCAAACGATATTGGAAATATAATTATATGTAAATATATGTATAGAACAAAGAATTAATTAAAAGTGCATTATTCAGCTCATTATACAGGAACGTCCAGCTGGGTAAATATGTCGCCAATACGAAATGTCTCAAGTATTACCAGAAAATGTTGAGGGTGCTAATGAGGTGACAACAATACTGAGACTTATGATAATGCTTGGTGCCAAAGTTGTAGATTGTATATAGTAAAATTAAAACTTTTTGTAGTCCGTGTTTCAATTTATTTAAGATTTATCTTTGAAATAAACTACCTTTAGCCCTTATAAAAAAACCATCATAAAAAACAGCTAGTTATTATCTTTGTATGACAAAAGTAGTAAGGATCCGAGACGTATCCACAGTGTTGAACTCCAACAAGAGATCATAGTTATTTTCTTTATTGATCGAATCAAAAATGAACAATTTTTTGCTTTCTCCTATCCTTTCTCCTATTCGAAATTCCTTTCAAAGAGCTATATCTACGAGTATAGTCACCAATAAATTCTACGTGAGTATTTTTGACAGTAGACTCACCGAGCCGCGAGAACGATAATATCAAAATATCAATGTGGTGAGCTCAAGTCACATTTATGACGTATTTTTCTGTGAGGTGAGAACCATAATAGGGGCATAAATATTCAAAAATCGTAAAGCATAAATTACGGTTTTATTTCACCTATATAATTAAGCATGAGCGAGCACCTACTAAAACGTAATTTTATCACTAACAATTTTCTAAAATTCAACAAGCGTTATAAATATTTCATATTGCCAAATTAGAAGCTTTTCAAAATGTATGGAAAAAATAATATTCTATAAAGCAAAGCTTTATGAGTTATAAAATGTTATAAAACCTTTCAATTTTTCGATGCTTGACCGAAACCTTTCTAATTGTTTGTATTTTAAATTAAGAAATTAAATGTACACCAATGTGTTACGTAAAAGCTTAATTTAAATTAATAAAATTTTGAAACCACTAATATTTTATTTTTCGTATATAGAATTGACTTCTTCTCCTTTTTAAATGTTTTTTGAACTTCATGTCTTGCATATTGATGTTTATCCTATACAAAGACGCCAAACATGTTTGTGAAAGTGAACAACAAACTTAAAGCGACCACATCTTATTTGGACAAATAAATCGGTATACTTGATGATAAAATGTTGAAGCATGACTATAATATATTGGTGGACAAAAGCAGTTCAAAATTTGTGAGAAATTATGCAAATTTTGAACTGCTTTTGGTACGAGTTCTGTGCTATGGTCAATGTTTATTAAATTGTGCAATGAAAATTAACAGAATATTTGATCAGCACTTCGAAGGAATGAATCGACATTCGACGCATCCAGAAATGGGTTATTATGATTTGTTTTTCATGAAAATCCATGAGTATAGCTGCGATATGTGAATCTTGTTACCAAAGACCTCTATAGTTACACCAACTTGATCAGCTATATATTTGCTCACCAAGATAATTTCATAAAAAAATAGTATTTGACTCAATGACTTAATTCTGTTCGATGTATAGGTAAATTCGTGATGCCACATGCATCATTAATTGTTTGATTTTTCAATCCATAGGAAATGTTGGACCCTCGAACCGTGACTCAATACTAGTTCGCCAGTTGAGACTCCCCTGCTTACTCTACCAACGTATCTTCGTTCTAACTTCGTTCAAAGTATGTTTTGGATTTCAACTACTCTGAATACCATAATACGTATTGTTTTAGTTTGAATAATTGAATGTAGTTGACCAATACGTAATTAATGATGTATAAAGATTTATGCCCATGATGTAATCCGTGGCTTACTACATATATAATTTTATATTAACATTGCTCGAATCGTCAACAATTAACATAAGGAAGCACCATAAGCCTCCTAGTGCTCGCATGTACAAACACATGCAGCTCCATCCAGATTATATTTTACGACTAATACAATAAACAACAACTCTCAATTTTGTGGTGCTTGATTCTGAATTTCATATTTCATGATGAGGCAGAAAATACTCCGTTTAAAGATTTGATCTTGATTTTCTAAAAGTCAACGACATATGCTTAATTATGATTCCAAAAATATGCAGTCCTCAAATTCGCTAACGTTACTCTTAAATGGTATAGTTTCAAACAATATTTCGTATATTGCCATCTCAAATTAGCTGATGTACCATGTACGAATCTACTTCTTAAAACAAGTGGCCACGTTTCATCATTGTAACTAACTATTAGCTATATACTCAATGTTCTCATGTCATTTAGCCCACTCATAGATGCCTTCATTTTATCCATTTAACATTTCATTAATTTTTCAACAAACACGTTTCAATTTCACTATTAACACAGCCTGTTCACATAAACTTTTTAAAACACGAATTCACGTTTGCATATAAACTGTGTTAGATCGTTCCAAGTTTGTGTTTGAACACATTTATTCTCATAACCGACTCTCGATCATTGCCAAACCGTTTCAGTAACCCAAAATTTCACACTTGATATATGGGCCATGGATTTTCATTGAAACACCTTTCCAAATAAAAATATTTTGTTACTATAGAATTCGCCGAAATGCATCAATAAATGTAAGCCAATCTTTATTGTTACCATCGAAGGTGGATCACGATATTTTTGGTAAACGAAAATTGATTACCGGTCGGTCATTCACCCCATACTCAGACAATCGTCATCCAACGCAGCCGATAGTTCTCACATCACATGAAATGATGCGATTCAACGTCGACGTGTCGACAACCCGTAGAAAACGTAGACAATGTAGATATCGTAGAAACGTAGACAAGTCGTAGAAAACGTCTATACTCTAGAAGATTAATAGAGGGATTTAGTGAACTAATTTTAAATTATGATCGCCAGATTGGTTTTAGGTTTAATGCGATTCAAGTAAATTTTTTTCAGTTCGTTTCAATTAAAGTTCAGCTAGGTTAGGTTAGGTTAGGTAAGGGTGGCCGTCCTAAAGGACTAGCATAGACACAAAATTGGTCCGTAGCTGTACCACATTCGAGTTTTCTCCTCTTCACTCGCTGAACCATCGTGAGCTTACCAAGAAGCGTTTAAAGTCCCGGATCCCGATCTTACTAAGATCCGTGAGGTCGTTCAAAGGGGAAGTCCCCATAAATTTTGTTCAAGCTAGAAAACTTCTAAATTAAAATATTTTCATCATATATCTTAAAGAAATTTAAAATTATATACATTGGGCGCTTTGCAGGTCGGCCAACAGTTGGCAACATGTTGAGTAAATTTAACATGATAAGTTTTCAATGCATCCGATTTATTTAAAAAATGCATCCGATTTATTAAAATATTAAGGCGATGTGATAGATCGTATGTCATTTGTTCCATCAGTAAATTTTCGATGCCAACATGTTGGGAGACCTGAAAGCGCCCATTGTAATCAAAATTAGTTGTCTTTTAATCTGTTATACATTTTTTTGATTTCACAACTAGGAGAGTACAAATAAAACGCAGACGGTCAAATTACTATTTGTCATACTTGGCTTACCTATATGAAATCGCTATTTTGTAAAATAGCTCCGCTCCTACTTTGGCTAGACCAGACACTATTAAAGATAACTAACATCGGTCCTAACTAAAAACAAAATTCATTGCAAAATCTTACCAACAAATTATAAGGAATTCCTTAAACAAATTATAAATTTGCAAATAAGTTAGCAACTAATTTAAAAATCGTATTGAGAGTGTAATCGATTGGAAAGATCATATCTCAAACGTTAATGACCTAAACGTCTATAAGCAACGCCGTTAGGTATCGTGTCGAGGGCGAGATGCACATGAGGTTATATATTTGCCCAGAATACCGGGCACATGGAAAGAGCTACTGATCAAAAATAGCAAACGAAAAACATTGGTTGAAATCGAAGTTGGGGCCCGCTTTTCAAAGTTTATTTTATTTATAATTATTTGAATTTTAGTAGATATTAAATTATAATTTTTAGTGGATTTTTTTGAGTGAAGTTCAAAGTAAATTTGAACTATGCAGTTCAGTTATATTAATTAAATATTAAATATTAATTAAAACTCATACATTGATTAGAAAATAATTTTTTGTATACTTGATTGTGATTGAGTGTGAATTTAAATTATACATTTTAAGTGGAACTTTTGAAGTTAAAGTTACTAGTTACGGTACAACTTGTACTACG
This sequence comes from Tipula unca, assembly GCA_951394425.1. NCBI lineage: Eukaryota > Metazoa > Arthropoda > Insecta > Diptera > Tipulidae > Tipula > Tipula unca. The sequence goes on from OX596380.1 coordinate 191,609,720, forward strand.
AAGTTGAGTAAAATTTTAAACGCGATTTATAGATTACTTGAGTGCAATTCAAATTAGAAATATTTACTCATATTTGAGTTTGCAAGACTTCGAAATAAATATTTTTTGAGTGAAACTGCTTAAGTGAAATTCCAGAATAAAATTACTGTGTGAATTTGAGCCAAAAACATTAATTTTTTTTTAGATGAATTGTATGAGTGAAAATAAAGTAATTTTTTAACAAAACTACATTTTAAATGGAATTTGTATTTGCATAGCTTTTGAACTATGTAAAACTCCAGCGAAAATTCTAGTATGGCCTTGAATCAAATTTTATTTATAATTTAATATAAGCACTGCGGCTGTTCTTGAAAACGCATTCTGGACGTCCAATTTTGGGCCACATTTTCAAGCACCACTAGCCGTATGCCACGAATAACACGAATAGTGCTGGCCTCCAAAGCGTCAATTGTTGCTGGTTTAGACCCTAGAGTGAGTCCATTTCTCGAATTCAACTAATCGCCAAATTTTGATTTTAATAAGTCGATGGTTGCAGTCGCCATATGGCACGTAGCACCATCCTGTTGAAACCACATCTCGTTCGAATTAATGTCATTCAAATTTTCAAACAAAAAATCATTGATCATGGTGCAGTAACGATCTCCAATGACGACGAATCGATAAATTTGCATCTTCTTCCACACTTTCCTTTACAACGGTGTTATTCTCTTCAGTACGCACCTTCCTTCGACGTGTTGATGTGATTGCATATTCTAGAGAGTATGTGGTACGAAATCTATCCACAGTTCGACGAATAGCCTGCTCAGATGGACGATTATGTGCGCCATAAAAATGACGAAATCGTCTATAAGTTGAGCGAATCGACGATTGATTTTCAAAGTAAATTTTAATAATTTCGTTGCGTTGTTCAAGCGTGAGACTATTCATGATGATTTGCCATAAAAATTAAATTTTTTGTTTTTAATTTTTACAATTTCAGGTTTTATCAGACTTAAAAAACATCCTTTAGTAGCAAGTAACGGCTTGACGAGTGACGTGACCCAAATTTGCATATTCTATTCTATGCAATTTCTATACAATAATGCTTTCATCATTCGGGATGAAAAGCTGGAGCACATTTGATGTTAAGGTAATTGGCCACAATTTTCAGTATTACCTGTAAGATTATGCAAGTTTAAAGGATTTAATGGAAATGAATTTCGATGCATTTAGTTTTTAATATTATCCGAGGCATAGCTATTGATCAAGGCCGTGGGGCTGACCAGTGAGGTTGGCTTGTCTCTGTATATTACAGGAACGAAAATCGGAAGGTACGACTCCACATAATATTTTTTAATTTTTGCATTATTTGTTTAGAAAATCTGAAGTATGGGATCAGAGGTGAAATAAGTTTGCCCTATTGTATTGCAGTGTCGCCAACCCTTATAGACAACATAGACGACACTTCGACACATGGGGTACATCCGCCATATGTCATTGATGACAATTCAATAGATAACTCAGTTGTATAGCAGGGCCGACAACGTCTAGAAGCTCGAGTGATGTAACGGACTTAACGTTAGACATGGAAGCGACCGAACCCGGACCGCCGCGAAACAAATTAAAGAGAGACTCTTTATTCCAAAATTTTAAACAGAGGCATGACGCAACATGCACAAATCACCTAGACATACCTTTTAATTTCTAGTTCCAGTGTTTTTCAGAAAGATAGATCGCCAACTCGTCTTCATCATTCCGAAAACCTGTTCAATTGTTATTCTTGCTTTCGAGTGAGCCTTGTTGAATCGTGTTCCGAGACGTTGCTCCGTTAAATTGCCACCCTTGTATTGTGTCACGACTGCTACCAGTTCTTTATAACCAGCATCACCTAATAAGCAAAAGCCATCCGGAGTGAATGTTCCATTTCTATAAAGAGTGCTGTTGGTTAAGATTCTTTGGTCATGCACAGACCCTGGAAATGCAACACACATATCAATGATTTTAAAATCTCGATCACATATCGAAAATCTGCAATTCCAACTTTAAGCTCTTGATAACAAAAATATTTGGCGTTTAAAATATATCACTGCAATTAACCATTCAAACCAATAAATTTGACCCTTCATGCCGCTTTAAACCAATATATTTACTATACAATTGGGACACCGCTAAAGGTGTGGTAAAATTTCAATTTACTGGCCATTTTAACTAGAGAAAGTAACCTCTAAGCGATTTCTTGCAACATAAGATGGAACGACGATCAGTATTAGATAGGATTTAACCCTAATGGTACAAGAAAGACAAAACAAATATACATAAGGAATTATCTGGTGACGCATGACGTAAGGAAATAACTAATTTTACATTGATATGCTTTCCCCCCGTATATATATATTTATAACATATACCAGCAAATTGAATATAGAATATATTCTAATAAGTTAAAAATTTGCTTGCGAGGAAAACTCAAAGAGCAATTTACTGTGAACCCTTAAACATATTATTCTGAAAGCAAAATTAGGATATACACATTTATGTAGAAGCGTCACCCCTTCTTTGAGAGATACAAATATATTTATATATGTACGAGTATTAAACACATCCCTGTATCATCATATCCACACTTTTTTCTTTTATCCTTTATTTTTTTTTTTTTTTTTTTAACACATTTCACAAAAGTTTCGTTTTCTACTTGCTGTTTGTTTTTTTATATTTGTTTTTGTGTTTGTTGTTATAGAAAGTTTAGATATTAGATTAATATTTTATACTTTGTTATCTGGTACTCAGCTTATTGTTCATAAAAAACGAACGAACGCAGAGTGAAAAACAAAAAAATGAAAATGGCGCTGGAAATGTTTATTCCATGTAATTTTATAACAAAATTTATCTCTTATATTCAATCTCTAAAAAAAAAGCACAAAAATACGGTTATGTTTTGGAATTTATTTATTTTTATGTATTAATGTTTATAAGCTTTTTTGTAAATTTTTCCAGTTTTGTTTTTGTTTTTTAATACATTTGGCTTAGCAATTTTCCACCTGTAGTTTAGAATTTGTATTTATACTGTCGTTTGTTTGGTAACATAGTAATGATTGTCGTACTGATGGATGGGTGGTGATAAATGTTGATTTTAATCTATAACTAGATATAGGATGAAAAGCTCTTTGATGTTTTGTACACAATTTTTTTTTCGATGGATATTCTTGTTAGTTGGTTACTTGCTGTATTATCAATTTATTCTATTTTTGAATATTACGAAAAATTAATAATTTAAAAGCCATACGATGGTTTGTTTATAACATATAACCTTGCGAATTGTGATATTGTTGTGGATGGAAATTCGGTTGGGGGTTTGCGATGTTACGACAAAATAAAAATCCATATATGCTGTACCATCGCATATCATATATGTGTATATAGAAGAAAAAGCACACGTTTGCTTTTTATTTTATTTACTATATTATGTTTAGTTGCTTTTGTTAATACGATATATCTGCCATATGTTTATTATGTATGTGTGTGTACATATAATACTGGATCTGTCTTACTGGTATATATAAATACATATCCAGCAAATATACAAAAAGGCATATAATTTAAAATGCGTGTATACTTTATGGTTTAACCTCCGCATCTTATAATGTTTATGTGTACACATGGATGGCGTTTATGCAGTAACTTTTTTTTTAAATGTCTTAAAAATATAAATGGCGTTCATATATATTTATGCGTATATGTGTATCTGAATATGGAGATATGCGAGAATGTAAAAATACCTATTTTAATATGTAATATTGCGTAGAGCAGGTTTGTTAAACGCGAGCTTTGTGTGTTACCGCATCTTCAAAGTAGTATAATATAGCCATTTTCCAATGAAATGCAATTCTATGGTCAAATGTTAAGCAGTTTGTTGCTTTCATTTCATTTTTTAAATAGATTACTTTAAAGTTCACAGAAGCAGTAGTAAATAGATTATTTTATGAAGCAATAAACTCTAGCGCAGTTAAGACGTGCTTTCACTCAATATTTATACTTCCGTCGTGTGAAAAATGAAATCTTCATTCTTAAACTGCTTAGTAGATGAATATAAATCGATATTTTTGGAGAAGCTTACATAGAACTACAACTGTTCTAATATTGCATTTGAACTTCTGTTTTGTATCTGACATGGCGTCTCGTCATAAAATTATTAAATTTGAATTTTCAACCAATTCTGAAGCGGTGGATATCAAAAATTCTGAATTTATCAAATTTGTTTACAAAATTTACTTTTCTAATTTCGTTCGGTCATTCACCCGTTTTAATTTTTTTTACTATTTAAATCGAATTTATATGTTTTTTGCCTACTGCAAAATATTCAGCAGACCATAAAATAGCCAATGGAAACTAGCCATGTCGTAAACCAATTTCCCCTCCAAATTACAAAAAAAAAACAATGAAAAATGTGCAGCATGGGCATTTACGCGTCATCTATTATTTTCTACGTTGAAGTGTCAACTACGCGTAGACTAAACTAGGGTGACTAAGTTATTTTAAGATCAATGCGTTACTGGTGACAGTTTTATAAAATGTCCATCAATGCATTTTAATCTCATCAAAAAGAGCAGTCATATTTGACAGTATTTTTTCTTATATAGGTAGTAAGGTAGCTGAACTTACACATTTTATTCTTTTCTTGTTAGATAGTATTATACTTACTGTCTAAGAAAATTAAGTTTGGTTAGAAAAGGTTTAAATTATTGTATTTCCATAATTTATCTCAAGAAATTTAGAATTTCATTGTAATTTACAACTAATTTTGTGAACATTCACAAAATTAGTTGTAAATTTTAAAATGTGCTGTATTTATTAATAAACTAGATTTAAAACTAAAGAATAGTTCAAATTAAATCGGGAACCACATAACATAACTTGTAAGTCTACATTGTTTGCAATTGTTTCAGTTATATAATTATTCAATGTTTCGATAAAATCGGTTATAATAGTATAAAATTATTAGAGATGGACATAATTGGAAATTAATTGTGCTCAAATACCATGAACCTCCTTCAACGTCCTGTTTTGTCATTACATAATCATTAGATTGACACCCAAAACAACGGTATATCTATATAGAGTGGGACTCTATTTATACCGTGGAAAAAACAGCTCGCACAAAAATCGGAATAAACCGCTCACAAAAATCAGAAACACAGCACATCGGATGGAATTCGTTACAAGAAGGTTATAACTTTCATTAAAAATAATCCGGGGGCACTCACAATGACCATGCTATAAAATTTAACATAATTTGAGTTCAGGAGGACTATAAGATTCTCCGAGTTATTAAGAATCTAAATCGTTCATATAACCAACACTTGTTCGCTAAAAAACGTTCTGAACTGATGATCAAATTTTCACAAAGTTTAGTGAATGGGTTTTGATTGATGACGAAACGTACATGAAATTGGAAATACATCAAGTTAGCTACATTTGCAAAAAAAAAATGATATGGTAGCGCAGTTTGCAGTTGTGGAGCCAGATTTTTGTCACATTTTCCATAATGACGTATTTTGCCGCTAATTTGAAAACCCGATTCAACAGTAAAGTTTTGGGCATTTAGCTATAGTTCACAGTTTTCGATCTATCGATAAATGTTTGACTTTAGTGAGAAGAGTGCAGAACGGCGGATGCATTCATGGAACCATTTTGGTGCCAAAGTCATACCGGAAGTTGTGTCAGAAACAGGAAGCATCAAACAACATGTGTGTCAGACCAATTGGAATCATTTAGTGCAATAAAGAATCTTTAATTAAAGCTATTGGTTATTTTATTTCAACATATTTTCGAAAGTTATAATGAGTGCGATTCATCTATAGATGATTTCTGCAAAACATAAAAAAACTCAATAAATTAAATTTAATCGTATGGAAACTGTTTTGTTATTCGAAAAAACATTTCTGACCATTTATTTGTTTAAAAAATATTTCGTTTAAATGATTGCCGCAACTGCGATTAAGATGGTCAATTTTAACATCCCAATTTTTATGACCCTTCCAATTTTGGCTTCTAATACTTCAATTGTAGCTGGTTAATCCACATAGACTTTGGACTTTACATATACCCAATAAAAAAAAATGTAGAGGTGTGGTATCACACTACCTAAATAGCCAATCCATTGGTTCGAAGCATGAAATGAACTGCTCGCCAACATGATTTCTCAATAAGTGCATTGTTTTACGAGCTGTATGGCATTAAATGCTGTATTTTTGGAACTAAATGTAGTCGAGATCAACAATAGTCCTTTATCATGGCACGATAACGGGCGTATGTTCCGGCCGTCCTCATTGTTGAACGAATTGGAACCGACGATTTCACAGGCCCATAAACTACATACTTGCGGTCGCGTATCATCCAAAACTGTAAATTAGGATTCAAACTTTTCAATGGTACTCCAAATAGTGGTCGATAGACCAATTATGTCAACCATAACTTGGTCTAAACACACGAAATACAAACAATACTGAATAAAAATACCATGACAGTTTGACACTACTACAAAAAATCACCACCTAGATGAATCACACTTTTGTATGGTATGTGATTCCCGATTTAATTTGAATCTTTTTTTTTAATTTCTTCCTTTGTCCATCTTAACTGAATTGTTCTTTTATTCAAAATACACCTGCGAACTGGTGCATTCGATTTTAAATCGTTAAAATATTGCAGATTGTTGACATTATTTTAATTGTCGACGTTTACAAAAAACACTGCCAAGTAATCTACGTAATATTTTACGTGTCGACAACCGAGTAGATTACTGGCGTAACCTACCACGCCCATCCCTGGCAGCAGGCATCCAACAGCAACAAAATTTATTAGGGTATCTATCAGTCGTTCAAAACTTCAGTTCGGCTGCAAAAGCAGCGCAGGTCGACATTCAAAAATTCAATTTTCGAGTGCAGCCGCAAGCAGTTTTTGCAGTCGTCTTATACTAACTGCATTGACCGCTGTAGTTGTCAAATAAATAATGTCGGAATTCGAGTTCGAGTGTATAATATTTTTGTTATTCTTAATTGAAAATATTTTAGAGAGCAACGGTTACGTTCGAAGACTTTTAAATTGTTTTATATTTTCATTTAGAGATCTATGGAGCCCTCAGAATACCAAATTATTAGTAAGCTTATACGGTTAGGAATGGATGAAGAATTCATAAATGGGGAAAAAAATAAGAACAACACTTAATGGCGGCAAGTTGCCTCTAAAATGAATCTACATACTAAAGAGTAGCTATGTACATGTGAAGTTCACTGGTGAAGAAGCTAGAAAAAAGTTTGGCAATTTATTACTCACATAGTCACATACAATAGTATTGTGAAACGCAACAAAAAACCGATCGGGGTGTCAAATTATGGTCATATTTTGAACATTTCGATACGGTTTAAGGTGTTAGGCATAATCTAAGACCACCAGATAGTTTGATGTTTGATTCAAGTAGCGATTTTGAAATGGGTGAACAATTATCTAATCGATCAACTACCAGCAACACACCATCTAGCCAAGGAAAACGTAAGACAGCAGAAAAGTATTCGGAAATTTTGAATTATTTTAAGGAAGAGGATGAAAAAGAAAATATTCGGTTCCAAAAACTATGAAACATATAAACTATAGACAATAATGATATGTGGTTTCCAAAGGACGGTGTGACATGCCAGACAGCGAGTCTAACAATCGACTTATTGAAATTGAAATTCGATATTTAACGCCTCTAAATTTTGTTTTATACTATACGTTAAATCATTGGTCTATGCCAACAAACCTGGGTCGTTAGAGGAGCTCAGAGCTAATAGATACTTTACAACACTAGATTTGACGGATTCATGACACACCTATGGCTGAAAATGACAAATTCAAAACTGCATTTAGTACACAAACAAACCATTTTCATTCTAATCAAATGCCAATTAGTCTGACAAATGTACTTTTTATACGTTTCAGCGTGCAATATGAATAATATTATAATTGTCTTAAATGGATTAAAGTGCTTTTTGTAATAAGATGACATACTTGTCCATGGATATAACCTTAAAGACCATAATTCAAAATAAGAGGAAATTTATCAACGCCTTCTGCAGTTTAGACCTCTGCAAAGAAATTATTTATTTAGGTCATCATATCACAGCTAGTTAACAGAGTACAACCTGATCCTTCAAAAACTCAAGTAATTCATGATTGTCCAAAACCAACTAATTTAAAAGAAATAAAATCATTTCTTGGTTTGTGCGGGTGTTATCCCATATTTATTTAAAATTTTGCGAATATTGCTGCACCATTAACATCACTTTTAATAAAAGATGTCACCTTTCAATGGAACGCTTTTTGTATTGAAAACTGCTCTGATTTTCGTCTCCAATCCTTATTTCTTTAGACCATATTACCAAACTTTTGATTTGATTTGAATGATGTGTCAGGAACGCCATGTATTTATGGTGAAAAATTTACAATTAGAACCGACCATAAGTCATTTATTTGGCTCCACAAAAGCGTAAATTCATCTGCTATAGACTTACGCATGCTGGAGAATCAAGATTGACGATCATGAATATGATATCGTCCACAAACCTGAAAAAATCAATACCGACGCCGATGCTTTAAGCTGCATCGAAACAAGTATTCTCGATTCTATACTGAAACTAATAAAATACTAGCCTTCTCTCAAGCAAACAATAATATTTCAACAACTACTTATACAAACATAGATTCCTGTTCATATCCATTAAATATTTCTAATCTGAGTGGAATGTTTAAACATACTTGTAAGCTCCAAATGGCACACTATAGAACGATCACATCAAACATATTAGCAGAATACATTAGAAACTTTTCCAAATGTGATCAATTAAACTGGAATGAATCGATCCTATTTGCAATGTTCACATACAACTCTCTATACCATATTCAACTACAAATTACTCGTATATGCCTTATGAATTAATTTTTGGCCATAAACCAATTCTGCATAGATCATTAAAGAAAGAGCCAGAACCAATTTACAATTATAATGACTATACCTACAAATAGAAAATTAAATTACCAAGAGCCTGCTGCAGGTAGCCCATAAACATTTAGTCCATAACAAGGAAATATCCAAAGCCTATTGGGATCGTGGTGCTTCACCCTCCAATGTCAAATGTTAACAGTATTGAGAATCCTATGGAAGTCTTCTATAGAATTAAACACTCAACAAAATATTACCTATACTCGCTTTCTATACAATTTGACGATAACGTTGAGAGCATTGAGTCATTTGAGACAGCCAAACGGTTTTAATATATATTTCACATAAAAAACTCGTACCAACGAAAAACATTAGGAAATTCGTAGGGAAATTAACAAGAAAAAAGAGAGAAAACGGGAGGCCAAATAGAGCTATTCTGTTGGAATAACTGGCAGCGTCATCTGTAGGGGCTGGGATTGTAAATGCATCTGATCAATGCATCCATAAACACGTTGGGAAAGTTATATGGCCCCGTAATTGTTCAAACTTATGTACAACATGAAAAGCTTCATCTCCATTTGGCCATTTAATATATTTGTTTGGTAATTTGATTACCGTTTTGCACATATAGATAAAACGGTTTCAGTAGCACATCTAATCGAAACGCCAAAACGATCTGATAGATCGCGATAGCATGTTGGGTTCAATAATATTCACAAGGTCATCAAAATTGCCATGTTCTATATGTTGAGCAAAAAAGAAATGTGAAAAGGATACTACTTTTCTTCTCTTGTAATTTTTCCGACATTCTGTATGCAATAAAATTACTTCGACGTTCTCTAACTTTTTCCGCAAATCATCATTTCTTGATTTTGAAGCTTCGATTAAGCTAATTCCTTTTTTCACCACTTTAGAGTCCTTTTTCTGCATACACTTATTACAAATAATAAAAATTTCTTTATTTCCCGGCATTTACAAGCGCGTGAGCAAGTTAAGACTAATTAATTAATATAAATGAATATATCAGATACTTATAGTAATTTTCCATAACAGGACCATCATTTTCAGCATGCAGCCAGCAAAAAAATTTAAGATCAAATGGGCCATCATTCGATTTTAAAATTAAATGTTTATGTATTTTGTGGCGAAGTGATTCAAGAGATTGACTCCACGAATGTAAACCGGTACAAGCAAGTTAGTGTTGTGAAATCAACCGAAATGCAACAATCCTGGATCTATGGTGTAAACGCAATGACGCATAGAAAACTATCGTAAATACACGGATTGGTGGGCCAATTAATTTGTGGACACAAAATGCGCGATATCATCTGCAATGTCAGTTTGCATTACGCGATCTGAAGGAAAAACTTAGGGAATTCAGTTGCAATAATGTAGATTTGTACGGTGACTACTACTTGAGGGTCCTGCTTAAAATCATTTTAAACCAAATTTGGTAGAAACCAACTTATTTGGCAAAACCACAATTTTAACTTTAACAGTTCTAACGCGCTCTTCTTCAATAGAACTGCATTTGCATGAGTCCCAATTCTTCGAGTAACATGTCCTATGTTAACCGAAGAATTGGGGCTCATGCAAATGCAGTTCTATTGAAGAAGAGCGCGTTAGAACTGTTAAAGCAGCAGCAGCAATTAACAAAGAAGACATCCAGTCCCAAATTTATCATGCAAATGTATATCCAACATTCGATGATATCAAAAATGGTGGTTAAGAATTTGTACCAGCGACTTTAAAGATATCACTAGTGCTGCTTGCATTATCGTTCACCTTCATCGTAAAGTTGGTTCGAGGCATATAATGAACCTATTGAATTAAATATAGCCGCGATAACTACATCATACAATGAGGTGCCAATTACATCAAATGTGCAACAGAGTTTGCAGACGTACACGTGGAAAAAAATGAATTTATGCAATTTGTATTTGTCAATGTATGTACTTTAGACGGCTTAAACACATTTCATGCTCTAGGTGCGATTAAACGCATTGCACCTGATACAGCGGTTAAATTCTGCGAAAAGATACAACGAACATCGATTACAACAAACCAAAACATAACATACATACATATATATAAAAAACCTGACTCATCAGGATTAATAAAAATTATAATTGAGGTTATAACTGCAGGTACTCATGACATGCACGGTTTACTTACAAACATGTCTTTAGCTTTAATTTGGTTGGCTGAATTTAATAACTTGGAAAATGTATCAAGTTGGAATGAATATATACGCAAGCAGTTAATAACTCTGGTAAGATATATAATTTATCGCATAATTGTTTTAATTTTAAGAAACTTTTCCAATTTTCCAAGGTTCTTGTTATGTCTTGAGGCGGCTTGTTTTAAAGTGTTTAAAGTGTTTTACCAACATGTAAGGGGTGTTTTTTTATAGAGTTACACAAGTTTAAATCATAATAAAACAAAGAAATATATTTTTATTATCAATGAACGGGCTTTATTGGATAGAACATGTTATGACATTAATGTTTAAATATGATTTCGGCCATGTGGCCACCACGGTTGGTGCGTACAAGGCGCAATCTGGAACACCAATTTTCACAAACTTTTCGCAGCATTTGCGGCCGTATTTCGCTAATAACACTTCGAATGTTGTTTTCCACGTGTTCAATTGTCTCTGGTTTATCGACGTAGACAAGTGACTTTACATAACCCAAAAGAAAATGATCCAATGGGGTTAAATCACACGATCCTGGTGGCCATTTATTTGGAACATTACGCGAAATTATTCTTTCATCAAAAGTTTCTTTGAGTAAATCAATTGTAGTGCGCGCTGTGTGGCATGTGACTCCCTCCTGTTGGAACCACATGTCAGCAAGATTAATGTCAGCTAATCGAGGTACGAAAACATTTCTAATCATGTCCGTATACCGCTCACCATTGACAGTTACATTCTGACCATCGTCGTTTTTAAACACATATGGACCAATGACTCCGCCAGCCAATAAAGTAATTTAAAGTAAACAAAACAGTAATTTTCTGGGGATGTAATGGTGTTTCGACAAAAGCTTGTGGATTATCCTCTCTCTCCAGATGCGATAATTCTTCCTATTTACGTACCCATTCAACCAAAAATCGGCTTCATCGGAGAACAAAATTTTTAATGGAAATGCAGCCACAATTTCATTGTGGTTCAGCCCATTCGCCGAATTGGCGGCGTATACGATGGTCGTTTGGCTTTAATTCCTGCACTTTAATCTTGAAAGCTTTTAAGCCAAGATCCTTTCGTAAAATATTCCATAAAGTGCAACCATACAACCCCAGTTGCTTGAGAACGGCGACGAATTGATTGATTTTGACTTCTTCAATGCTTTCCTGTACAGCGGTTACATCTTCTTCAGTGCGCACTGTTCGACGTCTCACGGGATGCACATTTTCATTAAGAGTAAACGTGGTCCGAAAACGATCTATTGTTATTCGAATTAGCCGCTCTGAAGGACGATTATGTACGCCATGAAATGGACGAAGTGCACGGTAAGTTTGACGAACATACCCATTATTTTGATAAAAAAATTCAAGCGTTGCTCTGATGTAAGTCTATCCATAATGAAACGTCAAACCAAACTACACAAAAAGCACCTAAATGGGCTGTCAAATAAAGCGGTTCCAACTCAAAGTTGTGAACCTCTAAAAAAAACACCCTTTACAATGTTTCTTTTCGACTAGAAATTATCGGCTTACCTTAACAGTCTCCTCGGGTTTTGAAATTTTCGACGATCTTACGAAATTATTAAATTTGAAATTTTCAGATAAAAATTAAATACAAATTTTTTCTCTTAAATTCAACAAATTTTAAAATAAAATGTTAATACTTAGTTAGAACAAAAAAAACCTATTTTAGGAAATATTTAACCAAGGATTTGTTTACTCTGGAAAAATTGATAAAATATTGAATTTTAGCCAAATTTAGTATATGAACAAGTTGTGTTTAAATACTGAGTTTATCATTAAAATTTCAAAATTTGGAATTTGTACATATTTTGTCCACGAATCCAAAGAACAGCTTTGAAAAAAACGCGAGTTGAATCGGTCCGCATACTGTACATTTGCCAACTCTGACATGAAATAGATTACATGCGGTGGAATGTGAATTTTTTTTAGCAATTTTTATCGTGAGTATACTAATGTCACTCTCCTCCGCATAAAATCACAGAATATAAAAGCTTCTTACACATACATAATATACGCGATATACACAACATCGTAAAATTTTTGAACACACATATCGTTCAAATTCAAACTTTAATACAATAAAATAAGAATGTCTTAAGAAATAAAAATAAATCTTGTAAAAGTTTAATGTCATGAATAAGCAGTTATCAAAATAATTTAGGAATTTATATGTTCATATATACCATGATGGTATACAAATAAAAAAGCGCAGACAATTTTTTTGATACATTTTTTTTGAAAAATTCAACACTAATGACAATCTCATTAATTTATTCCATTTGTTTTTTTTTTTTCTGCAAAACACAGAAAATTTCTCAACAACAATTTGCCATAATTTCCGACTGAGTATATGTATATGTGAACCCAAAAAATTTTCTCCATCAATTTAAAAACATAATTTTCTTTTGCACATTTTACTTATTTTTCGTTCGTTTTGGAATATTTAAAAACATAAAAAAAAAAAGTTTAACCCATTCGAAAAATAAATTTTCCACCATTTTCATATACGTATATATACGAAGAAAACATTTTATCTATTTTTTTGTGCTTTTTGAGAGCTTTTTGTTCTTTTCTATTTTTCTAAAATAAGACAAAACTAATTCCTTTCTACTTTATTTCATATATTGTTGTTGTATGGTTCGTTCTTTTTAGTATTTTGTTTATTCCACATCATTAACAATGAAAATGAGATATTTTCATTCATTTTCTTGCGCTTTATTCTTAACTAATTTAACTTTATTTGGGTGTGTTAGGCTGGCCAATATATTCTCGCCCTATTCAGTTCAGCATTCTTTCTATAGTTTGTATGAAGATAAAAACAAATGGTTGGTTTTAGAGTTTACCGATAGAAATCAGCCTAAATTGCAAGGCTTAACCTTGAAATGTAAATGATTTAACTTTGCTAGAGTTAAATCGTCTAGGCTAAATAAATATCTAACTGATTATTCGGCTCAACTTATGTCCGTAATGTTTTAAATTTTAATTAAATTTTTAATTTTAACTTTTTTCAAAATTCAATTTGGTCTTATAATTAATATAACTACATATTAAATTAGGCCTAAAAAACCCTTTTGATGAACCAAAGTATAAATAATGATATGTATTTGTTCAGTTTGAGAAAAAAAGCTATACACTATCCAAACTTTTCATTCATAAATGTTAACCTTCCTTAGTACATAATACGAATGGAGGTGAGAGGGTTTTGTTAAAACATTCATACGACGAACAAAACCAATACATGGGAAGTACCAAATATTTGCAAACCTGAGAAAATAAAAACTTCTTTTCTGGGGTTTCTAGTGTTAACTATCAACAGGAATTTATCTAAAATACCGGGAATCTAAGCCACATCTATACAATGCCAACTTTTTAGTTAACATTTTATTCAGATCGCACAGATCAACCTAATAACATCATCTTAAAGTTTTTATAATTTAGTTTGTTTACACAAATAAATTCCACTTTATAAACTTATAATAAAAATGCATCTCTTTTTTCTGTGCACAGTGCACAGAACGCAGATACTTGCATAAACGAACAAACTTAGTAAAAAAAAAAATTATTTTTTTGAAATATTACGAATTTTAATGTAATTTACAAATAAATAAAATAGTTTTTTTTTATTATTATTATTTCAGTTATAACTTACAAAAAAAGCTTCAAAAAAATTGCTTTAAGACTTGCAATGATATATTTTTTATAAAACTTTCATTTGTTTAAAAAAAAATACTTTCATATTCGTATTATTATTAAAATCAATTTAAAGTGAATTATTATTGTTTCGACAAAGTTTCAAAGTTTATATAATATTACTTACGTATATATGTATGTATGTACGTAACGTACATAAAAAAAAAATACTTTGATAGTTTGTTTTTATTTTAAAAATATATGTACGTAGGTATATGTACGTTTTGGAATTAAATAACATTACAACAACAAAAATGTATGTATGTAAATCTGGCGAGCTTATTTAATTTGAAAAATTATTTGTATATGTTACGGTACTCGTATTCCTCATCTATTCTCACTGAAATAAAAACCACTTGAATTATTAACCTCGACTTAATAACCCTTCTGTGTTCGTGTTATGGATACATTATTTTTATATACATACATATAGTATGTAAATACATTGTACATACTGTTTAAAGTTATTCATTATTATTACATTATGTATATTATGGTTATACACAATCATAATGTACAATGTTGTTAATAAAGTAATTTATAGTAGATACATACGTATTTGTATATATATATATATATATATATATATATATATATATATATATATATATATATATATATATATATATATATATATATATATATATATATATATATATATATATATATATATATATATATATATATATATATATATATATATACATATATGTATATATATATATATATATATATATATATATATATATATATATATATATATATATATATTTATATATATATATATATATATATATATATATATATATATATATATATATATATATATATATATATATATATATATATCGGATGTTTCTTTTAAACTGAGACGATCAAATATCTCGAAAAATAACCACTCTACGGAAAAAATGTCCATAATCAAAATTTAATCATACCGCGGGGGAAATACATTAATGCAAAAAAAATAGTCCCCACCCCCGATTTGTAGGTGGGGCCGGGGTAACTTTTAAACTAAGATAGGAAGCCATATTTTTTATTGCAGATACGAATTCTACGACTAAAAGTACGTATGATTTGAATGAAATATTTTGTTCGGTTCATGATAGATGGCGTTGTAATCGATGAAATTCAATTTTTCCTTCGTAGAACACACGCATTCGATTCTGCAATACGTTTGAAATAAAAAACATCACGTTTTCATTGGATATACTCGAAATTCGTCATCAAAACAATTTATTCAGTTTTGTAAATCTAAAATAAGTGTTCAAAATGATCGCCTGCGACTTCAATGCACTTATTAATCCGCATTTCAAATGTTTGTACACAACTGAGAAGTGTGTCTGGTCGAATTTCAGCACACGCATTTCTGATTTGCTCAATCATGTTCTCACGTGTTGTTAGTTTTTGTGTGTAAACTTTGTTTTTTAGGTAGCCCCACAAAAAAAAATCTGGCGCAGTAAGATCTGGTGATCTGGCGGGCCAATTTATCGGACCAGCTCTACCGATCCAGCGACCATTGAAATCACGATCAAGAATTTCACGTGAAAAAAATTGGGGTTTTGTTGTATTAGTTCAGGTGCCCATTGACAAAAAGTTACCCGATTTTGGAAATCAACGCCATGAAGATCTTGGTGTAAAGACACATGATATGGATGATACTTGTGCCGTTTTAAAATTCTCCAAACGCTGGTGAGGGGCAATCCGGAATCGCGAACTATTTCTCGTGTACTAATATGATGATTATGAGCCATCTATCATGAACCGAACAAAATATTTCATTCCAATCATACGTACTTTTAGTCGTAGAATCCGGTATATATATATATATATATATATATATATATATATATATATATATATATATATATATATATATATATATATATATATATATATATATATATATATATATATATATATATATATATATATATATATATATATATATATATATATATATATATATGTATATATATATATAATTCTACTGTACGTGTGAATGTCACTGAACTCCTCCTAAACGGCTGGACCGATTGGAATGAATTTTTTTGTATGCGTTTGGGTGGCGCCCTGGATGGTTTACGTGATATAGGTTACGTGCATAGGATTTCGTTTATTTTTCGACATTTTAATTTTTTTGTACGGTAAATAAACGCACGCTGCCAGTACAATCATATCGAGCAGATGGAGGAGCGAGAAATTGTGGGTATTTTAGAACCGTTTTTACAGAATCACAACCAGTTGGTCCAGTTGTTCAATACCGTTTCAAACAAACCGCAAAACGACAACTATACGATCGTCATCAAAGCAGACAAAGTACCATCAAAATGCACCGACCACTAATGAAGTTGTAATTGTTATGGTTGCCGACGCATATTGAACGTCGAGATATACGAATCAAACGCAGAGATAACACAGTGAATACGATTGAAGACAGTCATCGCTCTTACGACGCTTTGCAATATCCATTGATATTTTGGGAAGGAGAAGATGGATATCATTTAAATATCAAACAAAGAAATCCAGCAACAGGTACAATCTACATATGTCATTACCTAATATTTTATTTTTATGCACTATTAATCACTTGAAGCTCTCGATAGAATGATGAAAGGTCTAAATAACAATACCTATGGCGAAATGTCAGTACATTACGTCTTAACACAAATATACGTGTTCAACTGCAAAACGATCCATTGGTACTATCATTCTCCGAGCAATTGCTCAGCATTGGAATGGAACAATACCATTGCATGGAGATACACAATGCATCAAATTGCCAAACAATTTCTGCAACATTGTAAATACGAAAGATGCTTTGATTGAAAGCATATTTCCAGATTTTCAAGCTAATGATATTAATCATGCGTGGCTTCGTGAACGAGCTATTTTAGCTGCAAAAAATATCGATGTTGACGCTATTAACTTCAAAATACAACAGTCATTGCGCGGCAATGAGATATTGTCGATCAAATCGTTCGACACTGTTACCGATCCTGTCGAAGCAGTCAACTATCCTGTTGAGTTTTTGAATTCGCTGGGTTTACCAGGAATGCCACCACATAACTTGCGATTAAAAATTGGCTCACCTATCATTTTGCTTCGGAATTTAAATGCACCTAAGCTATGCAACGAGTAAGTAACTAATCTATGTACAAGATATAGTCATAAAAAAAATGATGGGCAATGTTCTTGAAGCTACAATTTTGAACGGCAAATTTGAAGGTGAAGTTCTCCTGCCACAAATCCCAATGATCACTTCAGACTCACCCATTCCATTCAGACGTCTGCAATTTCCAATTCGCTTGGCATTTGTCATAACTATTAATAAGTCACAAGGTCAAACAATGTCGATTTGTGGGTTGGATCTAGAAAATCCGGTCTTTTCACATGGCCAATTATATGTGGCGTGTTCTCGCGTTGGAAAACCGTCAAGTTTATTCATTTATACTCCTCAGGGATTGACTAAAAATATTGTTCATCAACTCACATTAAGATAAAATTAAACAAACATTATTGATTATAACGAATTGTTTTTAGAAAAATTGATGTTATTACAAAATAAAGAATAATGAAATTATTATATTGTTACGATCGTGGCGACATCTATGTTTGAAAAGCGACACTATCGTTAATGTAAAATTGTTATAAAGTAGAACAGTATAGGTGTCTAGACATATCTAGACTAATCGAATATTGTGGAGATTTCTAGAATGATTAGAATATTTGGTATAAATACGCGACAAACATTTGGGAGAAAATCAGTTGTGTTTTAACCGTGAGAGTGCTAATAGTAATTAAAAGGAAAGTGTTTATAAAGTAAAATAAAGTGTAATATAGTGTTGTTAAAGTGTAGTAAAATAATTATTGTGAAGTGAAATAATTAAGTTAAATAAGTGAAATAATTAAATTAGTGTTTAATGGGAAATAAATAAATTTAGTGTGTTCTAGAATTTACATCGTTTGTTTTATTCACAATCCAGTGATCGAACCTTGAAATTGACAAGGCAAAAACGTAACAATATCATTTGGCTTTCATTTCATACTTTGTTTAATTAGTACAATTTTTTGTACTTGGAATTTGAACCTGTCAAAATGCGCATGTTCTGATACAGCCGGTCATACATTCGCTGCTTACATTTGCAAATATATATGTGAATATTTGCAAATATGTGAATAAAGGCAGTGATATGGCTCTTTTTGGAGTAGCTGGTGACAATAGCAATGATGAAATCGCCCAATATCAAATGGGGCGCGACATTAGCACTAATGAAGCTCTTTGGAGAATTTATTCATTTCCAATTCATGAGCGATATCCTGCTGTTGTTCAATTGGCTGTTCATCTTGAAAATGGCCAGTGTGTGTATTTTACCGATGCAAATTTACAGCAGAGAGAAACACAACCACCAGCAACAACATTAACTGCATTCTTTCAATTGTGTGAAAGCGATGAATTTGCCAGAACGTTGCTGTATTCAGATGTAACGCATTATTTCACTTGGACTGCAAAGAAATGACAACGACGTAAACAAGGAACACTCAGGAACAATTCACAGTTCTTCCAAACAATGCAGAATGTTGTTATTTGCGGTTGTTGTTAGTAAATGTTGTTAGACCACGTTCATTTCAACATTTGCGAATAGTAAATGGTCATTTATGTGTGACATATCGTGAAGCATGTGAGCAATTAGGTTTACTTGAAAATGATGCGCATTGGGATTTAACGCTTCATGATGCATCGATTGCTTCTTCTCCACATCAAATACATATGTTATATGCCATAATCATATCAACATGTTTTCCATCAAATCCACTTGAATTGTGGAATAAATAAAAAGATTTTATGGCAGAAGACTATTTGATTGGAATGCGTCATCACACAAGAAACGCTGATTTGGTGATTTCATTGGAAATGTATAATGAGGCATTGATAGCGAATGAAGATATGAATGTGCCTAACGATTGCAAATAAAGCATTAGGGCAATTAGGTTTGTCACCACCCAATCGTTCAATGCATGATTTATTTAATCGAGAATTGCAACGTGAACAACAGTATGATCCCAATGAATTGCAAACATTTGTGAATTTGAATGTTCCCAAATTAAATGACCATCAAAAACATGTCTATAATACCATCATGCAAGCTGTACAAAATGAAGACGGCGGATTATATTTCTTGAATGCGCCTGGTGGTACGGGAAAAACATTTGTGATATCACTTATATTGGCAGTCAATCGCAACGAAAAATTGCATTGGCACTTGCTTCGTCGGGAATCGCTGCTACTCTATTGGATGATGGACGATACAAACACAAATGGATTGATTACATTGCACAACAATTTTTGTACCATTCTCCAATCAACAGAACAGTTGATTGAAAGTGTGTACGAGAGAACACGCAATGCTGGCACCAAAAAATGTACACGTCAATGCAATCAATTATCAGATTCAAGAAAAATTACCAGATGAAGTGACATCATATAAATCTGTTGATAGCGCAATACAGATGATGCAGTGAATTATCCAATTGAATTTTTTAATTAATTGGAACCACCTGGTATGCCACCGTATTGATTGAATTTAAAGGTTGGCTCATCAATTATTTTACTTAAATGCACCAAAACTGTGCAATGGCACAAGATTGGCAGTAAATAAATTGATGCCGAATTTAATTGAAGCCACAATATTGACCGGAACAGCGAAAGGTGAAATTGTGCTCATACCACGTATTCCACTGATTCCAACAGACAAGCCATTTGAATTTAAGCGTTTGCAATGTGTGCGTCTATCATTTTCCATGTCCAGCAATAAGGACAGACGCTTCAAATATGCGGATTAAATTTGGAGGAGCCGTGCTTTACAGATGGACATCTATACGTGGCCTGCTCAAGAGTGGAACTCCAAATTGTTTGTTTGTGCTCGCTTCAAATGGGCAAACGAAAAATATTGTATATCCAACATTGTATATGTTTTGGATTGACATTAATAATTTTGAAATACAATGCATTCATTTCATAAAGAAAAATCTAGACTATTTCATTTCTTTTTTTGGTTGGTTGCAACGAAGTGCATCGGGGTCCGGTATTTTATATATTAACACGAAATTACGATTTCAACACTTTATTAAATGTCCCTGGAGGCGTCGCGCTGCGTAGCGGGCATAGCATAAGCATATATATATATATATATATATATATATATATATATATATATATATATATATATATATATATATATATATATATATATATATATATATATATATATATATATATATATATATATATATTTAATAAGGTATTTTTTTTACTGCCTCAGTGTGATAATTCCATAAAGCAGATTTTGATTCGTGTTGACTGTATATAATATGCAAGTTAAAAATCGGACCAGGCGCCAAAAAATAGATCAGCATCTCTAACTTAGTTGTAATATGTCGGCTCATTGACCCCTATTATGATTGGCGAACCGATCAACAACCGACACGACTATTCATTGTTGTGTCGTTGTTATTTTTGTATTAAATAACAAAAACGAAACGACACATTGGTATTGCCATATTATATTTAAATAAAACTTCCATATTGTGAATATTTATGGTAAAATTAGCAATTGTGATTTTCATTTTATGAAATGTCAGAGTCTACAAAAAATTGTTTCTTGTTTATTTAATAAAAATCAAATTATTTCAAATAAAATGATTTCCAGTCAATTTTTTTTCGATGACGACGAAGAAGTTAGGGCGAAATATGAAATAAAAAAAATACGAGAAGAGTAAGGGATCAATCGAATCGTTTGGAATTAGATGAAACTTAGTATGTATTTTATGTAAAATTTCTTGGTTTGAGATTAGGTTTTTCTTTTTATTTTTTTTTTATAAGTTTTTCCAAATTAATTCGGCTATCAAAATATGAATTTAATGATTTATTGGACGACTTAATTCCACATATGATAAAAATAACGCAGCTTTCATCGGTTCCAAACATATTAAAATTGGCAAGTTGTTTGAGGTTTTTCGCAGAAGGTGGATACCAAACTGGTACCGGCAATGGGTAGGGAGGACCACATTTGTGGAAAATGGATTAAATTTCACTATTCAGAATTAGAAGAAAGGAAGGCCAAAATATATTTGTATGGGAGAAGTAGGATACCAGGCATAATAGGATGTGTAGATGGAACGCACATCAGCATTATAAAACCAATGAAAGACTTGTAGCATTTATATTTTAATCGAAAAGGATTTCATAGCCTAAATGCTATGATAGTAAGTACAACAATTAATAATTCCAACTTTATTTAAATAGCTATAAGATGTCATTTGTTCAACCGGTGTGCGACCATGAAATGGAAATACGCTTTATCAACAGTAAATACTCTGGGTCTTTCCACGATTCCACGGTGACCCTTTCAAGTTTCAAGTTTAAGAGGCATTATTCATAGAATGTACGAAGCCGGAGTTTACTCTCGATTACTTTGTAATTTATAGAAAATTAAATGTTCATTCTTAATCTTAATTTATATTTACTTGTTTACATTTATTACAACAGGCGATGCGGGATGTCCTTTTCAACCGTACTTAATAACACCATGCCGAGCACCAGCTGCAAATACGACTCGAAATAACATAAGCATTCAAAAGGATGCAACATAATGGAAAGAACAATGAAAAGGACGATTTAGATGTCTTTTAAATGCCCAGCAATTGCATTATACCTCGGAGAAGGCAACACAAATTACCAATGTTGGTGCAGCCCTCCACAATATACAATGTATTCGATATAAAGTATCATTTGATGAATTAGCACTAGATGATGAGATGTCGAATGAAAATGTGAATGATGAATTTGAAGAACCAACTGATTTGTTAACAAATGAAGCAATTGCAATTCGAAATCGCATAATCAATTTAATTTATAATTCATTAAATAAAAAATTCATTTTTATCACATTTAATTAATCACAAAGATTTCGTTTGGCATAATTTAATGGAAGTCCATTTGTTGTACTTCCAATTGTTTCTGTTGAATTTCAAAAATTTTAGCCTTCAGTCTTAATTTCTCATTTCTCGCTTTTTGTTATATGTTTTAGTTCTTCTTCATATAAGAACAGCTTCCGCTTTTTAATCTCGCGAGCCTTCTAATTATACATACATTTATATATATATATATATATATATATATATATATATATATATATATATATATATATATATATATATATATATATATATATATATATATATATATATATATATATATATATATATATATATATATATATATATATATATATATATATATATATATATATATATATATATATATATATATATATATATATATATATATATATATATATATATATATATATATATATATATATATATTTAATAAGGCTTCATTTTTTACTGCCTCAGTGTGATAATTGCATAAAATAGCTTTTGATTCTTGTATGTGCGGTGACTGTTTAAAAGTTAAAAATTAGACTAGGCGCCAAAAAAATAGATAACCATCTTCTAACTTAGTTGTAATAAGTTGGCATATTACCATGTTGTTCAATCATTTCGTAAACATTGTTGTCATCAAAACTAAGAAAATGTACAAATTTTCAGTCAATTTTTCGATTTGGATTTGTATAAGAGCTCAATGACTGGGTAAGATAAAAAGTTTAGAATTTTCTTCAAAAAATGCCAATGGGAACGCACTTGACTTCGGGATCGGACCACTTTAAACAATTATTCGGACCCCGCTCACTTTTTAATTATTTAATACATCAATGAACGCTGTCAGCAAAGAAAGCTTTACATACCAAATTTAAGGGAAATTAGTTAAACATAGAATTTCTTTCCTTATTCCCATAAAACCCTATCTTACTGATCAACTGCAGATATTGAAAAATAATTCGCCAAGGTTCCGATAGTCAGTGACAGGACGCCAGAAAAGTTTCAAGTGGGCCAGTTACAATTAAATTAAAAACGTTATATTATAAGATAATATGGAGTTTTCAGGCCGATTCGAGCGGCCGATTCGAGCGGCGTATTCTCGTTCCGTGAAAAAACCTGTGCTAAAAAGAGCTGAATTATTATTGCTTCTATCTGAGCCTCTTTAGACACTAAAAAGTACAAATTATACATATACTATGCAGTAAAAGGAGGGGCCAATAACCATGCGTTATGCATCGTATTTCCCGATATTCATAGCATTGTTTAGGCTAAGCTGCAGGTTGAGTTAACATCGCGATATAATTTGCATTCTTATTTTTCGCAATAGGTTAACAGATCTTTCCACCCTATATGTAATTCAATTTTCAACCGTGAAAATCGAACTGACAGCTAGTATCCTTCAGAGCAATTTAAGGGATTCGTTAAACGGAAATTTACAATTCAAGATCATGAAATGACGAGACATTTAAAATTCTAATGAAACCCGAAAATTGGCCAACCGGCTTATTGGTTATCCCTTTACGAATTTAAAATAAATTATTTTTTTCGGAATATTGAGATCACAAGACAATCAATTTAAATTTGCCGTCTCATCTGGAGTTTTGACACAAAATTAAATTGCACTCTTCCATGCACTCAAAGAAAAAACTAGGTTAGAATGATAAAATTACAGGTAAATTTAACAAAAATTTGAACAATATACAGCACACAAAAATTTTTGTAAAATCTACAAATAAACAAAAAAATTTGTATTTATTACAAAAATTGATGAATGAATATGAAAAATATGTTTGTCAAAGTAATGAAAGAAATTAGTTAACTTAATAAAAGATTTTGTACAATTACGAAAACGCAGGGTAATTAATACAAAAAGAATTGTTAATCCAAAAAATCCATTGTTTAAATATATAAAACCTTTCTAAATTCAACAAATCCGTTCCTTTAATTTAATAGAATATTTTTAAAAATAAAACAAAAATTATAAATTTCACAAATAATTTTAATTATTTTAACAAAAAATTTGTTACACTTTAAAGCAAATTTTGTAAAATTGAAAGCGATTTTTGTAAAATTTGAAAGCGATTTTTGTAAAATTGAAAGCGAGTTTTGTAAATTTGAAAGCGATTTTTGTAAAATTGAAAGCGACTTTTGTATACACATATATATATATTTATATATATATACATATATATTTATATATATATATATATATATATATATATATATATATATATATATATATATATATATATATATATATATACATATATATATATATATATATATATATACAAATATGTATGATTATAATGATAAAGAATGATTAAAAAACAAAGAATGTCAATTTTAAACATTTATTTTATAAAATAAACTTATATTTCAATAAATAATAATATAATAAAAGGAATATAAAAATTATTTTAATAGAACATTCATTATTTTATATAAAATACAATATATGTACATATTGATGTATAAAAACTAAAAGTAAATAATATAATATATGTATTAAATACAAAAATTCAAAATATATTGTAAAAAATAAAATAAGAAATATATAATTAAGTTGTTATTTAAAATTAAATAAACAAATTAAAATTAAAAATTATATTTATATGCCTTATTTTTCCAGTCTTTCAATTAGAAATTTGACGGCTGTGTTATGCACGTCGTGTTTGGTTTTAATTTTATAGAAATAGTGTTGAATAAACATCCAAACATGTATGGATTCTAGAGGATATTTAAGATTAAATAAATTGAAACAGCAAAATAAAACGTCGATTGCCCGTAGTACCGAAAACATTTTAAATATAATGCCGTCGAAGTACACCATTATTTGTGTTGGGCTGCAAATAGTACCAGTTATTAAAATAAATGTTTGTATTGATTTGTTACGGCTAAGCTGGAACTGCAGCTTCTCTTCTAATTCCGAGGCAGTTGCCCCAATTAAAATAAAACTTTTCTGTGCATCCTGCACGCTGAATCTAATGTGAACTCTTTTATTGTTCTCCTGACGAACTTCTCTGGAGGTTGGCTGTAAGACATGATGTATTAAATAAAATAATATGGCTGCTTGTCCGGTTGTAAATAATAAGAAAATTTGAAAATATAATTACATACTTAATACATTAACTAAATAATAAAAAATTGCTTTAATTTGCCTAAATAATTTTAATTTTAAATTTGAATGATGAAATATTTACACTTACTTTCATTGTAATTATCGCTAGCTTTAAGCACCGCGAGTAAATTTAAGTCTGCTGATCCCTTCACCTTCTCCTCCAATAATGGAATAATTTTTATTCAAAACTCCGGAAATGTATTTTGAATAGCTGGTATACAATGTATTCGGTGATAATCCATTTCAATCTATAAATATTATTTTTGATATTTTTATTAGTTATAGCTATATCCCGAAAACACATTTAATTTATTTTATTTATTTGCAATAAATTTTTTTTATTGTTTATTAAATTACGTACCAATTTCTAACCTAGGGGTTTTTTATATTATGGCCATTTTGCTACAATTTCCGCGGTTGAATCTGCATTTTTTATTGCCTGAATCCTCAAACCATAAGTGTGGCCCCAATGGTTTTCTGTTTCTGCCCAAGTGCAATTATCTCTTTTTAGAGCATCGATACTCTCCTGACAGTTGTTGTCCTCGTGATTTTCTGGGAAATAGACAATTAGAAATATTTGATTATAATAAATTATTTGATGGTGTTTGATTATAATAAATAAAGAAATAATAAATTAATAATATTTAATAAATTTATTGATTATTTAATTTTTTTGTAAATGCACACATATACCTGTGGTTGTTGTATTATTATGCAATTCTGCTTCCTCGACGACTGGAATTGGCTTCCTGGGTAATACTCCAACATTCCGTAATTTTCTTATTTTATTAAAATATTTTGCATATATTTTGCCCATTGGGGCTTTCCCACGTTCTTTGAAGAAGTATATCATCTGCATAGAATAAAATCCTTTTAGAATAAAATTTTATTTTTAAATAATATTTTTTTTATTTTTTACCTTACATTCCGTTTTGAATTCTAAAACGATTTTATCTGCTATTATTTCCGCCAATCCCACCGACTTTTTAATGTTATTTTTTATCATAAAATTTATTATTATGTCAATCAACATTGACCGATGGCCCTCATTAAGGCTAGTATTTCTTGTATAATATTTTATAATATATTGCCCGTCTATCGATTCTTTTAAAATATTTAATATATTTATAGTATCTGGATCTCGTGATGTGTCAATTGGCGTTAAATTGCTTATGCTGCTTAATTCGGAGCTTACTGTCGAAGGCGTTGAACTTATGGTGGCAATCCATTCTTTAAACTTTGACGCAAATTTGACTTGGGTTCCAAATCCAAAATGATTCATAAATTGATGTTTATAATCACCATCCAGTGCCCTTAGTGATGTAATGTCCATATCTAGTTCTGAAAACAAAATCCGATCGCCGAAAATGCGTCAAAATTAACTGTTGTGTAAAAATAATCTACGTATTTCCTTGCCAATGCATTTCGGAAACATTGATTCGAAACCCCAAGAGTTTAGTAATTTTTGAAGTTCCGTTTGCCCATCGCTTAAAGGTGAGGATGTTGAAGCTTCTTGTATTGTATAATATTGTTGATCATTTTGTTGCGGATAAATAGAGACTGGAGTTTCTTCTGGGAGTAACTTTTGAAT
The DNA here is from genome assembly GCA_951394425.1 of Tipula unca. Lineage (NCBI taxonomy): Eukaryota > Metazoa > Arthropoda > Insecta > Diptera > Tipulidae > Tipula > Tipula unca. The sequence goes on from OX596380.1 coordinate 191,637,233, forward strand.
TGAAGCATCTGACTGGTGTTGAAATGTGATATCAGTACTATCCTCATAAATACATTATAAATACATTATACTCACATTAATTTTTTGCCAGATGCTTATTTGATGCTTTAATTTTATTTGGGTCCCAATGGGTAATTCGAATTTCTTAAAAAATAAATCCCAATCCTCTGATTCCAAGTAAAGTAAAGTCTCAAAGTCGATGTCAGACTCTAAAAATAAATACCGATTTAAAAATTATAAAAACAAGCCCAAACAAAAAAAAATGTGCATTAATTAATTAAAAATGTATTTACATATTAACTTATATTTAACTTATAAATAATTAACATACATTTAATTAAGGCCGTGACTCGTGAGTGAAATAGTTAAAAAAATTGCTAAAAATTAAATTTTTAACGGAAAATTCAAATTTTTTGATTAATTTATGAATTCCTTGATGAACAAACAAAAATTAAATTAGTTTTTCCGTCATTTTAAAATTTTAATTTTTATTAATTTTTTTAACTACATACATATTTCACTCACGACCTAAGTAAAACTATTAATAAAACTAGTATAAATATTTACCTTTTAGTGCTTTTACAACATCGTATTTTTTTAAAATTTGTTTATTTATTCCAATTTTTATTAAAAATGTCTCCATAATAATAATAATAAACCATTTTATTAACTTTATACTTTACTTAACTAAACCACTTATATACTTTTTCACCACGTTGCACGTTTACTTTTTATTTTTTTTACTGTTCACTTTAATTATAAAACTTTTGTCACTTAACTAATAACTATGCTGTTTACTCAATCACTGATAAATTAGAACTAACTCGTATTTAAGGATCCAAAAATATTATTTTTATAGTTTAATAAAAATAATTTTAAAATTAACAAAACAAACTCTATATTTCACAAAAAATTTGTAAATAATTACAGAAGTTTTGTAATTATTACAAATCTTGATTAATTACACAAATAAAATTGACTAATTTATAAAAACATTTGTTGAAATAAAAATCACCAATGTAAAATGCATTTAATTTTTATAAATTTTACAAAACGATTTCGCAATAAAAATGATAAAATTTTTTATAATTTGTACAAAAATACTGAAATATTTATAATAATTTAATCATATTTATGATAATTAATAATTTAATCATATCAATGACGTCACATTTCAAACACCCGGCCGTTAAGACACGAACGGATATATCTTCGCCGTAAATTACCTGAATAATAAAACTTAATCATATTAATGTAAGTTCAAAAGATAGACATATAAATTACAACATTACTTAACGTTTATTAATAGGATTAGATTCAATTAGCTAAGCACATTGTTATTTGTTCTACATGATTTGTTTTTCAATTGACCATTTTACTTGGAATTCAATTAGCAAAATATTCAAATTTAAATGAAATAATATGTACATATGTATATAATATAGATAATCGTACAGTTTAATAGGGTTTTAGACGTTATCTATACCTTGGGATTAGAAGTATTAAATCTATGTCACCGTTTCCTGTTTGAATTTGTTTAAAAAACCAATATACATAATGCAAGATAACAAAAATTTTTAGAAATCTAAAATTTACTATCGTAATCCAAAATTGTGTAAAACCTCCTTATAACATTAGGCAAGTTAATTGACTTCATGTAACAAGAATTCCAAATATAAAAGTTTAAGGGTCCTCTACTTTGGCTGATTGAGGCTTTATAACAATTAAATTTTTGAAGATTAAACAGGATGATAATGATAGAACAAAGAACAATTAGAACAAAGGTACAGCAGTATTAGTTTTGGTCTTTGGTTTTCATAAATCAATCCATATTATTATCAACATTATTATACAGAATCAAATCGTCTTGGAAATTTAAAATTGTAATGATAAAAATTTAAATGTTATCTAAAAAAACGAAATTGTACATTTAAAATAAAATTTGTATTGATAACAAAAAAATTTGTTAAAATTACAGATGTTTTGTAATTATTAAAAATCTTGATTAATTACACAAATAAAATTGTCTAATTTATAAAAACATTTGTTCAAATAAAAATCGCCAATGTAAAATGCATTTAATTTTTATAAATTTTAAACAATTTCGCAATAAATATGATAATTTTTTTTATAATTTGTACAAAAAACTGAAATATTTACAATAATTTAATCATATTCAATAAAATGTTTTGTCTGAAAAACAAAATTTATTGTAACCAAAATAATTCTTCACAGAAATTTTATATTATTTACAAAATTTCTTGATTTTCCATTTTAAACTTAATAAAAAATTTTGTATAGTGTTTTTTTTTCCGCTCATTTTCATAAGTAATAATTATAAAATTTTTGTTTAGATTATTTCTAATTGTGTGAAGATAATAAAATATTTAACTAAATTAAATAAAACCCAGCTAAAATTAACAAAATAATTATAAATTTAACAAAGTTAATGTATATTTAACAAAAATGTTTTTTTGTTTATTATTAATTGAAAAAAATATATATATTTTACAATCAATAAAAATAATCTGTAAAATATACAAAACATTATCATATTATTAATTTTTTAACTAATTTTTAAAATGTTTTTGTGAAAATTATCAATTTAATTTTAATTTTATAAATACATTTTGTAGGGTATTTTACAAAACGATTTTGTAAATTTTACCGCTAAAATTTCTTTGAGTGTGCATATAACACAGTTACTAATAACCGGAACAGATTTTTAGATCATGTCTTGACCAATGAACCATATCCTTTTAAAGTAACTGAGTCGCTCAATACCATTTTTCGTGAATGGCATTAACCACAATTCTATGAACATTGTGCTAGATTTAACCGATTGTTTGTCGAAAAGATCCGACCATATTCAACAATACAAATATAACTTCATGAAATCAAACCGGTTATAGGCCTACTTAGAAACGTTGAATTGTGATGAAGTTCTCAATGCGAAAGATGTTAATGTCGACAAATTATATGAAACCATCTTGCAAGGCTTTGAACTTGATGTGCCTATATGTAACAAAGCATCGAGTATTCAGCCTCCATGGTGTCATGACCGACTCATAATTTTGAAGAATCGAAAATCTTGCATATGCAAAGAACTGCTGGTCTTATTTAGTGGATATTCAAGACAAATTCATTACAATTTTGAGAATCTCCACGTGATATAGAGGGTATACGGCTAATATAACTTACAACAATACGATGCCAAAGAGATAATCGAAATTTCAATCGGTCTATAGACCAAGCAATAATATGGCGTATAGAATGATCCAACAAACCATAGCCAAAATACTAATCATTTCTCCGATTATCCCTAAGGAGAATATTCTATCAGCCGTGACGAGTTTTGAAGATGGGTGTGGCCCAGATACCAATATATCTATATATTAAAAGCATATGCAATAATTTTGGTAAATCGATTATGCGATCTTTTCAATCACTCAAAAATATCAAAAATAACAGTAATCTTCAAATCAGGAAAAAGAGGATTTCGTACATCAAATGTTCATACTATTGATATAATACACGATGCTGCCTAACTATAGGAATATATCAATAGTCTGAATGAGTGGTGTAATCAAAACTCACTGCACTTTCATGGAAAAAAAATCATTTATTTAAGGGATACAAAATTAATAAAATAGAAATGCACAGAATTTATGGGTTACTGATTTAGGCGTCGCTTTCATCAAAAACGTTAATTTCAACCGGCATACATATATTTATATTGCTAAAGTAAACGATATGTTAAGCTTTGTAAAACGTTGGGTTGGGGAATTTAAGGATAAGCATACTTCAGTTTGTCTGTATTTTGCTAGTGTGAGATCTTAAGTTGAATCCACGATCTGGAGCCCACCCTTACTACGATGTGCATCAAAAGCATTCAAAAAATTTGTTAATATTCCTGCTGCACAAAATTGATTATGGAGTTACGACCGAAACATATACCAGTCTCGATCACATTGTCTCAGATTACGTTTTGGAAAATATCTCAATTTATGTAATTTATTGGGTAATCAACGATTTTTTAGCACTATAGTATACATCACTCCCCCAACTATGGCGAGAATAACTCAGTCAACAGATTAGCAAAATCATTCAACATCGATGAATATCAATTTGATTTTAATTTGTCGAAAACTAGCTTCAAACAAATCTTTTTTTTTTAATTTTTAATTTTACAATTTTAAGTTAAATTTCACTTTCTGACAGTTTCAAGAAGGTTAACGAACTTCTTATTTTTTATTAGTTTATCATTTTTAAAATTAATTTTTCTTGTTTTATAAAACAATTTTTTTTATCATATTGTCAATTGTTTATTAGTATGGTCCATACGCCAAATTTGTGTTCTTTAAATTGATAATTTAGCATAGGGTAAAATGATCTGCTCTTTCAGAATCAGTAATCCGTTTTTTTAAATTAGTAACCGTTGCCGTAATATTGAATACTCTGTTTGTTCCATATCCATATTTTTATTAATTTGTAGTTATCATTTGGCCCATTTCCTGACTTAAGGGGCGTATGGAATAAAAAACTAACATAAAATGTTACGATTAGTTTGGGATACACGCCCACACACAACAGGATTTTCAAAAAATTTATAAAAATTAACTTGTTTCATAAGTATGTCCGGTAATGATATTTGCAGTGCTTTGGTTGGGATACTGAATCAGTTGGTTAAAGATTTTCCATTTATTAAATGTAAATCATTGTGGGGCGATTCTGGTGTACTACAAAACTGCAACAACATCAACACAACAGCACTAAAAATGTTTAACTGTAATAACAATTTAGAGCGAATAATTCAAAAATGTTCAGAGCCAGGCCACTTTAAACATACAGGTAGTTGATTACGTTCACTCCACTATTGAACAATATTGGAAGAACTTGGAAGTGCACAGTCCTCTTCATTTTATGTGGTGGCTTAAATAAATAGATTTTAAAAAGATGTCACTGGTCATAATACAAATGAAGCCGACAGACTTCAAAGTTTATTCAAATCCGGTGGGCAAAGATTCGTTTTTTAAACCCAGTTCAAATTTGTATGAAGAAGGGAGTGGCTGTTTTACTTTAAAGTTTAAATTGTGATTTCAAGAAATGGTACTCAAAAATTTCTCTCTTCTTCGAAAAGTTACTAGAAATGCGCTTCCCACTCCAAAAATCCTGTTTACCAATAAAATTGGTACGCTGCCACCACATCCGATTGACAAAGAAAAAATTAAGGATATTACCGACCTTTTTCCGTTTCTACCAACGGAAGATGTAGAATATTTTAAGGCTTTATTTCAAAATTGCAAAAAAAATAGGAGAATGTAAGAATCAATTGTGGAAGGAAACAAGACAATGAAGACTGTTGTGTGAATAAAACTCTGTTTATTTATTTTTTTTATTATTTCAATTTTAAGGTATTGTGTATAGGGTGATCTAATTTAAATTATTTTTATTTCACAAAATAAACGAAATATCAAATTAATTTCCTAGTGACATTTATTCAAGCTATAGATTGTTCCATATCAAAATCAGTTTGGCCCGTATCCTACGAAGTGAACGAATTCGTGAAAAAATGATGGATATGGACCAATTTGAAAAAATTGGGTTTGTGGAAAACCTCAATTGCTCCTTTTTCAGATCTTTTCGACTAAATTTGATACATAATCTCTCGATTATTTTGAACTAATACTGTTTTACTTTACGCGTCATCTACTATTTTCTACGTCGACGTGTCGACAACCGGTAGACAACGTCGATAATATAGGTAATTCCTAGAGTGATTTTGAGAATTAGTTCTAAACTACCGAGACCAAATTTTTTTTAGGATCAATGCGATATAGAGTTTTTTTCAATGCATTTTAAGTTTTTCCGAAAAGAGCGGTCATATTTAAAAACAAATTAGAATTGGGCGGATCACTCCAGAACACAATGCTACAAATGGACCCACAATGCAAGACCCGGAAAAACACACATACTTATACACATTAAAAACACACAACCTTGATTTCACCATCGGGATTTGAACCCGGAACCCTCGAATACCAAACTACCAAAGCTATGACACTATATTTACTGTGCTTTCGGTTTCACTCATTGTTCGTCTGTCTAGTCTGCCAGAGAGTCATAACTTTTCAGCTATGTTCGGTTAGAATGAAACTCTCGGATGCCGAAAACAAATACTCAACATTCAACCGAATACAAATACTCTGCATTCAACGAGCAATTCAGTCTAAAACTAATCCAAGGCAATCACGCCAGATCGATTAGCCAGATCTACAACGAAACGGCCATTTATCCTGCCAAAAATCAAAAGTACGTTTTCGAAACTATTCTCAGAGTTAACGAAACTCATTCAACGGTTTTATAAGGCAATGTCATCACCGACATATCAAATCTGCTCTCAAGATTCGAGGTAACACAATTAATTGAATCTCAGAAGTACCAGCCGTTTTACATGGTATCGATAAAAAAAATCAACATTTTTAAAAAATTATAAAAATTTCTCGATACCATTCTCGGGAATGTGAATTGTCAAATCCAATGTTTTGATTGTTTTGATGTTGTTCAAATTTTGTTCTTCAGAAGTCAGCTAGTTTGATGGGAATCGCCTAAAAGCTAAACAAATTTCTTCTGTCAAACCAATTTAGTTTATAAGAATTCTTCAATGTTAGTGTTACTATGACGAAAAATATTAAATTAATTCGTCTTGGCGTACATAGAGTATGGCGTAAAATATTAAGATTATTGCCACACTTTGAATACGGAAAATAATGTTAAATTTAAGTGTTCTTGACTAAACGTTTTATATCGTAGAATTAAATTTTCGAAATGTGCTTCTGCTTATTTTAAATTAAGAACAAAATGACAAATATCAATCTACCAATAACCAGTTTATATATCACTTTAATATTCAAAGAATATTTTGAATAATTAAAAATTAATTATGATTATTAATTAATTTTTAACTATTCAAAATATTCTGTTTTTTCTGTTTCCAAAATAATCATAATAATAAATTTGTTAAAAATTATTATTACAAAAGCCTGTAAAAAGGAATAAATAAATTCTTTATAAATAATAGATAAAAATATAAAGATAGATAGGCAGAAATACCTTATACCTACTACTCTATATATGTATATTCTTATGTACATGGGGAGACAATTAATTTCAGTAAAAATCTCTTATCATTTGTATTGGTTGTCGTATATATAAGAGTACAAATTTATCTATGTACCAATATACCATTTATATTCATAATGACTAATAATAAATTTCTACCTTGCTAAAATATATAATAAATGTATGTATATAGGAGAGGACTAGGGTATATATATTCAATAAATAATTAAAAATTATAAATAACATAAAATTGTATTTATTATTATATTATGGATTTTTATTTTATTTTTATAAATTAACTTGTCTAATTATGAATATTTATTTATTTAGATTTTATTCGGTACATATATACATTTATATTGAAATTAATATTCATTTGTGTAACCTTTATTTTGTACTTTCGATATTTTATTGTCTGATAAAAAATAAATTAAAATAAAATTGAATAAAATAAATTAATATAAATTTTATCGAACAAATATCGTCTTCTTCCATCACTTTTATCGGTTTAGTTGGTATGTAGTATATATATGAAAATGATATTGGGGTTTTAACATCGTAGGGCGAGATTTTTCTTCATTATGTTTAATTGATATTGTGAGGGTTTGAGATCCGCACGAACATCCACCAAATTGGTGAAAATGATTTTTAAAGATTTTTTTTGTTTTTGAATTTTAATCCAATTTACTTAAACGGTTCTTCAATTGATTTAGGAGAGATTATTTTATTCATTATATTTAATTTGTAATAAAATTAACATATCGGTGTTACCGTGTTGTGCTGGAAACATCTGCAGTACTGATTTTAATTGAAAAACGCTTTATATGATTTATTGAAATATTGAAAATTATTCAATCTACAGTATACATTGATGTGCATGTTACAATTTGACTGAACGAGTATCAAAAGTGTGATGCTGTATAAGATAGCAGAAAATTATCAGCAGAAATGATGTATTTTTTCTACTAATTAGACTTTCAAATCGAAATCATGTAATGGATAATGTAAGTTTCATTGCAAGATTTAAGGAATCCAAATCAGTACCATGGTACAATAACACCATATCATCAGCAAACGCGACAATGTTTCCGCGCGAATCCAGACTAAAAATCGAGTTACAATCATTAAAATTAACAAAGGCCCCAGTACTGATCCTTGTGGTACACCAACATTAACAATTTTTTCTTCGCTAAATATGCCATCAATACACTTTGTTCCTCAACACTTTGTTTACGATTGTAATACGACTTAAACAAATATTACATAATTTCGATAAAAGAATGTTATGATTCACCGTATCGAAATCCTTAGAAATATCAATGAATAAAGCAGAAGATTTGAAATTATTATTTAAATAGTGGTGTAGTGGCGATAAGAATGCGATTAAGGCCTTATCTGTGGAAAAAAATTTAAAAAGCCGTATTATCGTTTATCTAGAAAATTAATATTATCAAGATATCCTACACATAAGTCTATTTTTAATTAGTTTTTCTAAGATTTTAGAAAAAGTGCTCAGAAGAGTAATTGGGCGATAATTATTCATATCTTACTGTGCACCTTTCTTAAAAAGCGGCTTTAGGACTCTAACTTTTAGTTTTTGAGGAAAAACCCCTCTCGACCAAGATAAATTGAAAATATAAATCAACACATGAACAACACTATACCAATTATATTTTTCATTATTTTATGTGAGATTTCATATTTCATCATTTCGAAAGGACTAAACTTTCCTTTCACTCTGATCGATTGATACAGATTCCTGATTTGCTTTTAAAATATCATAGGAAACATTGATGAAAAAATCATTAAAAATATTAGCTATTCTCAAAGGATCAGTTTCAATTAAGGTATCACAAACATTAATTGATGAAATTTTAGTTGTGGTATGAGTATTGTTTAAAACATTGTTGATAACCTTCCATTTCGATTTTATGTTCTCTGCGGCATTAAATTTTTACTTAAAATATCTTTCTTTACAGTTTGAGGAATTAAACACAGCATTTTTCTGATTCTTTGCCAATATTTTAGCTTAACTGTTTTTATGATTAATTAAATTAAGTAGCGAAGTTGACATCCTGGATTTAATTTTAAAATCTTGCCTACGAATTCTAGTAATCAATAATTTTTTTTAATTCATCCGTTACCCTTAGTAAAAAATTTGAAAACGCTATATTTGAATCATGCACCTAAATTTTCAGATAACATTCCATATAATTAATTTTTGTTTGAGAACGTGGTTCGTAACGTGAGCTACGTTTCTTTGAACCGAGTAAACTCAAAGCCAACAAAATCGTATTATGATCAGTTACAAGCAAAGTCACACTTTTGACCTCAAGATAGAATTTTGAAACATTTGGTTCAGAAAACATGATCAATGCAAGTATTGGAGCATGTTCGATCAACCCTATATTCATATACGAATCCAACCCAAACGACGCGCACAACAACATGTTTAGTCCTTTACATGAGACTCTTTCAATAAGTCAATATTTAAGTCCCCAAGTAAAATTTTAAATTTAGATAAATCTGTAACTAGGTAATCGTTTAACGCTATATAAAATATTTCCGTTCAGATGAAATTAAATCTATAGATTAGAAAGAAAAAAATAATAATCTTACCAAAAATCAAAAGTATTTCTAATAAAAACCGCTAAGAAATCCACGTCTCTAAAAATTGAATTAATATGAGCCAAAAAGCTATCGAAATTTTTACGTAAGCTCCGGATGTTTTGCAAAATAAAATCAAAAGTAGTAAAATTTTGACAGCTCATTTGGTTAACCGAAAAACAAAATTGGTGTTATGATACCAGCTACCAGAAAAACAACATGGTATGTTGGTTTCAGGAGGTAGTTCTATACATTATGGTAAAAATACAAATAAACTTCATCTGGCCGAGATTTCAAAAATTTCTGGAGCTCTTCTCACTCGATCGGTTTTTCTTAAACTGTTCTTGTAGGTGTGTTATCCCAGCTACCAAAATTAGGTATAATCGAATTGGAAAAATCTAGCAACCGGTATGCACCGTTATGCACTGTTATTTATAAGAGTAAAAGTATATTAAGACTGTGTCCGAAACCTGTGATAAATATTTTTTAGTACAGAATTTTGACTTTTGCATGCAAAAACCCAAGACACCCAAATTATTATAGTCTATCGCTATCATAATTTTTGACAGATCCGTACGAATAATTTATATCATTGTGTTGTAGGCCGAGCAATAGAAAAAAATTTGTATACATATAAAATGGCGGATGGATCGAAATTTTATGATGTTTTTGGCGGGATGATACTATTTATATACATACGAGCATATATATAATTTATATGAACACACACACTGAATTAATATAAAATGAAATGATTAAAAGATAAATAAAAATAAATAATAGTTCGAATATACAAAAATGTTTTTTTAATAAATAAAAGCTTTACAATTTAATATATTTAATGTTATTAATTTAATTATAAGAGTAAATCATCTACAATACTGCACATAAGTCTGTCGTGAGGATAAATCCCATCTTCACCCGCCCCATTATTCTGTGAATCGTTATCCATATCGAGAAAATTATCAGGCAACATGAGTTTATTGTCCAAATGTATATTGTCTGGTAATGCTGCGAATGGATTTTTGACAATCTCTCTCACCTTCTCTAAATGTCTTTGGAATCGTTCAGCAGTCTCAACTCGTTGCCTCTTTTGCATCTCCATAATGACGCGAAAGGTTTCACGCGCCTGATGTGGCCGAAATTCATTTAGCAGGTGGTGGTGGATGTGGACGAATAGAAGATTTAAATCTTCAATCTAAATGAAATATACTTTTAGAAATATGATCATGATTTATATAAACTCCTTCATACCTTTTCTGTTCGCCTCGGGCTGTCCGGGTAGTGAATGAGTAGGTTCATAAAGTCCAAGAAATTTACAAATAACGAATGATTCGGCTTCTTTAATTCTCTCCGTCGATCACAATGCTGTGGATTTAATCGCTTGAACTCTTGTCTTTCAAGAGGTCTGATTATAGTGTCATCGTTGTTAAACGAATTGCCAAACATAGAGTATGTTTCATGGATGGCTGGTGGAGGTCGCGTGGCACAATTTTTACGTATATTTTCCTCTGTGATAAATAAATAAATTCACATACTGGGCCGGAGGTAATGGTAGTGCTATTACTTGGGGGCTATGTTTTAAACTAATTAATATAGGTTTTAATTGTATATAAATATTTTGATGAATATTTTGATGCTTGGTTTTGCATTGCTATTTCTGGATCCATTTTATTGTAAAAAAAATTCAATGTCACTTTCAAATTTATTTTTTTATTTATCACAAACACAATTTTACACAGAACACAACAAAATTTGTATTAATAAAAATAATTATTATAATAAAAATAATAATAAATATTAATAAAACTTTATTTAAATTAGTTTTTATTTTATAAAAATATCGACACGAATTTATTATTACAAGAAAAACACGACTGAATAATGGCGTTCATTTTCACAAAAATTTGACGTTTAAACGTGGTGAGGCATTTGAGGTGGGGAGATTTATTATACATTTCGGACGGCATAATAAAAATTTGTGAATGTAGGGGAATAATTCTCAAATAATGTCAAAATTCTGTACTAAAAAATATTTATCACAGGTTTCGGACACAGTCTAAGAGTAAATCTAGCAGGTACATGTTGGAATTAGAGATTGTGATTTCCCGACATTTTTCATGTCTCGAGACATCGACTCTATTTTTTTCTCAGCTTATTAGTTGTCTCGATTTTTTTATGTCTCGAAAGTCTCGAGATTTCCTGAAACTTTCATAAAATAAAATAAAATTCAAATAATCACAAACAAAACGGACCTGTAGACGTGTACAAAATAGGGATACAGTTCCGCTTTCAAAGGATAATAAATCCACTAGCAGAACAGTTTCTAATTAATGTATTTATTAACAAAGAGCTAATCGAAACTGTTTTTCTAATTCATAAAATAACATTTTAAAAAACCAAGAGTATAACTATAGCCCTATTTGATAGTCGAGAATTTTTTAAGTGTCCCGCTGTTGAATAGTTTCGCTCATTTTGAGTGGACGTTGGTAAATTGGGCAGTAGTTTGACTTCATATAAATTTGTTTCTTTTAGCACAGTATACGTGTATTGTTTTTTATAATATAGGTTGAAAAACTCTTATGAATTGAAACTTCTAGCTTTTCTGTTAAGGATTTTTTGTTGTTTTCCATCACTCTTTCGTTTTCAGAATTTTTGTTTGCCTCCTCATTCGAAGCTGCTTCATCAAAAGCAATCATTCTTTTCATGAGGGATTTTGCTGGTTTTACTATAACTCATTTTTTGATACCAGCTTAGAATAATCCGTAGATGAGGATCAAAAAGAAATACCTTCACTGGCTAATAAATTTTTATCTTTTCATGATAATGCCTAAATAGCACATAGGTTAGCCATAAATTATACAAATTTAAACTATCTATAATGCTTTTTCAAGCACAAGTTTTGAACTTTTCAACGACTGTGCAAATTTTAGTGAATGTTTATTTTGTATATATGGTGTTCTATTATTATTATTATTATTATTATTAAAATTGGCTGGAACCCACGAGGATTCCGCACTCAATGCCACAAAGGCCCATGGTGCAAACCCAGGATTCTATCCCAATTCGCAAACGCGCACTGCTGCCTTCGCAAACTGAACAAGTTTAGACCAAGGCAGAGAGGACAACTGATCTAAATTCAAAGACCTAAAGTTGAATACCCGAACTCGTATAGAACTGAACGCAGGACAACTGCACACGAAGTGGAGGGAGTCATCATCCTCCTCAAGGCAGTCCTCGCAAATAACATCATGAGCTAAGCGCATACGATGTAGATGATCTTTAAAACGGCCATGTCCCGTAAGAATCGCTACCAAGACTCTTAACTGGCTCTTTTTTAAAGATAAAGCATACTTCGTGGACCTCAAATTGGGCTCCACAATGAAGTATTTCGCCTTACGACAACCAAAAGTCGCAAGCCACTGAGACCTTAAGTCTTTCAAAGCGTAATCTTTAATAACTTTCTTCCCGTAGTTGAAAGATATAGGAGTAGCTGGTTCAGGACCAATTAAAGTTGATTGGGAGCCAGCTTTGGCTAAACAATCCGCGATCTCATTGCCTATGATGTCACAATGAGCCGGAACCCACATGACCGTAACTTTATTGTTAGAACAAAGAAGGTTCATGAATTGTTTGCATTCCCTGACGAGTTTGGAAACAGTCAAGGGATTTCTTAAAGAGTTAAGTACAGCTTTACTATCTGTACACAGTAGAATACTTTTGTTTTTAACAGCAATTCTATTATTCAGGTGTTCTATTAATCAAACTATTTATTTCTGTGGTGGTCTTCTTCTGAAAAAAATTAATTTTTGGATTCGCAAAATCTGATGGACTCTCATCAACTGGATGTTCGTGTGGAGTTCTTGTATAAAAAATATTGATTACATCCAGGTGTATGGCATGGTTGTAACATAATTGCAATATTGCTGATTATTACTTTCTAAATTTAAACATGACGCTGGTTTCATCATCTGTCGTACCTACAACATCTTTTAATATGGAACGAATCATTTTAGCTGCTGGCCAGCTTCCATGAATGCGTACAAGCCGCAGCTTTTGTGTTTCACCATTCTCGTAATAATTCTTCTGAGGATTAAAATTTAATAGAACTGCGGCAGTATAATTATTAGGTTTTAAATTCACGTTTGACTCTATCATCCTTAGTATTTTACTTATAGGAGGCACTTTGAAATATTTTATTTTTCTGAAAAGAAAATGTTCGTGGTGTGGTGATAATTTTTCTAGACTTCACTCAATTGTGTTTGGGCTAGTGAAAATGATCCAATCCTTAATTCAGAAAATGCTCAGTCGATTATTGAGTTCAAAAAATATATCCAGATTATATGTAAATTAACGAGTCCGTAAGGAATTCGAATAAAAAAACAACTTTATTTCTTGAATCCAAACTAAAAACTAACTTATTCTAAAAATTACATGATTTTATATCTAAAAAATTATACTTAATTTGCAAAAATAATAATATAAAAATTCTTATTCTTGGAAAGGAGTCTTAAATTACAATATGTTTTACCACAAGTCAGCATATTTGCTCTTCGCGTGTCTTGATGGTCACGTTGTGCTGATGACATATTATCGTTGATGTTATCTATGCACGTTGTGCTTATGCAGCATTACTCGTTGTGCTGATGACATATGATCGTTGATGTTATATGTGCACGTTGTGCTTATGCAGCATTACTGGTGGTGTTAACTTGTATTATCGTACAATAGGAGATCGTAAAAAAAATATAATAGACAATGTCTGCTTCTGCTTCAGTCAACAAAAATATGCCAATTTGGGATATATGTAGCTCATTAATATTTGTTATCTTCTCCGATTTTACTCAAAGTAACGTAGACACTACTTGGGAGAATTTCGAAAACCATATCAAATCCCAATTTTTCACATTTTTAAATACGGATTTATACATATTCTCCTACATCTGACTTATAATCTACTTCTTAAGTGCAACTCTCTGGATATTCTCCGAGACTACCAATTTATTGTTTTAACCCTTTTATACATCTTTGCTCTAATTGCGCAATAACGCGATCCGCAAGAATAAATTTTGGAAATTAAATTAGTAGAGCTATTCTACTTTTTTCTGTACATAGGTCTTTTAGAGCTGGACAAGTGTTAGATAAATCACGAGATCGTGATTTTCTGCCAATATTAAAATTGAAGTTAAAAATAAGTGAATATTGTTCAAACAACAATCTTTGAATATTTTACAAAAGTTGACTTATTAAAAATAACCTTGGCCAATATTGCCTCTCAAAGTTTGAACAATATGTGATCGGCTGTAATGAACTTCACCAGACCATTAAAGAAACACAAATCACAGTTGATTAAGCACAAATAAATAACTAAAACACATATCGGGAACATTTTACAAAATCTATTATGGATTGAAACAGGTAATCAGCTCCTACTCGTAGCAACACCTTTAATAATTCTGAACAATAATCGTTTTTGGTGGCCTATCCCGGCTATGGTTAAAGTGGTTTTGGTATAACTATAAAGTAAGGTCAAATGGTGCGAATAAAAGCAATAAAATCTTGACTTTCGTCTCAAAACACATTCGACTAATTTTTATATTTTTGAAATTTTCATTTTTAAATTTTATTTGCATTTTTGATATAAATTTGTATATTTAAGCGTTGGCCGCCATTTAAATGGCCTAAGCTACAAGATGTTTAGAGAGTTGCATCGATAAATGCTGTGAAATATGGATTTAAACCAATGCCTGTATAACGAAATCTAGTGGGTTGCGACTCGAGTTACAAAAGAGCTGGTATGCTTACACCCCTATTCCCTTAGTCGTGTCACTTCATTCGACACGACTATACTGTCACGTCACTTCAAATATAAATTGGTATTCTCTTATTCGCCCGCAGTGACGTGACACGACAAACAGGAATATCTGGCAGCACCAATAATTTCTTGATTTTTGAAGGAATATTGACGTTTGAAATACACAAGAATTGTCAGTTTTGTATTTGTCATATTATTTATGTGGTGTGTTAATGCTTATTAAAAACTATTGAGAAGTTCAAAATTAATTAATCTGTAATTTCGTGAAAGTTTTAGAATTGAATACGTATTAAAAATCCTTTAGTTAGCTAAATATTTACCGGTGGGAAGATAGCACGAAAAGTTAGCACGAAATTGACACTGGGAGCTCTAGTGGTTTGTATCTTGGATAATTTGTTTTTTGTACTAAAACAATGATATTAGATAACAATAAACATATCATGAAATAAAAAAAAAACTTCAAAATATTTCATAATATTTATTTTAAATTAAAATTAAAATATTGTAATAATCATAGTATATATGTATACAATTTTCGAGTACTGAATTTAACAAATTTACATCAAATTGAAAAATTAACTATGGGAAATATTGTGAAAGATGCAAAAGTTCAGGTTTGCCTACATCTTTAAAATGTCAAGGCTAGTTTTGATTCCAGGTTGAAGAACAACCCTTTGACATTTTCCATGCCTGTGGTCAGAATTTTTGTATAACGCATTTTCGAGTACTGAATTATTCAAATTTACATATAGTATAGTATACAATAGTACAGTACTCGAAAATGCGTCATACAAAAATTCTGACCACAGGCATGGAAAATATCAAAGGGTTGTTCTTCAACCTGGAATCAAAACTAGCCTTGACATTTTAAAGATTAAGGCCAACCTGAACTTTTAGTACTTTCACATTATTTCCCATTTTCATTTATTTTCAATTTTATGTAAATTTGAATAATTCAGTACTCGAAAATGCGTCATACAAAAATTCTGACCACAGGCATGGAAAATGTAAAATTTTTGTTCTTTAGCCTGAAATCAAAACTAGCCTTGACATTTTAAAGATTAAGGCCAACCTGAACTTTTGCATCCTTCACATTATTTCCCATAGTAAATTTTTCAATTTGATGTAAATTTGAAAAATTCAGTACTCGAAAATGCGTCATACAAAAATTCTAACCACAGGCATGGAAAATGTCAAAGGGTTGTTCTTCAACCTGGAATCAAAACTAGCCTTGACATTTTAATGGTTAAGGCCAACCTGAACTTTTAGTACTTTCAAATTATTTCCCATAGTAAATTTTTCAATTTGATGTAAATTTGAATAATTCAGTACTCGAAAATGCGTCATACAAAAATTCTGACCAAAGGCATGCAGTATAAGATAGCAGAAAATTTTCAGCAGAAAAAATGTATTTTGTCTACTCACCACCAAGAGCAGCACCATAGATAAAGAGAATTTTTTCTGCTGTAATTTTATTAACTAGCAGAAAAATTATAAATTTGTGTGTTATTTTAGAAGAATTTTTGTAACAACTAATTAAACGTTAGCAGAAAATTTGTAACTTTTAATAAATTATTTGTACCAAACAAAATATTTTATATTTTGAACTACATGCCAATTATTTTATTAATAATTTCTCATAAAAAACCAATATGTAACCAATATGTCGTGCTGTTTTTCTGGTAGCTGAGATCGTGATACATCTACAAGGGCAGTTTAAGAAAAATCGTTCGAGTCAGAAGAGCTCCAGAATTTTTTGAAATCTCGGCCATATGAAATTTTTCAGTTTTTTGACCATAATGTATGGAAATACCCCCCTGTAACGAGTGTGCCATGTTGTTTTTCTGATAGCTGGTATCAAACCACATCTACAGGAGCAGTTTAAGAAAAATCGTTCGAGTCAGAAGAGCTCCAGAATTTTTTGAAATCTCGGCCATATGAAATTTTTCAGTTTTTTGACCATAATGTATGGAAATACCCCCCTGTAACCAGTGTGCCATGCTGTTTTTCTGGTAGCTGGGATCAAACCACATCTACAGGAGCAGTTTAAGAAAAATCGTTCGAGTCAGAAGAGCTCCAGAATTTTTTGAAATCTCGGCCATATGAAATTTTTCAGTTTTTTGACCATAATGTATGGAAATACCCCCCTGTAACCAGTGTGCCATGTTGTTTTTCTGGTAGCTGGGTTCAAAACACATCTACAGGAGCAGTTTAAGAAAAATCGTTCGAGTCAGAAGAGCTCCAGAATTTTTTGAAATCTCGGCCATATGAAATTTTTCAGTTTTTTGACCATAATGTATGGAAATACCCCCCTGTAACCAGTGTGCCATGCTGTTTTTCTGGTAGCTGGGATCAAAACACATCTACAGGAGCAGTTTAAGAAAAATCGTTCGAGTCAGAAGAGCTCCAGAATTTTTTGAAATCTCGGCCATATGAAATTTTTCAGTTTTTTGACCATAATGTATGGAAATACCCCCCTGTAACCAGTGTGCCATGTTGTTTTTCTGATAGCTGGTATCAAACCACATCTACAGGAGCAGTTTAAGAAAAATCGTTCGAGTCAGAAGAGCTCCAGAATTTTTTGAAATCTCGGCCATATGAAATTTTTCAGTTTTTTGACCATAATGTATGGAAATACCCCCCTGTAACCAGTGTGCCATGCTGTTTTTCTGGTAGCTGGGATCAAAACACATCTACAGGAGCAGTTTAAGAAAAATCGTTCGAGTCAGAAGAGCTCCAGAATTTTTTGAAATCTCGGCCATATGAAATTTTTCAGTTTTTTGACCATAATGTATGGAAATACACCACCCTGTAACCAGTGTGCCATGCTGTTTTTCTGGTAGCTGGGATCAAAACACATCTACAGGAGCAGTTTAAGAAAAATCGTTCGAGTCAGAAGAGCTCCAGAATTTTTTGAAATCTCGGCCATATGAAATTTTTCAGTTTTCTGACCATAATGTATGGAAATACCCCCCTGTAACCAGTGTGCCATGCTGTTTTTGTGGTAGCTGGGATCAAAACACATCTACAGGAGCAGTTTAAGAAAAATCGTTCGAGTCAGAAGAGCTCCAGAATTTTTTGAAATCTCGGCCATATGAAATTTTTCAGTTTTCTGACCATAATGTATGGAAATACCCCCCTGTAACCAGTGTGCCATGCTGTTTTTCTGGTAGCTGGGATCAGAACACATCTACAGGAGTAGTTTAAGAAAAATCGTTCGAGTCAGAAGAGCCCCAGAATTTTTTGAAATCTCGGCCATATGAAATTTTTTAGTTTTCTGACCATAATGTATGGAAATACCCCCCTGTAACCAGTGTGCCATGCTGTTTTTCTGGTAGCTGGGATCAAAACACATCTACAGGAGCAGTTTAAGAAAAATCGTTCGAGTCAGAAGAGCTCCAGAATTTTTTGAAATCTCGGCCATATGAAATTTTTCAGTTTTTTGACCATAATGTATGGAAATACCCCCCTGTAACCAGTGTGCCATGCTGTTTTTCTGGTAGCTGGGATCAAAACACATCTACAGGAGCAGTTTAAGAAAAATCGTTCGAGTCAGAAGAGCTCCAGAATTTTTTGAAATCTCGGCCATATGAAATTTTTCAGTTTTTTGACCATAATGTATGGAAATACCCCCCTGTAACCAGTGTGCCATGCTGTTTTTCTGATAGCTGAAATCAAACCACATCTACAGGAGCAGTTTAAGAAAAATCGTTCGAGTCAGAAGAGCTCCAGAATTTTTTGAAATCTCGGCCATATGAAATTTTTCAGTTTTTTTACCATAATGTATAGAAATACCCCCCTGTAACCAGTGTGCCATGCTGTTTTTCGGGTAGCTGGTATTCAAACACACACCTACAGGAGCCAAGAAAGTTATAAAGAACTACGCTTTGAAAGATCTAAGACTATAGTGGCTTGCTACATTCAGTTGTCGTTTGGCGAAGAATTAAGGGACCCCGTTGAAGAAATCGCAGGATTTCATCGGGATTTTTTAAAAATTCCTCTGACAACATGTGCGTAAAAAATCCATCCCAGACTTTTTAAAATTATTTAATTTGTACAGTGGGTTCAGCCCAGAATGTTTTTACATTTATACATCCCAGACTTTTTCGTTATCACAAAAATGTACAGTTGGTAACATAATACCCATCCCAGACTTTTTTAATATGTAAAATTTATTTGGTGGAAAATAAATTCTTAAGGGAAAGTCGTTAAAAGGATGGTTATTTTCTCTTTGTGATTAAGTTAAGGACCCTGTTAGCAACGATAACGCGAGCTTTGATAATTTTGTGACCCTTGGAATTTCCTCAGCATTAAATCCTTTTACTGATTATTGGTAGAATGGAAATTCAATGTAAAGGAATGTCTGTCATATTATGCATTTTGATTATAGATTCAAGTCCATCTTAAATGGGGCCATTTACCCACAGAGGGTGTCAGACCCGTAGTAAATATAAACTTGTATTAGAAGATATCTCTAGAGAGTTGTGTTAAGCACCAAGTTGGTGGTAAACTCCATCTACAACTTAATATAACCATGAGACTGATAGCGAAGAAGTACCGTGAGGGAAAGTTGAAAAGAACTCTGAATAGAGAGTTAAACCTTACGTGAAAACACTAAGAGATTAAACCCAATGAACTCGAACTTGTAAAAAAGAGATTCATTGATATATAAAAATTGATTTGTTATCAATATACTACATTTGTAGATGTTTGTCAATGATTTTATCTGGACTCCTTTCGCATTTACTTGTGTCTATTTCTTAAGGAAGCTATACAAATATCTGACACATTATAAAGCTATAAAAATATCTGACACAAGTATCTGATCGTTCGAGCATTTTTGCAACGAAATCTTATCGGCAATTAAACGATTTGGGACACCTGTGGGACCCGTCTTGAAACAACTTTCAATATTGTTTTGCCAATAATTTTTAATAATTTATAATTTTAATTTTAACAAGCGAGCTGAACACAACAACCACAGTTTATTGTAAAAGTACATAATTATATTATAAATAATTTATTTTGAGAAAAACCCCAATTGTTTCATTATTATCTACAATTATATTTTGGAATTTATACATCCGCATCATTGTTTGTTTTACATTACTATTTATATATTTTGAAAAATAATTTATTTATACTTATCTTATTATTTTTCCTTTATTTTATATAATTATCTCTGAAAATTGAATTTATATTAAGATTAATAATTATAAAATGTATTTATATTAATGTAAGTGTTCTCTATTTCTTTTAGATGACTTCTTAAGATGATCCTGAACACCAATCGATATTCGAATGTGCAGTAGCTTTTCTACATTTTTGGCTTCACCTAACTAAATATATCGACCATCTCCTTCATTCTAATAGTTTTTATTTTTATTTTTTATTTATTATTTCCGCACTCAATGCCGGGACGGCCCATGGTGCAAACCCAGCATTCTATCATAGTTCGCAGAAGCGCACAGCAGCCTTAGTAAACTGTACAAGTTTGAACCAAGGTATGGAGGACAACTGATCTACATTAATAGATCTACAGCTGAAAACCTGAAGCCGAATAATATTTAAAGTTGCACAACTGCACACAAAGTGCAAGTAGTCATCATATTCCTCAAGACAGTCCTCACAAATAACACCCTGAGATAAACCCATTCGATGGAGATGCCCGTTAAATCAACCATGAACCGTAAAAAATTCTTACTTGGTCCTTTTTCAAAGAAAGAGCATTATTAGTTCATTCCAAATTACGCTCGCTAATGAAGTTCTTCGCCAAACGACAACTGAATGTAGCAAGCCACTATAGTCTTAGATCTTTCAAAGCGTAGTTCTTTATAACTTTCTTGGCTCCTGTAGGTGTGTGTTTGAATACCAGCTACCCGAAAAACAGCATGGCACACTGGTTACAGGGGGGTATTTCTATACATTATGGTCAGAAAACTAAAAAATTTCATATGGCCGAGATTTCAAAAAATTCTAGGGCTCTTCTGACTCGAACGATTTTTCTTAAACTGCTCCTGAATATGTGTTTTAATCCCAGCTACCAGAAAAACAGCATGGCACACTGGTTACAGGGGGGTATTTCCATACATTATGGTCAGAAAACTGAAAAATTTCATATGGCCGAGATTTCAAAAAATTCTGGGGCTCTTCTGACTCGAACGATTTTTCTTAAACTGCTCCTGTAGATGTGTTTTGATCCCAGCTACCCGAAAAACAGCATGGCACACTGGTTACAGGGGGGTATTTCTATACATTATGGTCAAAAAACTGAAAAATTTCATATGGCCGAGATTTCAAAAAATTCTGGAGCTCTTCTGACTCGAACGATTTTTCTTAAACTGCTCCTGTAGGTGTGTTTTGATCTCAGCTACCAGAAAAACAGCATGGCACACTGGTTACAGTGGGTATTTCCATACATTATGGTCAAAAAACTGACAAATTTCATATGGCCGAGATTTCAAAAAATTCTGGAGCCCTTCTGACTCGAACGATTTTTCTTAAACTGCTCCTGTAGATGTGTTTTGATCCCAGCTACCATAAAAACCGCATGGTACACTGGTTACAGGGGGGTATTTCCATACATTATGGTCAAAAAACTGAAAAATTTCATATGGCCGAGATTTCAAAAAATTCTGGAGCTCTTCTGACTCGAACGATTTTTCTTAAACTGCTCCTGTAGATGTGGTTTGATACCAGCTATCAGAAAAACAACATGGCACACTGGTTACAGGGGGGTATTTCCATACATTATGGTCAAAAAACTGAAAAATTTCATATGGCCGAGATTTCAAAAAATTCTGGAGCTCTTCTGACTCGAACGATTTTTCTTAAACTGCTCCTGTAGATGTGGTTTGATACCAGCTATCAGAAAAACAACATGGCACACTGGTTACAGGGGGGTATTTCCATACATTATGGTCAAAAAACTGAAAAATTTTCATATGGCCGAGATTTCAAAAAATTCTGGAGCTCTTCTGACTCGAACGATTTTTCTTAAACTGCTCCTGTAGATGTGGTTTGATACCAGCTATCAGAAAAACAACATGGCACACTCGTTACAGGGGGGTATTTCCATACATTATGGTCAAAAAACTGAAAAATTTCATATGGCCGAGATTTCAAAAAATTCTGGAGCTCTTCTGACTCGAACGATTTTTCTTAAACTGCCCTTGTAGATGTATCACGATCTCAGCTACCAGAAAAACAGCACGACATATTGGTTACATATTGGTTTTTTATGAGAAATTATTAATAAAATAATTGGCATGTAGTTCAAAATATAAAATATTTTGTTTGGTACAAATAATTTATTAAAAGTTTACAAATTTTCTGCTAACGTTTAATTAGTTGTTACAAAAATTCTTCTAAAATAACGAACAAATTTATAATTTTTCTGCTAGTTAATAAAATTACAGCAGAAAAAATTCTCTTTATCTATGGTGCTGCTCTTGGTGGTGAGTAGAAAAAATACATTTTTTCTGCTGAAAATTTTCTGCTATCTTATACTGCATACCAAAGGCATGGAAAATGTCAAAGGGTTGTTCTTCAACCTGGAATCAAAACCAGCCTTGACATTTTAAAGATTAAGGCCAACCTGAACTTTTAGTACTTTCACATTATTTCCCATATTATATTATTGATGCAATGTTTGTTGTGAAGAACAATATTTAACTCAATTTTATAATATTTTATTTATGTATAAAATATTATAGAATACAAATTTTCAAACTTATAAAATATAGTTTTGATTTCGTGCTAACTTAAAAATTAACTTATTTGAACAATCCATTTTTCGTGCCAACTTTAGTACAAGATGTACCTATAATAACCATGACTCAAACCACTAGAGCTCCCAGTGTGTTTTTCGTGCTAACTCTTCATGCTAACTTCACAGACATAAATATTTCAATATTTTTCCATCAACGCATACAAATGAATCGATAAAAAATAAAAATATAAAAATATTGTAAATTATTATATTTTGATTCACTCCACTCAAAATAAAATGCATCAAAAAAATTCAAATTAAACTTTTTACTATTTTCCGTTTTCCTGCATTTTTGCTTCTGTCGCTTAAACATTTTACGCGTCTAGAAATGTCATTTCAGGTGACACGAAACTTTTATAACGACTACTAGAATACGATGTTTGTCACTTGAAACGACGATTGTCACTTCAATTGCCTTAGGGAATACCAAAATTTGACTGTCGGTACAAGTGACACGACTAACGGAATAGGGGTGTTAAACAATGCTTGGAAAAAGTATGCCTACTTTCAAATCTGAATCTTCTAAATTCAAAATGTTGAAAAATGAAACAATACATTAAAATTATATTTGATATTTTCATTAGAGACACCAAATCTGTCAAAATTATATTTGATATTTTCATTAGAGTCACCAAATTTTCTAAAACTCGGCCGAAACTTAAATATTTGAGAACAATTTTGAAAATTTAAGTATTCACCGATGAATTCTCACAATGTTTGGATTCCATAAAGGGTTATAGATTTTAAGAGAATCGAAAATCTAATAAATATTATCAACCATCAAAAATCGTTAAGCGGAATTTCAATAAGAAACTCCTTGATGACATTCAATATTTTAAAAATTTAGAACAAACGTAAAGTATTAAATTCGTACCTTGATTTTGAATTAAATAGATTTAATTGAGATATTGAAATTGGTTTGGGAAATTTAAATTGCAACCATTGTAATCGTACAACGCATTTGCTCACTATGTGTATTGGAAGCGGTTGGTGTATGTGGCATGTAAGAAACTGGCTTGACACTATATCCTTGTTTCCTGTATCTTTAAACCGATATATATTTTGTTTTACTATAACATTCAATTGTTATGTTTCAATTTATAATTTACAATGAAAATTTGGTGTATTCACCAAATTTACCAATAATTATCCTTTTCCGAATCAACAATTTATCTTTCTAAATTTCTAACGGGATTTGATAGAGTTTTCTTATTTCTAAGAAAGAGGATTTTTTTTGTAATTCAGTTTTAAGCAACAAAATATTATTTAACACATTTTACGTTTTATTCATTTGGTCACATGAAGTTCTGGTACGTGAAATTTTTAAAATTTTATTTTGGAAAAGTTTGTCACGTATGTAGTTTGTAGTGTGTAACATTTATGAGTTAAACCATACTGTAATTGAAAATTAACTAATCAAAATTATCGACAGGATAGAAATCCATCTTTTCCAAGCGCACATTAATTTGTACCACTATATAGTGCATAATCTTGAAGACAAAACTTTTCGCTCTTTTATCAGTCTCTGAACAGTATTTGTTGAATCTCGATATACCATTGTCAAATTAATCGAATTTATGTAATACGCAAAACTGGCATTGTTTCGCACGCTAGATAAAATGTGTAACGGAACGATTAAAATTAATTATTTCTCCATCGTACTTATTCTAATTGGAGGGGAAAATCTGCAAACTTGTTTTCTATATATTTTTTTGATTTACCAAAAAAAAAACTCTACCATTGTACCATGCAATTGAGTTGTGCGCTGTTAAAATATAGCAAAATACAGTGGGTAACCAATTATCACGAAACAATGCGCAACTGGTTGATCATGTGTGGTGGACCACATTTTCCTAGTATAATAATGATCGAGACTGTTACAATCGTGGCGACGACTCACAACCAAGAGATAGTCTCAAAAGCCAGGCTCAAGTATATTATTCCTACCTAATGCATATATAGAATCATGTAAACCCCATTTATCAGATATCCCTACCAGAGAGTAATAATATCCCATAATTTATAATAATAAGAGTTAATTAGATTCTTGTTTTATCTTGTTGACTATATTATTTTACCATACTACCAAATATTTATCTGATAACTTTTGCATGATATATACCAAGAGTCTTGCCATTCTGATCACCGATTTCATATGACCCATTGCTGACCCGCCGTAAAATCAAGTCGGGTTTAAACTTGTAGGCTAGTTTTCCAGAAAAGTTCTTAGCCGCGCTAATCTGAACAAAGTTTCGAATCAATACCTTTTGGCCAATGTTAAATGATCTGTTTCTAGCGCAGAGATTGTACGTAGAAGTATTTTGCGCATGTGCTTTTCGAAGATGACTTAATACAATATTTTGAGCTGACGATAATGAATCCGCATTGTTTGGAACATACGCTTGATTTTCGGAGAGATAATTAACATCTCGCAATAATGGGTTAGTGGAGCCATGTAGTATCTTGTGTTGTCCGAATACAAGAAAATGTGGCGAGTAACTTGTGCTCGAATGAACCACATTTCATAGTGCTCCTGCAATTTCATCCAGATGTTGATCCCATGCTTGATGTTCATCTTTGATGTATGCTCTAATCGCTGATAAAATTGAACGATTAACTCGTTCGACTGCGTTGGCTTGTGGAGAATATTTTGCTGTAAAATCGTGTCTTACTCCATACTTTTCCATGAAATTTGCGAATAAATGCGAGTCAAACTGAGATCCGTTGTCTGTCAATATACTTTCGGGAACGCCGAAAAGATGGAAAACTTTATTTTCAAGGATCTCGATAACCTTTGTCGCAGATGCCGAACGCAGTGGGAACACTAGTGGAAAACGACTATATTGGTCTAATAATATAAAAATATGAGTAAAGCCATTTTTAGTTCTTGGATATGGGCCAAGAAAATTCAAATACAATCGCTGCAATGGACGTAATACTTCGAAAGCTTTACCCATTTCTGGTCTGGTGGAATAATTAACTGGCTTCGTACATTTACATATGTCACATCCATTTATAAAATTTCTAACTTGCATATTCATAGCAGGCCAATAGTAGTACCGCTTTAATAGTTCAACTGTTTTTGCAATTCCTTGATGTGCAGCTGTAGGTGGACTATGAGCTCTTTCAACTAATAAAGAAGTTAATGATTCCGGAACAACCAATTTCCATGAGGGTACATCAGTATCTATGCCTGTCTCGGTATTTACATATATTTTTTGATCCTGAACTTTATAATTTCCTGAAACTCCAGGGTTTTGTTCCAAAGCCTTAATTCTGGCAACGTACTTGTTATCCTGGAATGCCGAAGAATTTAGGTCAATGTGGAGTACTTCCTCATTATTTTCGTCAATAGCCTCTACATATACTCTGGACAGACTATCCGGAACGACATTTAGTGAGCCTTTTCTATATTCGATGTTGAAATCGAACGCTTGTAATTTTAATGACCATCTTGCCAATCTACCGGTTAAGTCTCGCTGCTCCATCAATCACCGCAAACTCGAATGATCTGTTATTACAGTGAATGAATAGCCTTCTATGTACGGTCTGAACTTCTTAATACTCATCACTGCTGCCACCATTCCAGTTCCGTGATACTGTAATTTTCTGTGCCTTATTCAGTTTATGAGACATGAACGCGATTGGGTGTTCATCTCCATCATTCACTTTTTGGAATAATACACTCCCTGTTCCTGTTGTTGATGCATCGCACTGTATGTAGAAGTGCTTTGTAAAATCTGAATTAACCAGAACCGGTGCTGTAACTAGTGCCTTCTTTAAATTTTCAAAAGCTTCCTGAGCTTGCGTATTCCACAATTTGTGCTTCCCTTTTTTAAGTAGATCCATAATAGGTGCAGCTATACTGGAGTAGTTTGATACGAATCGACGGTACCAGCCGGTCATCCCAAGAAATCTGCGGATCTGTTTAACATTTTTAGGAACGGGGTAGTCGTCTTTGGCTCGTATCTTTTCGGGTTCCACTCTGAGACAACCCTCACCAATCACGTAGCCTAGATACTTTGTTTCCTTTAGAACGAACCTACTTTTTTCCACATTTATACTTGCTACTTCAGATAATAGTGATATATGCTCTTCAAAAGTCGCCGATACCACTAATAGGTCATCAAGGTAAACAAAGATGCGATCGTGAACGTGGTGAGGAATTACCTTGTGCATTAGCCGACACATCGCTTGAGCTGCATTACACAGCCCAAACGGCATGACCACGAATTGGTAAAGTGGACGACCCGGCACTGTAAAGGCCGTCTTATCCCTTGATGAAGGATCTAAGGGTATTTGCCAAAAGGCGTCTTTGAAGTCGATGGTGCTTATATATCGAGTTTTATCCAGTCTACCTAATAACCCCTCGATCAACGGCAAAGGATAGGCGTCCTTCACAGTAACCGAGTTCAACTTTCTAGCATCGAGGCATAGACGAACTTTTCCGTTTGCCCTTTTTACCACAGTAATCGGAGATGACCAAGAGCTGGTACTTTCCTCGATCACTCCCATTTGCAACATACGGTCCAATTCTCGATACATTTCTTCTTGTTTAATAGGAGATACACTGGGTAATGTCTCTGCTTCACAGCTGTTGAATTTCCTACATCTATTTTGTGTGCCAGAATATGCGTTCTTCCCAATCCATTTTCCTCGTAAGACGGAAACTTTTGGATAACATCATTCAAGGTTGCTTCTTGCTCAGGATCTAGCATGTATTTATCAGCAAGAGGTTTCACATCAGAGTTAGGATGACGGTTGTCTAGCTCATTTACCATTAATTGTATCAGACCGAAGAGTTCCCAAAAATCCATTCCGAGATATAATTGTTGGCTGAGATTTGGAGCGATATGCAGCCTTATTGTTTTCATTTTGCCCCCATATGCCACTTTATCAATTATATGTCCGAGAACTCGCTGTTGTTCGCCACTAGCAGTTGTTAATAGCGTTGCCATATTATGCAGCTTCAAGTTGTTTTCTTTTATGAAATGTTCTGCACCTAAACCAAGAACAGAGATGCTAGCCCCACTATCCAAAAGACCCCGATACGGTATTCCATTTATAAGAACATCCGCATATGGTCTTGTAATCGTCGTTGCATGCCAATTTTGATTCAGAAATTATCTTTTTAATTTCTCGTCGAGTCCTAAAATAGGTCAAACTCCGTTGCAAATGATTTTTGCTGTTAGGGGATTGACATTAGTCAGCAATAGTTTGAGTTGATTTATTTGATTTGTTTACAATTGACGTTGTAGTTACTCCTGTTTTCTGCGAAGAAGTCTATGGAACTCGGGGTCCGTGTTCGTCACTGAATCTACCATATCCGGTTTGGGAATATTCGTTGATTGATTTTCGGATCTCAGAACCCCAATATTTCTGACACCCCGTTGGCAGTTTCCCGCAGCTCTGGCATTACGACATGTTTGATAGTTAATTTTGATAACATTTTTAGCCCCGCACCCAAAACAAAATTTGTGAGAAATCGGAATATTGCAATCTTTAAAAATGTGAGTATTACTTCCACAGTTCCAACAAGTGTTTCGGAGTGTATTATTTATATTGGATGTTGAAGGATTCGACCAATGTACAGCACACACGGAATTATAATTTGTTTGGAGCTCAGAAGAGTTCATTTGGTTGGATATCCCTTCACCATAATCAGCATTCACATCGAGTTCATTGACCTGACGTCTAGATTGGTAAACCAGCTCTGGAATCCACCCGATTCGATTCCACGTATCTTCAACGTCTATAGAACGATTAACTAGCGTTGAAATATCATTAAATGTCTGACCAGCAAAATTAGATTGGAGCCCCGGTCTCATATTTCGGATCAGCAAGTTTATTGTTTCTGTTTCGGTTATTGGCTTTTGTAAGGGCAATGACAATGACAAAATGTCGTTATAAAAATCCAAGAATGTCTCCTTTATCCTCTGTCTGCGTCTCTCCAAAACCAGCCGAATATCTGCATCGGTCCGTCTGTCTTGGAACCTATGGATCATGGCGCAGCGCAACTCTTCCCATTTAACAAATCTTTCTCTCTCCATAAACATCCAGTACCATTCTCTTGCTTTGCCATTCAATAAAACATTTAAATTTTTTACCAAAAATTCCGTTGTAATACCATTAGAAGTCGCCAAACTCTCCACTCTATAAATAAATCTCTCTACCGGAATTTCTTAACATTCACCACTGAATGAGATACCCCATCTATGGATTTCTAAGCGTCCATTCTTTTTGAAATAATTTTCGCCTACGGAAGGAGTATTTTGTGAAACTGTTGTAGTTATTACACATTCCAATACCAGCTCGTTCAGTTAAAATAATGTGACCCGGAGGAGGTACTGCAGCGTTAAACGTAGGAGGTGATTCAATATGTGTTGAAGACAAAACAGTTGACGAATGCATTCTTGAGTTAGTTTGTGTATTTACCACTGGTAAGTCACTCATTTGTTTTTGGGCATTTGTTGAGGGTAGATTAAGCTTTGTGATAAGAGCGTCTACAATTGAATTTATTTGTTGTGGACTAAACAGATTGGTTTCAAAAGCAGTTGCAGATGATGTTGAAATGTTATTGGGTTCTAAAGAATTTGCAACGATCTTAGTACTGCAACTCGGTTTAACAACATTATTATGCTCCGGTGGATTATCTAATTGCTCTTCCTCTTCAGGATTATCGGGAGCAATTATAACCAGTTCTTTCAAGGATCGCTCAATATCAGGCATCGTAGTTTGCTTGCTACGTAAATCTTTGAAGCAACTCAAGAATTTATCGCACGTTTCCAAAAGTTTTTGAGCTGTTATAACAATATTACCAGTCTTAGTCGCGGAAAGCCAATAGAGTCGATCCCAAACATGTTCTACTCCGGTAGCCAATTCTTCTAGCTTTTCAGGGTCCATGGTATCACATGCCTGCATGATAGCCTCCATTGCATCTTGAAGTTTCTTTAATTTTTTAGCACAAATCGTTATCTCGCGTTTCGGACAACGACCAGCATAGAAATGTGGCTCAGATGGAATTTCACTTTCCCCTGACGTCTCTTTCTCTGAAGCTTCTGTAAGCAAGGATATTCGGTTCGCTATTGTTCCACCAATATTTCGAATTTGACATTCAATGTCCAATTCGTCGCAGTTTAAATATTGAACGCCCATTATTTAGGATTGATTAAATAAATAAAATATGCAATTATGTTGATTGAATAGTTTTGGTATATAGTTTTGTACTCAAATTTCTTGATAATGATAAATTGCTCTTGATATATGTATTATTACTAAATAATAAAGAAAATAAAAAATTGAAGAACAAAATTGGCTTAGACTATTTTTTTAATATTGATAAGTATACTTTAGTTTTAGATAAATAATATTTACTATGACAATATAAGCTTCAACGTACTAAAAAAAACTCAGCTACATATACTATGCTATTACATGAATAAAAAACTGTGATACTACATGATATACGAATATATACGGAAATCTTTAAAAAAAATTAATACACTTAATTTTGCAATAGATTGTTTAAAAAAATTTAAAAAGAAAAAAAAATATTGAAAAGTATGTACTCGAGAAAGTGACTCATCACTATCAAACGCATGCTAGCGGAAAACATACCATTCAAATAATTTAAAGTTATAATTCAATACATACTCCAGTTATATCCTACCTTTACACTAACCTTTGTATACATACTATGTATTGCGGAATTATTTATCAGTAAGGGTCATTCAAGATCGCTACATCAAGGTCAGAAACAACCAAACGTTTTATGCAAATCATAACACGGAAATAGCGAATTCTGCCACCAAACTAAGGATAAATGAACAAATGAAATCACCAAACTCGTAGAGATATCTAGATCAAACACCCGTGAGTGGAACAAGATAGTATCTAGAATTCGGTAAAAGTAATAACTGAATTTCCATTCCTACATATATACCATAATGTTACTGTGCTTGTGTTCACAACGTATTTAATCAAAAAAAATATTGCTGTAGTATGGGCGCCACTGTAACGGAACGATTAAAATTATTTATTTCTCCATCGTACTTATTCTAATTGGAGGGGAAAATCTGCAAACTTGTTTTCTATATATTTTTTTGATTTACCAAAAAAAAAAAACTCTACCATTGTACCATGCAATTGAGCTGTGCGCTGTTAAAATATAGCAAAATACAGTGGGTAACCAATTATCACGAAACAATGCGCAACTGGTTGATCATGTGTGGTGGACCACATTTTCCTAGTATAATAATGATCGAGACTGGAACAGCCAACTGTTACATGGCTTTCTATTATTTTCGAGCTACTTGTTAAACTGCAGCAATATGGATTTATCACTCAGAGCTAGCCTGATGATATTATTGTTAACAGTTTTTTTTTTTTTGTTTTTTTAAATTTAAATCTTTTATTATTATTAAAATATAATGTAAATAAAATAATATAGAACCAATTAACAAATACATTATTGAAAACAAATCTTAATGGATTTATAATCCCTTGAAAAGAAGTGTAATCAACAATGCAGATTCTATATATCAAATAAATAATCATAATATAAAAAAAAAAACAAAGAAACAATAAAATTAATTATAATAAATTAAATTATAAAATATACTTAGTTACAACTGAATTCAAATAAATATTTACGGCTTTCTTGAACTGGACATAATTTTTTTGTTTAACTTCTTCAGGCAATTCATTGTACAATTTAGGACCCATGCACGAGATACGATTTCTACCATAATCATTTGAAATGGAGCACGATTTCAAATTTCCTCTATTACGTGTATCATATGCATGATTAAATGTATTTAAACTTAAATTGCATACTCCAAAAGAGGCTTTCTTTATTCTGTAAACGTATTTTACAACTTGCAAAAAATGTAAGGCCTTAATAGGCAAAATGTTATCCACTTTACCTGTATATAAGTTATTGGTAGAATACAAAAATGGAAGCCTATATATTGCCTTTAAGCAACGATTTTGAAGAACTTGTATTTTTTTTAGACGCTATATTGAAGCATTACCATAAATTACAAGACCATAAGAAATTTTAGAGTGGATAAATGCAAAAAATATACTACGCAATACTTTTATTGGAATGAAATATGAAGACCTACGCACAAAGCCTATAATTGGCGAGATTTTTGAGCAGACCATATCAATATGATGCTGCCAATTTAATGATGAGTCAAAAATAAAGTTTAATCCGATTGAACTAATTGTATGTGCAAACGTTTGTTTAAAGGGTCTACGCATTAATTAGAAGCGCTATACAAATATTCTTACATAAGATCCAGTGTATGTTTCTTATTTCTATAATCTTTATAGAGTCTAACCACTTTTTTATGAATTAATTATTTGTATATATCTGAAGAAAAAAAATTAGGGCGTTATTTTTATTTCTTGACAATCAAGGATTATTAGTTTTGAACAATGATCTGGTTGCATCAACAGCGAATATGGAATATGATATTTTTAAGACGAATTCAACTTCAAATTTATAATAATAATAATTTTATTTCGTATCTAGTAAAAATAATACCCTAATTTTTTTCCAATTATACCGTCTATTAGCTGTCATGGTTTTTACTCTCCTCCTTAATTCTTTTAGGTATTATTTGTTTAACCGGTTGCAACCAATAGAACGATTATTGAGACCAATTTATAAAGAATAAATCCATATTGTATTCCATTGAATTGATGCTTCCATATTTTATTTCATGTAAAAATGTGCCATAAACGTATTATATACATGCCATCATAATAATATACACTGTCTCAATAACACAATTCCAATCAGACTTTCAAATCAAATCTTAAATTCCATATTGCCAATCTCATTATAATATTTCAAAATCGAATCGGAAAATATACAAAAAAATAAAAACCATTTCCATTTCTTCCTTCTTCAAGAAAAACTTCGGTACCACAGTGTGTCATCGCATAAAGTGAGGATGATTTATACAATCAATCCCATTACACATATGTTTCCAGACGCACCCATACATACACATACGCACACAAAATATATGTACACACATATATGTATACAAACAAGCAAGCAATCGATGAAAATATGAAAATTCTCTAAAATGTAAACCATTATAAACATATTTAAATTACAATTTTCACTCGAACACAATAAACAACAACAACAACACCAACAAAATATGTATAAGCTCAATACAAAAAAAAAAGCTTCTCTCTATATAAAAATCAATCAATGCTTTTCTGTGTGTGTGTGTGTGTGTGTTTTTTTTTTTATTCAATTTTGAAAAAAGTTTTGAATATTTT
Source organism: Tipula unca (assembly GCA_951394425.1). Lineage (NCBI taxonomy): Eukaryota > Metazoa > Arthropoda > Insecta > Diptera > Tipulidae > Tipula > Tipula unca. Next base: position 191,670,850 of record OX596380.1, read on the forward strand.
AGGTTGTTTTCGATATCTGTCTGTGTTGTTCGAGTGCTGGTATAGTATGTGGGTTACTTCTTATCAGTTTATCATTTTTATGTCTGTTTGATTTATTCTTGTTTTTATATTTATATACTGTATGGTATGTATTCAAAGACGACGAGTAGAACGACAAGACACACACACACACAATTCTGAAAGACAATAAAAATCATAAATAAGTTTTTTTTTTTTTTTTTTAAATTCACTTCAGAAAGAGATCAGTTTCATAACAACAAAATATTCGATGTTTTACTCCTCGACAGTTGTTCTATTATAATATATGCGGTGTGAATGATATATTTCTTGATATATGGTGGTGATGATGATGATGTTGTGTGATAAAATAATATCATAGATGAGCGTAATTTTATTAGTACAACAATCAAATAGGCTTAAATGTAATAAGATGAAAATGGGAAATGTTGTGCGTGCGCGCGCGGTATAAAGATATATTGTATATATCGTAAAAATTAAACTAATATTGAAGGTGACACCCGCACAAAAGTGAATTTATAGGACGAATGTATAACACAATAATAGAACAGTAATTTTAACAAAATACAAGAACCAGAAGAAAGTGTATCATTTTTCATATACAATGCCTTCATTTTACCGCCTCCCCCGAACACCAAGAAAGTGGAAATTTCGTTACAAACAAAAAATTTGGTTCTGTTGTGTCTCAAATTACTTGTCGTTCATCATTCGTTGTTTTGTTTATTGCACGATTTGCATAGATTAATGTGCCTTGTTCGTACATATATCCTATATAAGTTATGTAGATAGTACCGCGGTGTTTGTTGTTTTTGTTTCTAACGCCAATCAGAATTTTAATTATATTTTAAAACAGTGAAAATCTGTTATAAATCGTGGTGCTGAATTAACAACAAATCTTATTAATAGCGTGCTGTGCGGATTATCAATAAACCAAATCAGCTCAGTCAAGGTTAGTTCATCAATTCATTTAAATTTACTACGAGTTTTTTCCTATCGTTACACAAACAACTATGTAATTTATTTGGAATGGATTTTATATATCAAACACCAGATAATGCAAACACAGCGCTAAAAAGCATTTTCCCACCTTGCGACGTGCAAAAAAAAAAAAATTCGAAAAACTGTTGTAACATAAATATTAAGATATTGCTAAGATTGAATATACGATCTCAGTTTTGTCTTTTGTGTATAAAATTTCATGCATGCATACGGTTAAAATGTGGGTTGATTTTATAATAAATGAAGGTAAAATGGATGGTGTACATTATCTCGTATATATACATATATAGAAGATATGAAATATATTTGCTGCTTTTTTTTTGCGACAAAACAATGTTTATGTTATGAAATGGTGATAAGATAAGGATAACGCAGAGTTGGTCTTTCCCCCTCGAAAGTGTGCAGAAATAAACTCTCACGAACATTGGATTACATATAGTTTATGTCAACTACTATATGATAGGGTACTCGTATATGTAAAATACTAAAATCAGCACAAAACTGGAAAACCATATATAGTTTTTTACAATATATGTGGGTACCATGTATGAGCGATCTTTTACCATTTTGTATTAAATTGTCAATGTTACCCTTTTGTGCTTAACATAAACTTAGCTTTTCCATTTATGTTCCAATATGTTTAGCTCAAATCCTTTGCAAAATACGAATTTTAGAATAATCAATCCTCACGCATGTTGCTAAATATCTCCTCTGCTTAACAAATATTCTTAGTTCGCCTTCATAAATATACTTCATAAGAAATGCCAAAATTACTCACTTACCTAAGATGTTGAGATGAGAACGTTAAAATTTCCAACTATGAGAATGTCAAATTCGTTTTGTATATTTTCAGTCTTGAAAATTTCCACACCGTTATTCTCAAAATTGCCAACCGCAAAATTCCTGTTATTCAAATTTTTACTTTCAAGTTTCAATGTTTTATAGAGTTCTATAATACCTAGCACCAAACTGTTTGACTATAATTCACTAATTTCCTTTTCATTTTATCATTGTTAAACTAAAAGTTCGTGACGCAGCTCGATTATTGTGAACAAACATTTTAAATTTTTAAGCGCAACCTATCGTTTGATAAGACACAAGTTAGAATTTATGATAATCAACAATTATGGTGATTGTTGATTTAGTGGTGATTTAGTCAAAAAATAAATAAGTATAGTAATTCGAAAGGGGTACGAGTAATTCGAAGCCTCATTTTTTGTTAAAAATTATATAGATATGTAGGCCCAAGTCTCGTATAACTTTTATATTTAAATGAGTAAGAGGATTCATAAATTGATAAAGGACACGAGTTGCACCCAAAATTTTGTATATCAAAAATCTCAAACTTACAGATTCCACTTCCCTGTTTTAAGGGACAAAAATTTTCCTGACCTGCGTGCTCCTTTCTTCTATAATTAGAACATAATTTTCAATTTTTTTATTTATACCCCGTGGTTCCAAATGTCAGTACGAATTTATTTCAACATACCACGCTGTGGAGTTTATCACCTACTGACCTACACAACTCTCCCTCAATATCTCCTGTTTTATGATATCAAGATTAATGATTAATTACAGTTTTATATTCATCATTGATCGAATCCATTGCCAAACAAAACCTGGACGTCACCCCATTGGAGATCTCGACCACGTTTAAAAATTGTTCAGCATCATTCCACTCAACCATTGCGATGCTTCATTACTATCTCTGAACTCTGGATAAGAAATCCGCAATGTATAGTATTTGCCAGATATATAAATAATTTGAACTGGTCTTAAAGCATGCCTTCAGTACAGTTTACGAGCTGTCGCCAAAATTATTTGACTGACAAAATAAAAGCCTTCGGCTTGAGAATATCTTTTCACCAGCGTTGGAATGCGAATCAAACATTGGTCGTAATTGGCGATAGGACAACACCTTTAGTTGAAATCATATTAAGTTTGAGCTCAGTCCTGATGCTATATAGCTGATTATGAGTTTAATCAATAAAATTATATTTTTAATTTATTAACTCTTGATTATTTTTTATTTATTTATATACATATGTCATGACGATCCATGAAGCGCAAGGTTTAACATCACCAAATGTGATCTGTGTCAGAATAAATCCTTAATCTTTTGAATTATTTGATAGTGTGCCTCATGCTATATAGTTGCTATATCGAGACACACACGGTCTTTTAAATATGTTTCACAAGTTGAGAATGACAGACTACACTCACTTGCGGTGAAGGCCCAATCTTACACAATTATTTATGCCACAGCTATCAACTCTATAGTGTAACCGATGCCACAAACCAGTAAAGGAAGCATTATCGGTAAATGGCATCAAAAGCTTCCTTATTTTACATAACTTTGTTCTAAAATCAAACCACTTGACTTATATAATCTGCGAAACTCTGGTATTTGCAGTAAGGAATTTTTTGGAAGCAATTAAGTCGTTTAGAGATGTGATCGCTCTGCAGCAACTAGCTTTAAAAAATCGGGTGGAGGTGTTCTTATTGCGGTACATTCTTCATTATATAGTTCGCCAGTAAATTTAGAACCATCAATAGTAGAACAGGTCTGTGCTAAGGATAAGATCAACAAAAGAAGTCTTTATATCTCTACAGCCTCCATACCACCCCAGTCAGGAATTATAAGATCAACTCATAAATTTAAAAAAAACGGAAATCTAAAGCTTATGCTAGATTGATAAAAAGTGGGCTGCGGATTCGGATAAACTGATTTTCCTCCAATACAATGATGTGTTCGGTGTTTACTTTAAGTTAAAATACACTTCTTATCTAGCTGATGTCCAAGATAATATTAAAACCAACCCTAAACAATTTTGGAAATACTTTAGAACTAAGCGAGAAATTGAGGGGTACCCAACCAATATGTCTTACAATAACACAAACAGCTCTGAAATCAAAAATATCAAAAATTACACCAATCTTTAAATCGGGTATAATAGATGACATTTCATGTTGCAGAGGGATTTCAACGACACCATCTATTCCAAAATTATTTGAGCTGGTCGTTTGCAACACATTTAAACATGGATTCATCCCAGGCAGATTAACTTCCACAAATTTAGTGGAATTTAATAGTAAAACGATTAACGAAATTGAAAAACATTATCAGATGGATGTAGTTAACATGGAGTTTAGTATAGCATTTGATTCAATTTGTCATCGTAAGGCTCTCGATAGTCTTAATGCATTTGGATTTACTTTGAAATTTGTAAAACTAAAATGGTTCAGGTCGTACTTAACAAACCGCACTCAATATTTGTTAATTGGGAATAAGAAATCCAAAGTTATCAAAGTTACCTCAAGTGTTCCTCAAGCATCACATAAAGAAGGATGAATTTAAAATCAATGGTTATTTCACCATGGTTCTACAGGGGCTGCTAAGAAACTTCAAATAAAGTAATTTATTATTTAGGCGACAAAGCGTTTTTCGTATTCAATAAAAATGCCAAGACGATGCAAAAATCCTTTTTTCGATCGCCGCTTCTTTACTTTTCAATCGTAAGTTAGATCTCCGGGCTAATATATAGCTCACAAACATTAAAATAAACAGAAACCCCATTTTGTCTATGCATGTATAAAAGTGAAAACCATGCATGCTCCAATGCCAGACTGTTGGATGTCTCACTTGCTCATGGATAATTGATAATAATTGCCAACCCCAAGATAAAATTTATTGTTATAACATCTTATGGTGTAAAGAAAAATGAAAAATCCAGTTGTCACTGTTCCGTTCGTCCAGTTCGTTGACAATTGTGAGCTGCAAGAAGGTTTAGAGTTAAATTATTTAAACGAAATCACCAAAATTTAAAAGGAAAACGGAATAACTTTTGAGATGTGAGCAATGCTGCAGGATCCAAGGTTTGTGCCGATTTTTATGTTTTTAGCTTAATTATTTTTTAGAGTGTCGATTCATCTTATTGGCTGTCAACACAGTTTTCCTTTCCAGAAAAGTCTAAACATTTAAAACAGTCGCTGAGGTTGCTGTTGATATATACATCTATTGTCCGAGCATATATTTAATGACTTGTACTAAATCCAGAGTATCACTTGGTTGTTTCTTTAAATTGAAAATTGTTCTCTAGTCTTAAAGATGATTCTAGGCCTTCGAAACTGCCACCTGCAGTATTTCTGACAAATTTACATTGTTCCAAACACAGAGATGACCTAGGAGCACTAGTTAGTGGTTTACAGTGACTCTCAACAAAATTATTGTGAAGTTTATACTAAAACTAATATCAAATATTACACTGTTTTCGCTCGTTTTCACTTACATTTTCAGATAGATTTCGGAAGACCAACTCTTACCTTTGTGATGAATTTTAATATTTTTTATAGAATTGAAAGATTTTTTAACGAAAGTGCCTAATTTCGAAATGACTTTCAATACTTTTTAACAGTGTTGATGTTTTAATATTAATTTCAGACTCGAGTATAAAATTTATTCTAACTCATTAATGTTCCCAAATAAGCCACACAATCTTCTGTAGATTCAAGATTCTAACTAAATAAATATCTTTTAAAAATCCTTTTGTCGGTCGCCGCTTTCATTGCATTTCAACCGTAAGTTAGATCTTTGGGCTAATATAGCTCACAAACAATAAAATAAACAGAACCTCCGTTTAGTTTAAATGCTTGTTTAAGAGTAAAAAACATGAATGCCCCAATGCTAGACTGTTGAATTTTCCACTTGCCCATGAGATAATAGTTGCTAACGGCAAGATAAAATCTATTGTTATAACATATTATGAGGTAAAGAAAACTGGAAAATTCAATTGTCAGTATCCATCAGCAGACATGATGTAGTTAATGTCTTCCTTCGGAGTAACAAATCGGACCAGATAGATAATTCTCTCACTAGAAAGACTGGCAAGCACAAATGTTGTCGACTATTTTTCGTTAACATTTGTGAGCTGCAAGAAAGTTTCAAAATCGTTTAGCTGCAAGATTATTTTTGTTTGGATCCAGGTCGCGATTCCACCAAGAAATCTGAATTATCATGCAATACTAAAGACATATGGCGTGTGAATTGCGTTTGGTGTTTCTCTGATCTGAGAAAGATTTATGTCTTTCATTAGAAATAAACTGATAATATGGAGATGGTATTGTCGATATTGTCGTTCTAAAAATTTTATAGATAAACGAGAATAATTTTTGAGACGTGAACAATGCTACAGTATCCAAGGCTAGTGCAACTAATATCTCGGATGCTTCCAATTTGACAATAATTACTCATTTATCAGCAACGGATACGATTTTTTTAATTTTTCGCTGAATTATTTATAAGAATGGCGAGTCATCTAATACCCTCCAGTTGTTGACTATGTTGACAGTTTTCGTTTCCAGAAAAGTCTAAACCATTAAAAGAGTCTATTCAGTGACTTTTACTAAATTGGTTGTTGCTTTAAAATGAAAATTGTTCTCTAGTCTTAAGATGATCCTAGGTCTTCGGAGTTGCCACCTGCAGTAGTTCGTTCAAGTTTCCATTGCCCCAAACCCCAAAGGTGACCTAGGATCACTAATTAGTTCTATTTATGGCTTACAGTGCCTCTCTCTCTCTCTCTCTCTCTCAACAAAATGTGAAGTTTATACTAAAACTAATATCAATTATTACACTGTTTCTCGATTCGCGTTGTGAAGTTGGTCCTAATAATACTAAATACATTTGTTTGTATTAGTGACAATAATAAAGAAAATTCGGATAAACCGATCAATTGTTAAAAGCTATTTGTCTTATTAGCAAACTAAGAAAAATTACCAAACCTCAAAGACAAGAAATTTAAATACGGTAATATTCAACTACGAAGCATATTCCAATTCAAAAAAAAACTGCAAAATTTTACTCAAAGGATAAACTCGAGCATCACTAGACGTAGACAGTTAATGATAATGACAGACTACTACCCGAATTCGATTTCTCAAATCTTTTCTCGGTGGCTTATCCTTCGAGAAATTTGTGAACTTCTCAGGTTTTTCTTATAGTAAAGCTTTCAGATAGTAAAGCTGTACCTTACTCTTTAAGAAATCCCTTGACTGTTTCTAAACTCGTCTAGGAATGCAAACAATTCATGAACCTTCTTTGTTCTAACAATAAAGTTACGGTCATGTTGGTACCGGCTCATTGTGACATCGTAGGTAATGAGATGGCGAATTTTTTAGTCAAAGCTGGCTTCAATTACGGGAAGATATAAAGGATTACGCTTTGAAAGATCTAAAGTCTCAATGTAGAGAGATGATGCCTTCACTTCTTGAGCAGTTGTCCTGCGTTCAGTTCTATATAAGTGCAAGTATTCAACTTTAGGTCTTTGAATTTAGATCAGTTGTCCTCTCTGCCTTGGTCTATACTTGTTCAGTTTGCGAAGGCAGCAGTGCGCGTTTGCGAATTGGGATAGAATCCTGGGTTTGCATCATGGGCCTTTGTGGCATTGAGTGCGGACTCCTTGTGGGTTCCAGCCAATTTTAATAATAATAACCCGATCATGTACTTGTTTAAAATAAATAAAAGAAAACATTAATGTTTCCATTAATAAAAGCAATCCTATCTACTAGCTAAGGGACATCGGGCAAGAATACTATTATCTAACTAAAAAAAATTAAAGCTTTCTTAAATCTAGAAGATAAGTATCTTAGGACAGGGGTGTTTTATCACGTTGTATGTTAGTGCAAAATGGAAATTTAAAAAAAATGTTCCTACTAAACCAGGCATCGTACCCAGATAGCGATATACAATTTTGGATACCTGAGGACTATATCTAACTAAATAATATTAAAGCTTTCTTAAATCTAGAAAAATATTTTAGTTAGTTATAGTCCTCAGCTACCCAAAAATGTATATCGCTAACTGGGTACAATCCTTAGTTCAGCAGGAGAATTTTTTTTAAATTTCAATTTTTTACTAACATACAACGTGATAAAACACCCCTGTCCTCAGATACTTATCTTCTAGATTTAAGAAAACTGTAATATTTTTTAGTTAGATATAGTCCTCAGCTATACCTAAAAATGAATATCGCTGTTTAGGTATACGATTCTTGGTTCAGCAGAGCGATTTTTTTTTAAATTTGAATTTCTACTAACATTAAAGGTTGTAAAATGCACGCTTGTCCTATGTTACTTAACTTTAAGATTTTGAATATCTACTCAATTATGTTTTGTGTAGACTTACGGCACTATTACATTTTTAATCATTCTTCTTGCAAAATTAATACTACATAGTTTGGGAAAAATCCATAATAACGAGAGATTTATAATTTTTACTAATACATTCTCAGATAAAAAACTTAAGACAAACTTCACACACGTGTTTCTCCTCCTCGGTTTCACCTACATTTTCGGATAGCTTAAGGCCAACTATATTATCACTGTAATTAATTTGAATAACTATTATTTTATAGAATTGCATGATGTTTGACGAATGGGCCTAATTTGGGCCTAAGAATATATAGTCACAAAACAACAATATTTTGAAACGCTTTATTTTCTGAGGAATCCTCAGCTGGCCAACCATGGTCAAGTCTATCATCACAATTTACGCTATATTGGGCCTACAAATGTTAATGTTCTGCTCGATTATCGAGTTTGGCTTGCCTCGATTTGTTTTTGTGAAGATATCTATAAATTAAAGAACCTTGAAAACGTCCATTAAATCGAAAAATAAATTACTCCAACACATTTCCCTCTTGAATAATGATGTTCGCGTTCTAGTTATTCGGTTCTCTCACTTTAAGTGATTCTGTAAACTGTTTTGTTTAGGTGTCCCAACTAAAACGGAATTGAAATTTTTTTATTAAATTTTATTAAATTTTATTTTATTACATGGATCTCCTTCAAATAAACTGGTCCGATCATAAATAGAAATTTAGAATGTTACCAACCTTAATTAATGACAAACATTAATAGTGTCCTGAAAACGGTTTAATAATAATTTATTCTTAAGCTCAACTCATCTCTGTATCTATTTACTGGTTGAATATCGAGAGTAATACATATATACATATAATGTTCTTAAAACGCCAGTCGTTCTAGTATAAATTTGATTATCATCAACGACCTTTGGTATTCGCTGTTTTAGTATATAAATAAATAAAGCAATAACATTTTCAACATAATTATCTAACCTCATCATGTTTTTGTGTAAGCGACGCTATACTAGATAAAACAATTTTAAATTAAAACCAGATAAAATTTACGACCATCTCTGCACCATATAAATTTGGCATATAGTTCCTTGAACCGGCTCTAGATTCACACATCGCATATACACCATATCATCTCTATTTATACAACGAAATATAGTAAAAACGAACACAAAATATATAAGAGATATATTCCTGTCACATAAAGATTGGGATGAGATATCAACAAGGTGAAAAACACCGTGTTCTTAGATATATACGAAATAGAAAAGCTTTCATGTAGCTTTATTCCATGAACGTTATTTTTTTTGTCTTATACATTTCGTACACATCTTTTCTGTGTGAATTTAAATTTAATTTTTTGTCTTCAAAAGGAAAAAGTTTTTATTTTTATATAATTTGATAATAAAAAATGTACAGAGAGTCGAAAAAAAAAACGTTTCTTATCCTCCAAAGAATAAAATACAACAAATTGAGTTTTTCGTGCTTTACGTTTTGTTTGTGTGCTCAGTTTTTAAGATCCCTAATGATTTTAACAAAAAAAAAATTTTTTTTTTTTTTCAAAATTGAAATCGCGATGCTAAAAATTTGATTATCAAATCATATATCAATGTTTAATGTCTTACTTTTTTCGCTTGTGAAGAGGTATAAATTGCTTTCTTCGTTCGTCGTTCATTTATAATCAGACAACATATACATATTATCTTGCTATATATACGCAAAGTATCATGGAGCGTGAGGATAAATTATTTCCACTTATTTTGTTATACAAAAGACGCACGCATGCACAGTTTTGGGAAGTTTCATTTATATGTATAACGTATATTAGACGTGGTTTAATATGGCAGCCGGTAAAATTTATTAATCCGCCAAGTCTGCAAGTTTCACTTGATTGAGAACAAAATATTTGTATTTTTACTTCAACATTCTGCCGTATCCGTAATGTACAGATTCATTTTCTTTTTCACTTATAATAATTAAAAACGTTGAGTGGTACATGACTGGGCGAAAAAATATTTCGATTTGAAAATTTGAATAAAATGAGTTGATAGGTGTTTTATTCAAGTTTTATTCAAAAATAATTACCTTTTGAGCGTGGTTCTTGTAAATCTTTTTCTTTTTTTTTTTAGTTAGTCTCTAAAAATTTGACCGCCCTATTATGGTCTTCCCAATTCCAGCGGTTTCTTTCTTTGCCTGCGTACTCCATTTTACTCAGCATACCACGTAACTCAACATTTTAATGTTGACCAAGCCGTTATATGTGTTTCTTATGTATCAAGGAGCTATCACTATTCCACGAAACACTTTATTTTGAAAAGCTTGTATTATTTTAATATTGATTTTCTTAGTACAGCCCCAAAGCTAAATACCATAATTCCATATAGGGTTTAAAACTTGTTGGTGGTATAGTAGCAACTCATTAGGTATTGACAGCTCTGAATATCTTCCAATTAGCCAATACATATTTCTATTTTTAATTTGTAGTTCCTCCTTTTTTTTTAATGTGCTCTTTCCATTTAAACTTATAGCATCGAGAGTCATGCCAAGATACTTGGCTGTGTTAGCATAAAGAACTTGTTTGGAATTTAGTTCTATTGGTATCCAGTTAAATATTTGATTGATAAAGTTAACGTTCATTTTCTTCATTTAGCTTAATGCTTCATTTGTTGGTCCAGTTACATAGTTGGTTCGTAGCTCGTTGCAGTTTCCTGGTTGCTTTCATTACTATATAACCGTTGCTATAGTTGCCCCGCTTGTGTTTGGTAAGTCACTTGTATAAAGTAAATACAAAACACCCTGCAGATACCCTCTTTAGCTCGGCAAATTCTTCTTCATATCTAACGCGAAAATACCTGTTATAGCAAAATAAGATTTCAATATCTGAAAGTTTTCTTTTGGCAAATCTCGATGCAGTTTATATTCCAATCCATTGTTCTTGAAGCCGAATAGAACTGAAAGTCCTGAAAGTCCTCATCTTCCTCAAGGCAGTTCTCGCAAATAACGTCATGAGCACATACGATGTAGATGAATTTTAAAACGGCCATATCTCGTAAGAAACACTACCAATATTCTTAACTGATTCTTTATTAACGACAAAACATACTCCGTTGACCTCAAAATGGGATCATTAATGAAGTACTTCGCATTACAACAACTAAAAGTCTCAAGCCACTGAAACCTTAGGTCTGAAACCGCTGGTTCAAGACCAATTAAAGTTAATTGGGAACCAGCTTTGGCTAAACAATCAGCGATATCATTGCCTACGATGTCACAATGAGTCGGTACCAGCATGACTGTAACTTTATTGTTAGAACAAAGAAGATTCATGAAATATTTGCATTCCTTGACGAGTTTAGAAACAGTCAAGGGATTTCTTAAAGTGTTAAGTACAACTTTACTATCTGTACATAGTAGAATACTTTTGTTTTTAACAGCAAAATTCAAAGCCTCAATAAAACTACGTGTCTGCGCTATTAGTTCCGCTTGAAAAACAGTACAATGCGAACAAAGACGTGGTGCTTGACGTGGCCACATTTAGTGACCGTTCTCCTAAAAAGAGAGGGAACAGATAGTTCAATAGTATTCCTCTTCCTTGTAGTAACAATTAAATCAGGCTTAGGAAGATTGACGTGAAGGCCCCTCTCAACACACCTCAGCATGCCTCCACAATAGTTAAGGCATGCTGAGTTAGGTCGGATAAGACACTAAGATGTTTGCCAAAGACAGTCATAACGTGATCATCAGCGTAACTCTGTACAATGTAGCCAGATTACTGCAGACTTGAGCATGGATTCAATTCATAAGGTAATGGTGCGATAACTACCAAAATTGGTACAGGCAGAAGTGCCCGTATAGTTATTGAAAGTAACCACAAACTCCTTATTATTAAGAGACTTTTCAATCCTGGCTACAAGTTCATGTATAGGGCGGTTTCACAGGACCTACCGACTCTGTAAACATGTTGCATGTTACTGAGTGGGGAGGTGATTAGAAAAGGTCTCTAATGAATCATGTCGACCATTCCTCCCAGAGGTTTAAGAAAAGTTGAGGCTAGACTAATAGGCCGAAATGACTTGGGGTGCGTATAATTGGACTTGCTAGCTTTCGGGATAAAAACAACTCTACTCCTGCTCCAAGAATTTGTAACAGTGCTAAAAGCAATGCTCGCTTGAAAAAAGTGGAACAAATGATCCTGAGTTATAGAAAGCCCTGCTGTAATTCAGCACGGAAAATGTCATCAGGGCCGCCAGCCTTATAAGATTCAAATAGGCTCTGGAAAATTGGCACCAGTGCAAGACATCACGATTGATCAGCTTGTGAGCCAAACTCCAATCAGGACTTGCAACAGATGTCCTAGTGAGGTCGGCAGTGTGTGTTTTGTGTTAACAAGAAATTATCCCAATCAATTGTGTTTGATTGTCAATCAAAGGTTTGTTCCGAATCTTTTGATTAGTGATAAGAGGACACGAGTAATTGTAATTGCCAATGCAAGTGGCGATGCTTGATCTTCAATGTCCTTCGAACCCTCGATGGCGTAAGTAAAGAACCTAGCTCAAGCGAAAAGATCCCAATCAATTAATTTCCGATTGCAGTAATGTTTAAGAGGCGGTCATAGGAGCATAGACTCAATCGCCTCTTGCCTGACAGAGTTAACAAATATAGGCTCGCATCCAGCTCAGAGAATCTTATATATTTAATCAGAGAAGAACTTCTGTGGTTAATATTCGTACTACCCCAGATCGAGTGATTAACATTAGCATCACAGCCAATCACCAAAGAGGTATAGTTATTCTTACATGCTTGTGTTGTATTCTTAGAAAAGATTCTGCCATCAAATAAGTTCAATCCAGAAACAGCATTATCAAGAAGATAGTTCCCGGATTAGGCAAATTAAGCATGCTTCGTTTTTGAAAGAATTCTTCCTTTCACTTAAATTTTATAGGTTTTATGGTCGGATCGTTCACCAATTGTTCTGGTAGCACGCATTTGTTAATTTCCTCATGTGATGAAACAATTTCCGCCTGGCACTTTAACGGGTGTAGTCGAATTTGTTGGCCGTTTTTGACTACATATGTAAGCTAACACACATTTAAATTAATTAAGTGTTAGTACAGGCGATAGCCCGTTGAATAATTGAATCTAAGGTAAAGTATCCCACAGCCGTACTGCACTGCCACCTAACACATTTCTAATGTCCCTGGTTCCTTGAACTAAAACAACTTGCACTTCTTTAAAAGTGTTAAGATTCCTTTGATTGATATAGTCCTGCATCCTATTATGTTCTTCTTCTTCTCATAGCAGAACCTGCATGTTTTATTCAGCACCATACCTTTTTTATTGAGGTGATATCCAAGAACTATGTCCTGTGGATTTGCCACATAGAATCTTTAGATTGCTTTCACGTTGTTTTACAGTTTTATTATAACTCTTTCGCATAAGATCAGGAACTTTTTGATTGTTGTAATGCTAGGACGGCTTCTTAGGCCTTTTTGATTTCAAATTTGGCACAATTTCTTATTCTCTCCACCATCTTGCCCTTCTTAAGGCCACCAAAAAGTGAAGGTCCGGTAAAAGGTTTGGGGTTATATTTTGGCACCTACAGAAGAACAAATTTTCTTTTGGTCCGCCAATTAAGTTCAGGAATCGTGGCAGTCGTAAAGCATGTCCAATCCTCCTTGAGTGAGATGTGAATTTAATATTTTTGGATAAAGTCCATCTTGTGCTGAATTTAGTCGGTGAGCCTGGTTATGTCACTTAGATTTCCACGTGTCGACTCTTTAGAATGACTTCCTTTAGATTATATTAAATTATAATACCCATTTACAGCTAAAAGTAATGGTATCAGGCCTAGCAAAACTACCATACAGGTCGTTGGGGTGGTTCTCATGTGGTGGTTGGCTCTGTTTCTTCCATCTTAGTTGATTTTAAATTGTTGAAAATTTAGCATATTTGTTGTAAATATATTTTGTTATTAAACTAGCATTATTCTAAAAGAAGATTATTGAGTCTGACAAACCCGAATTTCAATGACATATACATGATATATCTGAATTTTAGTAGTTCATTGATTTGAAGATTGGCTGACAGTTCACTAAGTTTTTCTCTGGAAATTCGCTTATGTGAGCATTAAACTTTGAAGGGCGGCTCTTCGATATAAAATTAGGCCAGTTAAAAAATTACGAGAAAGTATCTTTAATCTATTTTATACAAATTCAATTCAATTTCTGTTCGAATGTCATTTCAAGTTTCTTTGAATTTATCCGCTTTTGAAAATTCAAATTGTAGATACAGTATCAATCAAATACCATTTCAAAAGTGGTTTTGAAATTATCCGTTTTTAATCAATTCAAACTGTAGATACAGAACCGATCGAATGTTATTTTAAAAGCCTCTTTAAATTTATCCGGTTTTAATAAACTCAAACTCTACTACCAATTGAATGCCATTTACAAAGTGTCTTTAAATTCATCGGTTTTTGATGAATGCCATGGCAAAATTGTCTTTGAATTTATCCGCTTATGATCAATAAAAATTGTAATACAGTAACGAATGCAATTTCAAAACTGTTGTTGAATCTATTCGTTTTTAATAAATTCAATTGTGATACAGTACCGATTAAATGGCATATCAAAAGTATCTTTGAAATTATCTGTTTATCATAAATACAAATTTGAGACAATACCGATCGAATGCACCTTCGAAAGTTTCCTTCAATTGATACGTTTTTGACAAATTCAAATTGTGATACAGTACTGACTGAAAGCTATTTGATAAGTGTCTTTGAATTTATCTATTTTTGACAGATTCAAATTTTAACTACAGCACCAATCGAAAGTGTCTTTGAATTTATAAATTTTTGATCAATTAAATTTGTGATACACTAGCGATCGAGTGCCCTTTCAAAAGTGTCTTTGATTTTATCCGTTTTTGATAAATTCAAATTGTGAGACAGTACCAGTCGCATCAATTGATACGTTTTTGGCAAATTCAAATTATAGATACTGTACCGGTCCAATGATATTTCAAAAGAGTCTTTGAATTCATCCGGTTTTGATTAATTCAAATTGTAGATACAGTCTCCATCGAATGCCATTTGCCCATTTGAATTTATTTGTGTTTTATAGAATCAAATTGTAGATACAGTACTGATGAAATTTCATACTAGTTTTAATCGGCTTCAAGAAAACACAAAATTGGGCACGTCAATGCAGCACCCAATGCCGTAAGTGGAGCCTACGGTGCAATACCCGGACAAACACACATTCTTACATTTGAAAAATACCAACGTGATTTTTTGATACCAATCGGAAATCGAACACGAGATCCTCGAACATCACAGCAAGGACGCTATTTACTATGCTAACCAGGGCGACGAAATGGGTTTAGTTTTATATCGTTAGAGTATACATATAAAGTGCTGATAGAAAATAATCTCCAAAGTCAAATTGTAGATATATAGAGTACCGATCGAATGTCATTTCAAAAAGTCCTTCATTCATCCGGTTTTGATCAATTCAAGCTGTATAGATATAGTACCGATCGAGTGCCCTTTCAGAAATCTCTGTGATTTTACGTTTTTAATAAATTCAAATTATATATACAGTACCAATCGAATGCCATTCCACAACTGTTTTTCAATTTATTCGTTTTCGATACATTCAAACTGTAGATACAGTCCCGATCAAATGCCATTTCTACATTTTTTTTTTAAATTATCAAAATCAGACAGTACCAATCAAATGTCATTTTCAAAGTGGCTTTGAAGTTATTCATTTTTATTGTAAATATACCGATCAGTGTTCAATTTAGTTTTTTAATCGAAGATCTCTCAATAATCTAATATTCACATAAGCGAATTTTCGGAGGAAGATTTGTTAGCTGGCCAATCTTGAAAATAGTGAACCGCTTCAATTCATATACAGACATGCATATGAGAAAAGGTGTAAGAACTCAAGATATATTAATTCGTTCTGTTGATTTGTAGTGACTTGAATAAATTGTTGCAATTCACTATACAACCAATCAATGCTCACGTCATATGAAATCGACGATATAGATTGAGAAAGTTTATTAAGAAATTCTCAGACAACGTAAACAAAAATGTTTATATTGCCATTCATCAGTACAAAAAAAATGATTCAGTCGGAAATAACATCAAGCTTGTACGGGTTATAGATATTGACGATGTTCATGGAAGAAATATCAATCATATTACCTATATTTTTAGTTGTCCACCAGTGACATTCGAATAATGCCTCGTGTAGTGTACAACCTGCCAGTACAACAGTTTCTGATACTCCAAAAAATATATAGAGCAGATCGTGCTTTGTTCAACCGACAATAATTTTATTTCACTTCTAAAAATTATTTCCGAAAGTATAATAATGTTAAAAATGTTGCTGTGCAATTGACTTCGCAATTTCAAAACCGCGCATTTATAGAACCCGCGTAAATCGAGGAGTTATCCAGTATGATGAAATTTACAACAAAACTTTTAAAATCGGATGTTCTGTATTGGTTTACTATTTTACTATATAGTAGGTGTAGTTTGTAATTGAACAAAACAATTATATTATTGTGGATCAAGTAGGTGTAGCTTATGCCATTTTACGTGATTTGATTGATCGAGAGAACTTCCCTCGATATTATGAACTCTGCTTATTGCTTATTGGTCCTATAACCTATCCACATAACTTTTCGAATTTTATCTCATTCATCTGAAATATCCTATCCTATATGGATGGAGATCCAACCAACGATCGTATACAACGATATCGTAGTTGTATACATTACTTGGAAACCTAATTGGTTACCAAGAAATTTTAATATAATAATTGTGGTTGGTCCTTGGTTGGTAATTTAATTTTTGATTTTGTTGTTGTTTGTTAAGTAAATGTTTTTCCTTTGTTTTTCCAAATATCTTGGTGTTAGTTGAATTGTTGGTAACTTTTGTTGTTCGACCAATACTATGTAATGCGGGTTCCTATTGTGTTACACAACCAATCTTGTGTAAAAGAAAACAGTTTGTCCTTTTAAATGTTGGAATTGAGAATTCATTACCTCATAGCTAAATGAGACCGTTGATTGAATATATTTAAGATAATAACCGGAGTGAAGTTTCGAACAAAAAATAAAACTTAACAAGTTAGTAACACTCAAAATACAAATCTTATTGGAAAAATGAGTGATTATTAATTTTGTATATTGGAAATATAAAAATTTGTAGACATGATGATTTATAAATTTTAATAAATTATTAAACGAAAAACAATAAAAATAATTTTAAAAAAATTATAGGAGGAAGAAAACCAAATAATTTGAAGCAATAATTTTTCTAATGGGAATCAAATACAAAAACGGTTTAATGAAAAAATATGGATTTAAACAAACCGAATAACAAGACACTCTCGGAGATTTGGGCGAGATTTCGCTATAAAGGTCTAATAGGCCTTTCGTTAGGAAATATTTCATAGAAGAAGTTTTTCCAATCGGCGGTTTTGAGATGTTTTGAGATGATATCATTTCCAACGGCTTCCACAATGCGTAATCTGTTCTCTCTGTTGCCGAGAGCTCACCTAAATATATCTAGACATCTTGGTTTTCTTCTTCCCTCAGGGCAATTCTCAGGCTTTTAATTGCTCGATTCAATTTCGATTTTTAAAACGGTGACTTTTGCTGTTACCATTGCTGCTGAAATCTCCGCTTTTCTTGGATTAGTGCCTGCAAATATTATTTGGAAGTTTATTCACTTTTAGTGAAATACTGAGATAGGGTGTAGCCTTTTTTACTGCTATTTCAAGAGCAGGTTTTAGCCGATCATATAGCAATCAGTAACCTTAGTACTCGTATCTGCAATACCTTCAGTATCACAGAAGTCAATTAGTCAATCAGTAAATAAAGTATACTTTATTATACGTATACGGTTGAACCATATTGAGTTTGCTTTGCGTTGTAATCACCCCTGCGAGAAACGTTTGTCCCAGGTAGTTTAAATAACCCGTGAACTTTTTATCAAGAATTTATTTTGCGTGTTTTGGAAGACAGTATACTGCTGATATTATAAAGTATCCGGACCACTCTTCCAGTCAAATATTCGTTGCTTGGATATGGTTTTTATAATATTTGGTATTTCAAAGTGTTTTAATCTTCTTTTAATCAATACAGCATTATCACCATGTGCTTTGCACACCGGGAGGCTTAGTATCATAAGTTGCGTATCCATTTATAATGAATGGGTGCTCAACATATTATACTAAGCACTGGATGGTAAATATTTTATTTGTTGAAGTGAGTTTCTGATATTGACTTAATGCCAATATTATACTATTATACTCGAAGAGAAATGCTTGAACCTTTGCTTGTTGTTGTGCTATGCCGTTTGGATTTCAGATAACTATTATTTGATTCAATGTTGTCATATGTTGCAACATTAAATCTTTGGCGCGCATCTTTAAGCATATTTGCTTTTTGGTTGATTTTTTGAATATTAGCAAATATATCTTCTGATTGCACTTCTGTTTTAGTTAATGAGTGTAATTGAAACCTTCGCTGCTCAGCTCGTTGTCTATTACTGATTCTTCAGTCCAGTTCTATAGATAAATTGGACACTTTCTATAACATACGATAAGAAGATGGCAATCAACTTGAACTCATCGAAGCCGTTTCCAGAGACATTTCAAGTGTCTCGAAGGAAAGGATAGTGACCGGTTGAAAAAACGGGATTAGGGTGAGTCAAGATCGGCGGAGGCAGAGAACTTTGCAGTTGATTCAATCGGAGTGATTAGCTGTTGAACTATATATAATTATGTAAAATAATGAGGTGCCATCAAATTCATAAAGAAGACATCATTAACAACTGGTAATCATTATGAGAATAGTTAAGCTCTTGTGGAAATGCAATAAAATAGAATTCCTGAACCGCTTCATTATGGCAAAATGACCATTCGAAAATGATGAGGACTAACTGGATCAGGAACTCATGAAAACATTGAAAAATGTGATTGTCTACTAAACTAATTGTTGAATGAGCTACAAAATGTCCCAAGATCTCTGCCCGTATTTCATGTGTTTTACCAAAATACCATAAAACGTTAATACAAAAACCTATAAGGTATTTTTATATGTAGGTATCGTTAGACACTGTTCAGAAAAGCGTTGGCAATTTTAAAAACACGTACTGTCCACTTGAAAGTATCCCGAAATTGTAGCGCTTGAAGAAAAGCCTTACGGTATTTAGCGACAACACAAGTAATTTATGTGCCGCCAGTCAAGGTTAGAAAATGTATTGAAACAAATAAAAAGGTCAAATTATTCTAATGAACACACATAAATCAAAGAATTTGGCTGGATTAAAATTACGAAGAATCGAAACCATTCAAAAAATTCAATTAAACTCAAAAAGACCAAACCTTAAAAGTCAAAACCATCTATAGAGACTTTAAATAATCCCAAGAATTCACATAATTTATATGTTTTCTATTGGTTACCGGAATCCGTAAAGGCAACAAACTTCAAATAATGCTACCAAAAATCAACTTAACGAATTGAAAGTTCAATGAATCCAGAATACAAATAATAAAGAGATATGTATATGCATCCAATTAGAAGGTTGGTTTATACAAATTCGAGAAATCATATTTCGCTGTTATACGAGTATAGTGGACACATGACATTTGAGTTCGAACAATTATGTGAATTATGTACTTCTAAACCACGAATTAATAAACCGTTTCTTCTTATATTATATCAAGTTTAAATTTTAGGCCGCATGTTATTGTTACACATATAAATTACCTAATAAAACATTTCTCCGACGACAAATCACATTCCCAGAATTGCGAGAGCTAACATTTTATGAAACAAAGACATTCTTCATGATTAAGTAACGAAATAAAATGAAAAAACAAAAAAATGTATTCTTAAGTTAAATTTTCTTGTTATGCAAGAGTATATATGTACGTCTCTTCAAGTCAACAACCCTCCACAACAGCACAACGGTTAAAAACAAAAGACGAACTCTTCTTGTCGCGAATTCATTAGAATTTTGTCTCCAGATAAAACTAATTAATGTCATTAAATTTTGTTCTCGCGTTTTATACAATTCTTCCCTATTTTTAAACACATACATATATATATATATATATATATATATATATATATATATATATATATATATATATATATATATATATATATATATATATATATATATACATATATATATATATATATATATATATATTAAGACAGAGTGTTGAGACAATGTCTTAAAACTTTCCTTAAATTATATGTACATACATATACATACATATATATATAACTTAATATTATTAAATTGAGTATAGTGTACACAATATGTTCAACAAATGAAATGAAAAGCTTACGCCAAACAAGATCCGATATATACCTAATTAATCGTTAAAATTTTATAAAGAATTGCATTCACCTGGAACTAAATTTCGAACGCATGTAAAACACGTTTCGCTCGTCGAGATGATGTGTGTGTATGTTTCATATACGAAACGAAAAGACGACACAAAATTTGTTTTGAGCACCACTTGTTATAAATTTTAATTTTTTTTATTCCTTCCCTGAAAATTAATTCCAACGAACCCAATTTGCTTAGGAAAATTTAATTTATTTTTTAATGTGTATGCCGAGGAAAAGCAAGAAAAAGGATTTTCCACTTTATCAACAAAACAAAAACGGAGTAAGAAAACGTACACAAAAATATATAAATATAATCTAAAATTAAAAAGGATACGTAATAATGTTAAAAGCTTTATTTAAGCTTTTTTCGTTTTAATTTGTTTTTTTTTTTTTTTCTTAAAGAAAACAATGTCATTGGTTTGGTGCTCTTCTTTTTTTTGTTCCGGTTCTTGGGTATTATATAATATGCAAGAAGAACACGCAGATGAAACACAAATAAAATTTACGATATAGATTTTTGGTCAAAATTATCTGTTTTCACATTTTCACTATATCGTTGAATGCTTTGTAATGGTGAAAAGGGTAACCAAGATTTAAAAAAAAAAATTAATAAATTTTTCGATTTAATGAATCAAAGAAATTATGAGTTTTTTGTTGTACGCGTATACGATTAAGGATATTTGGTTCAATATATGAAAAGGATAATTTGATGATATTTTTGAGTGTTTTGTTGTATTGTGGCGAATGATTGAAATTTGGTCAATCCCTCGATTTGCTATATTGAGGATTTTTAACTGCAAGTTTCTAAATTTTGAAATCAAGTCCACATCAGAATTCGTATATGTGATTCCAAATTTAAATCCCTAATACCCAAATTTTAATCCTTGGTCAATTTTAATCTCTACAGCTTCCAAATTCAAATCTAATTTCCTTATAATTTAAACTATACACTCTATATACACAAATCCAATTGCGCTTGAATAGACTTCAAACAGCAAATTGAGAGTAGCAAAATGCAAACTTCAACTTGAATTTAACAATACTGGATTAAACATGAAAATAGCCACTTTGGCAGTTAGTTGCATTCAAAATCACTCAGTAATGAGTATTTAAAGTTGTTTTTTATAGAATTGTTCGGCAAGTACCCGGACACGAGATTAAGGATCGCCACGTGGAACGTGTAGTCACTTTGAAAACTAGGAACGGTGGGAGGCCTAATCACGTGCATATTAAGGAGTATCGGCTGGAACTCGTTGCTCTTCAAGAAACTCGCTGGCCTAAAAGTGGAGACCATGTGTCACAGGGCTATACGTTGTTATACAGTGGAGATGACCTCGGAAATTTTGGAGCTGGATTTTTTCTTGGGCCGCAGGTAAAGAAGGCTGTTTTAGATTCCTAAGCAGTCAATAACCGATGGTGCGAGAGAATGATGTTCTTTGCAATTGCTCACGATCTTACAGTAGCAAGCACATTCTTCCCTCATAAACAGATGAATTAGGAAACATGAACACATCCCCCGCAAAATTTTCTGAAGCCAAATTGACCACGAGTTAGTTTCAAAAGAGCGAGCCGGGTTGTGCAGGATGTCAAAACTTATCGGTCCAAATACGTATAGGCTGCGATCATTATTTGGTCGCTGCAAAGTTACGGTCGAAGTTTTCGTACAGCTCTGGGAACACAGTGAAACTGTTGTATACCACTGTATAAAATAATGTATAAAATAATAACGTAATGAATTTAAAACAAATAATTGTAACCGCACCCATTTAAAATCTATAAATTAAGGCGAAAACAATTGTAATTGAAACTAAAATATTCATAGGTTCATTCCAATTCAAAGTTTCATTCTAAAATTTTATTCATTCATTCAAGTTCATTCATTAAGTAAAGTTAAATTTATTAAGTAAAGTTAGTTAGTTGATCAGTTCATTATAATCAGTTAATCAACATTCCAACATTATTCATCGTTCAACAATTATCAAAATAAATACATTAAAATGTAAACAACAAACTTTTAATTTTCATCAAGGGACCATCTATCTAACAAGTAAGTATAACAAAATCTATCGATACCGTCCAGCCCCCAGCAGTGGTAAGCGGGTATCGACACAAAAACTAATATCACCCTACTAACACTCAAATCACCGATCTTAATAAACATTGGTGAACGAACCTCGCATGGCAAAGCGAGGAACGAATTGACAAGCTTGTTTTAGGGCTCCTACTCCCCTATTGGCAGATGTCTATTAAGATCCATTTCTCCATACTAACCAAGATATCAGATAATGATATTTCTCCCAGACTACTACGCATAGGTTTTAGCAACGTTCACATAACTAACATTACACGAACATATAACGTAGACTATAATAAAACGCATCTCGAGCATAACAAATAACATATACATTGATCTTTTACAACATTACAAAATTTTGATTGACAAAATTTACATAATAAATTTACATAATAGTAATTAGTAACATTGTAATATTATAACATATAGACACTATATCCATAACATCGACACCACAACACACACAATCCCACCCAACATTACAATATATCCCAAAATTCTCAACACAATAATTACAATATTAAATAACATCAAAATACAATATTGGAATAATTCCGAAAATTACAATATTTACGATGTAGTCTCAAAATACACAATATTGGCGCTGTAGAAATTCGCACCTGTGGCGAAATTAGTTAAGTAAACACATGGTTGAAAATCCTACCGAATAACACAGAATCAAGGTTGAAGATCCTATAACAAAATCAATCAAAACCCAAGGTTGCAAATCCTATACAAAATAAAAATTGAAGCACAAGGTTGAGAATCCTCGAAACAACAACCTCAAGGTCGAAACATCCATCCACCAAATCAAATAGTCCGCGAAAACCAATTCAAAATTTTACCACAAACCGGTATATGGTTGTGAACTCAATTCACAAAAAAAGATTTCGTCCCTTATGAACAATACCCTTCCTACAGAAAAAGTGTCAATAAGAGCTATTGAAACACTATAAAAAGTCAATCCAGCCCTACAAAAGAAGTAACACAAAGTAAAAGAAAACTATCGACAACAAGTACAACGAAGGAACAATAAATAGCAGAACAAACCTTAGACAATGGAAAAGAAAAACCATAACAAAAGAGGAAAAATAAGCCAACACGCAATCAAACACCACAAAACAAACAACCAAAATGAATCAGCAACAAATCCAACAGAGCATCGAGAGTTTCGTACCAGAATTCAGCGAAGAGAAGTCAAGCAGAATATATGACGTAATACGATTTCTAGGTACCGCGGATAGCATATACGAAATACTAACCACCAATGAAGAAAAGATAATTTTCGACCGCTTGATAAAACTAAGACTGACAGGTGATGCATACACCAGGATTGCGCATAGAAGTATAGAAAATTACCAGGCACTACGAGACGTACTAAACCATATTTACGCAAAATCGTACTCACTGGAAGAGCTGGAAAAGAATATCACCACAACACATCAATCACACAATCAGGAATTATGGGTACAGATTAATAAAAGCACTTGAACAATACAAAGCAGGATATAGAACCAAGTATACAATCCAGCAAACATTGATGCAACATACTCCAACCATCTCAACACAACATCAGTACAAGCATAAAAGCGAAGAACATAGATGACATCATAAGCGAAACGGAAACAATTGAAAAGCTACTGACTAACGGCAGGAACTCCAACAAACCAGGCAACCCAAGAAACAAGAACACTCAACCAAACAGAATTGAACCCACAAAGAAACAACTACCCCAACACCAATAACATGCAATTACTGCCAACTTAGGATATGTCGTACACGAATGAACTATAGGAAAGACCGAGAAGAAACACAATACGAATGCAACCGTACAACCCACCAGAATTCCATAGAAACCAAATCCAGAATACATATCCAACACAACAAGAATCCTTCAACAAACAATACCCACCTCGTATGAACCAAAGCTACTCATCATACACACAAAATCATCCCAACAAAGAGCACAACAGGAACGGCAATTCATTACCACAACAAGCGTATCCTCAACAATACAACAGACACCGATTCAACCCACAAAAATACTGTTCCCACTGCAAAACAACTACAGGGCATACATTTGATGAATGCCGTAGTAAAACCTTCAGCAGAAACACACAGCCACCAGCAAATTATAACACACCGCACCCTCACCAAATGATACATGAGAAAAAACAAACAAATTCAGCAAGATGAGCATCAACACGATAAACCCTCACCCACACAAAATTCATTGATGAGCCCAGCCGCTCAATCAAACAATTTAGCATATAGTGAAACAACCCCAGCCGCTCACCCAAAGAATTTAGCATAAAATCATTTCATAGGTTGCCGCTCACTCAAACAATATAGCATATAACCATACGAGACCAGCCACTTACCCAAAGAATTTAACATACAATCAAACGAGCCCAGCCGCTCACCCAGAGGATCAAATAAACAATTAAACGAGCCCAGCCGCTCACCCAAAGAATTTAGCATATACTCAACAGAGCCCAGCCGCTTACCCAAAGAATTTAGCATATAATCAAACAAGCCCAGCCGCTCACCCAATCAATTTAGCACATAACCATACGAGCCCAGCCACTCACCCAAGGAATTTAGCATATAACCATACGAGCCCAGCAATTTAGCAACAGGCCGTTCTTTGGACTTTCATTAATAGTTTAAGGTTGCCCATAATTTTTAACGCCACCAGACGACAACCCCATACAGCAGTATAGGTTTGACCACTGAGACGTAGTCCGAACTATTTCGCTAGTTCTACTTGGAATTTTCCAACCTGTTTAGGTGCAATTGACGGCAAACATGTTGTTGTTCAAGTATAAATTAACTTGTTGACAAAGATGTTTTAGATATTACATATTTATGTCATTTTATTATTTTCTTTTCAGGCATTTGCAAATTCGAATAGTGCCAGCTATATCATTACATTCGCACAGTATAGTGTTGATGACAGTGTGTAATGCATAATGATCAAACAATGATAGTTGGATATTTAGAAGAAGTGAATTTGGAAAATGTATAATAAATAAATGCGATCCATTGAAAATTCCAAATGATGCTGTATTGCTGGGCAGCACAATAATGGCACCATATTGCTTTGTTGGTGATGAAGCATTCCACTTGCTAACAAATATTTTGCCCTATATCCCGGAAGAAGAACAACCGTTATATCACACAGGAAAAACGTGTTTAATTATCGATTATCCAGAGCTAGAAGGGTCATCGAAAATGCTTTCGGCATTCTGAGCTCAAAATAGCGAATTTCCCGGAAACCAATTATTGCAAGCAGACCTACACTGGTCAACATAATAAAACCAACAGTGTTTATTGTTTCTTACCAGTATTTCGGTAATTATTTTGAGGATCATTACACACAGCATGACGATTTAGTGTTGTGGTTTATTTTTATAAAATCGTATGTTATTTAAAAATTACCATTTATGACTTATCCGCATAAAATTTTGTAGTATTCATGATGAGAATTTTAGTTTCGAGTTAATATTTACTTGACACTTGCTTAAACTCTTTACAAACTTACAAAATAAAAATTGAACTAATTACCAAGTGGTGTGAGGTAGTCGAGCACGACGTGTTACGACAATAGTGTTGTATTAGTATGTAAATGGAATAAGGAATTTGGAGAAATTGCGAATAGAAATGATTTATGCCGCAAACCAATAAATGAATCAATATATAACCTGACCTCGTCAAATTCAATTAATAGGTCCTACATTAACGTCATCAATACTGAACTAAACCAAACCAATCAATTTCACAATTTTTAATATTAAAATGGAAAATCCATACATGTATATACATATATTATGTATATCACATATACACACACACATACACATATTATATTCCCAAACATGTCACAAATATAAAAAAAATCTATTTAAATTAGACTTATTTAACTCCATGGTGTCACTATATATAGAGACGATATTTGTGCCTATACCTTCTTAGAACGAATATATGTTATATATAATATACGTAGGTATATATATATATATATATATATATATATATATATATGTTCATATTCATATTATACATATACATAAAGCCAAAACAACCTTAATAATGTCATTGATAGCAAATCAGCATGATATCAGTAAGATGAAAAAAAAAATAAGTATATATATATATATGTATATATATATATATATATATATATATATATATATATATATATATATATATATATATATATATATATATATATATATATATATATATATATATATATATATATATATATATATACATGACACAAAAAAGGTTGACTGGAATTCTTTAGAATCGAATGTTTATGGACGACAATATTATATGTGTATGTATAGGTATATAGTATATACTATAAGGAAAATAATTAGGCACAAAAGAGCGCTTTCCAGTGAAACAGATCTAACTACATGTAAACGTATATTATGGTTGAAGAATTTTCAGTATGGTTGGTCTTTTCCAAACACCCGTAAGATAATTGAATTTAGTTAATGCTATATCATTGCCTATATCCTACCACTAGATAGATACCAAACTTGAGTCAAAGTGAAAATAAATGTACATAAATTAGTTATAATCCATTATTTTCTTCTTAAATTTCAATTAAAACAATTTTAAACATAAAACTTTATCCACAACAAGAACAACAACAAGTAAAAATCTCTAATACAAAGTTCATATTGGTATTCTTAAATTACGGACAAAATTTATATATGACTATACATACTCGTATATGTACATACATACATGCATATTATATGACACATATATGACAAATTTAAGATTTATTTTGATATTTTTATTTTTTGTTGTTGTCAAATATGTACATATATGCATATTACGTACATATATATGTATAAGGATAAGAGTTTATTTCTTCATTAGCATCCTGAAAATAATACTCCTTAATTATTATTCACAAAGGCTAAAAAAATAAATATATTTTGGAAAATGTTTATATGAACATTTTATATTTTGATTTATTAAATTTTCTCTTTTAGCAATTTTATTAAAAATAATTTACATTTTATGAAGACTAAAACTATATAACTATATAATGTATACTGTACATATATGACGACGTAGAAGGATGCAATGTTATATGATCGGTAAATGACAGTTTCTTTTGAGTACATTAATTAAAATGTTATACTAATATTGTGGTTTGAAGCTATAATCGGGATACACCATAACCACAATATTGTTCATCTTAAAATCACTATCGATACGAACGATGAATTTTACCGCAATCGACTTGGACGAACCTTAAAGGCACTTTGACTTCTAGATGGTCTTATTCTAAATTTAATACTATTTTAAAAAATTCTTGCTACCAAATGTTAGTTGACGTTTCCAAGCACTCACACAGTAAAACACACGAAAAATTATCTTGCATCAGTGCTAAATAATTTTTCGTGTGTTTTATTATGTGAGTGCTTGCCAAGGTCGACGAAATTATGGTATAAAATTTTTTTTTTTTATAAATTTCCATTTTACCTTTAATATTGATTACCATGCAAATGGAGTTCATATATCCGAATTATGGCAGTTTAGGATTAAATAGTTTAACCAAAACTATCTAGGAGATATAGTTTATCTAATGTGACTTATTGCTAATAATATTATGACGACTGTACAACCATTATGGAAAAACCATAAATGTGAAGTTTTCCACACTTTTTTCCACAGTAATACGTTTACAAATCATATTGAATTCTACCTTACTAATTTTTGTAAAAAAATACGTATTAATGCGTACATAAAGCTCATATAAACTGATTTAATTTCTCAAATTTATTACATTTTTTTAATACTATCAAGATATTTCAACCAAATATCAAAGTACTAATACAAGACACCAAAGTTTAAAATCATCCAAACGTCAAATGATTTTAGTACATACTAATTTTGTATTATTCTCTTCAAATTGAAATCCATCTATACCGAATTTAAAACGAAATTACACATACGAACCCTAAGTAATGAGTTCGTTTAGTCGAATAGGAAAATAGTCATCAACCTAGTGTACTATCAGAACCAGAGTCCAAATCTCTGGCTATAGGTGTTAATGGTTCATTAATAAATTTAATCGAAATCGCGCAATATACGCTTAGGGGTTATTTCTGGGCTTTGTGGATTATGAATATACTCATATACCAATTGTACTATCGGAACTTGAGTCGAAATCTGTGGCTATAGGTGTTAATGGCTTATTAACAATTTTATTCGAAATCCCAATATGGTAATCTATTAAGTAAATCATAAATCAAGGCGAACTTAATTTTACAAATAAAGTAAACAAGCCTGATATTTTACATGGTGGTTCAAGCCCCCATCAGCGATAAGCTCAGGATTTAATGAATTAATGAAAAATAGATTCAAGCTTATGCGGAATTTAACATCGGATTCAAGCTAAGGTTGAACTTAATATTGATCCTGCTAGATAACCAACAACTGGTGACAAAAACCTGAAATTTTACATGGTCCTTCGAGTCGAATAAACAAGCCTGAGAAATTACATGGTCCTTCGAGCCACTAAAACAACTGGCAAATAAAAGTACAGACGGACAGTCTAAAACGTCGTCAAGGGTGATGACACTAGCAGCTAAAAAACAACAGGCACATAACTTTACAAAATTAACGTCAAAGGGAGGAGCTAAGCAACAACAAGCACCAATACCACCACAAGTAAACCAAACAACAGCAACATGGATGAGTTACTTCAAATCCAAGAGGTAACAGGTGGAAAGATAAAGTTCAACTATAGAGAAAAACTATCAGTGAAGATAGAAAGACGAAGTCTTACTGAGAAAAAAGAAAAGCGAGTTTAAAAACGCTGTATAACGAATTCGTTGGAAACGACGATAAAATTCTAGGAATGGTCTCGCCACTGGGCCAGAATCATGCTTTTCTCACCACACGAAAAAACACAGCAGATGTTTACAATAAACTGGTAGAAGATATGCGCCATCACCTACATAGCGGACCGCCATTGACACTATCAACGTCACAAGAAGCCCTACAACTTCAAAGCTCACGTCTCGAGGCAGCATATAAACCAACGCAATCAATTCGGGTTGATGCCATACAAAGCTTATCAATCGATTCTTAAAAGGAGGAAATCAACCAAGGCAACTCAGCGGCAAATCAACAACAAATAACTCTTATGAGTAGTTTAATTGAAGCCGTCCAACCAGCAAAGATAGAACGGAGCAGCAACACAAAATTAAGACGTCCTCATGCGCCAGATATATCAGAAATTGGCGTCAATAAATTATACCTTGGAAACCAACAACATATCTCTCTTTCTCCATGTCCGTCTTAAAATAAGACAGTTTGAAATTGAGAAGAAGACGAACAAACCTCCAACTACTTTAGGGAAGATTATTTTGTCAAGCTTCCAGAGCGAAGGTTGCGGTCCCAGACAACAACCACAGCAGAATCAGCAGCGCAAGTGAAATTGCCTAAGGTAGAAATCCCAATCTTTTATGGTGGCTATGAGCGGTGGAAAACATTCAACGATATATTCACTGAGCTGATCCACCAAAACAACAAACTATCAGATACAGTAAAGATGACGTATCTGAAATCACACCTGCAGAAGGGAGCAGCGCAAATTATTAGTCACCTAACAACAACTGGTGACAATTACCAAACCGCATGGAACATAATCCTTCAATTTAATGCACTATTGTCATTGGCGACAATTCAGATACCATCCGCCCCAGCGAAGATTCGCCCTTCGTGGGTTTCGTTTTAAACAAAAAATTGAACCCAGAGTCCGTTAGGATTTACGAAACAACTATATAGAGAAGCTCAGAGAAATTTCACAACTGGAAGATTTCTTTCGATTCCTGGAGAGAAGGTTTCAATCTTTGGAAGCCATGGACAATCATAGAGCAACAGCAACACGACCACAGATGCAGTATATACCACCATTAAAACGAGTGAATACAGCCATGTTAACCAAAACATGCTGGGTGGAAGGGTGTAAGGAGCATCATGGTTTAATTCAATGCCAGGAACATGTATCGTGTGTAAAGGGGGACACCACACACTTCTGCACTGCAATAATGCAGCATCAACTACCGGAAGTAGCGTCAAAACCGCCAAAACATTCATGATCAGCCAGCAAGGATAAGTTTTGCTACCAACTGCATTAGTAGGAGCCGCAAGGCGATTTTTTCACACTAGGAGCTTTCATTGATCCAGAATCACATGCCACATTAAAATCTTCCAAGGCCGCAAATTTATTCAACTTTAAAAAGGAGAAAGTACGCGTCACCATCTCAGGTGTAGGTGAAAAAAAGGCAGACACTTGCAGACAAATCATCAATCTAAAAATATCGCCAAGATTTGATGGAGACTTCCAAATGAATATCAAACCCTTGATATTCGGCAAAGTCGACCAACAATTACTCGAGGTAGACTTTGTCACAAGCAGCTGGACTTATCTCAACCAAATACAACTGATTATTACCCATCAATACTGATCACCAACATAATCAAGGGAGGTCCTCTAGAGCCGATGGCACAACAAACGGAATTCGGTTGGATTATATTGTGTAGCAGGAACAACACAGGAAATCAGCACAAAACAACGATGATTGCAACTAAAAGTATTGCGAATCAGCTGAGATTACTGGTAGAAAACGAATCATCCAAATTCTTTGATCCCGGCATATATGTTAAGTTTCCCAGTATAATAACCCAAATGGTGGGCCGAGAATATGTTA
The DNA here is from genome assembly GCA_951394425.1 of Tipula unca. Taxonomy (NCBI): domain Eukaryota; kingdom Metazoa; phylum Arthropoda; class Insecta; order Diptera; family Tipulidae; genus Tipula; species Tipula unca. The sequence goes on from OX596380.1 coordinate 191,702,271, forward strand.
AGATCAACAGGGCAAGATCATAATAAAAATCACCATTCCTCAATCGTTTGCGCAGGACCCTAATGGGAGTATTTTCAGTACCTAATATTGAGCACAACAACACGCAGTCGTACATTACCACTAATTCGGATTACTTATAGCAGTAGATAATCATCGGGAAGGAACACTTTACATTATTAACTATAGATGAAGTGAAACAATGTCAACAACTATTTCATAATAAGCGATTTTTATGGATCAGGAGCGATAGAAATCGAGGATGGATGTGTGCTGCGCGACACAAATTTATACATTATCGCAATCAGTTCAGCTTCCGACCACATCAACAAATCATTCCGCAGACCACTCAACACATTAAACGGAGCCGACAATTTATAAGGACATTCCTTACACGTGTTCGAAATAAAACGATAGGATACGATGAAACTCAGTTCATAAATCTTCAGGATACAACGTGTTCTAGGTTACTTAATAGACCCCACCCGTGATAATCTATTAAGTAAATCATAATTCAAGGCGTAATTAATTTTACAAATAAAGTATACAAGCTGAGATTTTACAATAGTTTATACACCCATGGGTCTGTAATAACTGGCCAGTTATTGGTTTATAAATAATTATTTCTAAATACCACCTAGTGATAAAGTTATAATTATTGTAAACCCGGGAACCAACCTAATTAAATTTTCGAGCTGCATGTATTTTAATTATGTTTTGTTCAAATCATAATTAAAAGTTCCAATTATAATTAAATTTATAATTATGAGATCTAGACTAAATGTATTACCACACTTTGAAAGAGATTTGGACACAAGTTCCGATAGTACACAATAGATAGATGACTATATATTCCTAATCCACCAAGACCAAAAACTACATCGTACTCTTAGGAATAATTTAATCGGGAAGCTTATATTATGAGATTTTGAATAATATTATTAATTATAGCCATTAACACCTATAGCCAAAGATTTGGACTCAGGTTCTGATATACTACACTAGGTAGATGGCTACATTCCTAATCCACTAAGCCCCTACCCCCAGGAATAAACTAATCGAGAACCGTATATAACGATTTCGAATAAAACCATTAATGAGCCATTGACACCTATACCCAGAGATTTGGACTCAGGTTCTGATAGTACACTAGGTAGATGACTATATTCCTAATTCACAAAGTCTAAAAACTACCTCCTACCCCCAGGAATAAATTAATCGGGATGCTTATATTTCGAACAAAATTATTAATGAGCTATATTACCACCTTTTGCCAGATATTTATATTCTAGTTCTCATAGTTAATAAATTATGTGCCTTTTTACCTTGACTGTTGAATTGTTTAAGTACCTTTATCTATCCTCAGAATTAATTTCAATTCATGTGTTTTGTACTAAATATTTAAATAGGAATTATCATTTTTCCAATTGGGTTTCATGTTAACAGTGTGAAACTAACACTTATATAAAATGTGTGGGTTTGTGGAAAACCTCACACCCATATCATGTTTTCCTAAATTCATTTTCATATCTATCGTCTAATTACAACAGCTCCAACCATTTTTAATAGCTCACATTATTACTTGCGTCACTTAAACTGAAATCAAAGTTTTATTCATGGCCGTCCCAATTTTCTGCCGTTGAATTTCTCTTTCAGCGGATCCTTTAATAAAGTAAATTTGATTATTTTTATTTAAATTGTAACTCTAATCTTTGCCCATTTTTCGAAATTTGGATAGTTTTAGAAAGAAAAATCATCTAAGTTAAAATTCCTTGTTAGTTTTTATTTTCTTATTTGTAAAGGCTTTTAACTTTGTTGTATTTAATTCCAAACTTATTTAAACTAAATACATAAATATTTATAGAGCTACATAATTAACTTTCCGGGACACACTATTAGATTAGCGGAATATTAGTATATTAAATAAAAACCCATTATCAGGTATCACAGAAAACAACTACTTATGTATATGTATATGTGTACCATATTATCATACTCATTATCATATTCTTTTAGATTCTCAAAAATATCTATATACCGAGGTATACATATAGCTTAAATGGTAAAGCACTTAGTCTACATCCTCCTTTTTCATAAATTTGAAAGTAAAATCGCCTTATACGTGTTCCACATTTAACGTGTATGAATTAACGTATACGTATTATACCGAAAGTTTCATTTTTTTACTGCATGCTACAAGTCTGGGACAAAGAAAAGTCCAACGACAAAACCATTTTAACTATTATATAGAGTATACTATTATTATTATAATCATTATATACATATTTATACATCATATTATATATATATATATATATATATATATATATATATATATATATATATATATATATATATATATATATATATATGTATATATATATATATATATATGTATATATATATATATATATATATATATATATATATATATATATATATATATATATTTATATATATATATATATATATGTATACATTACATGCAATAATGCATTTTACTTTTCTTTATAAGAAATCATAAATTCGGTACATATTATATAAACATAAAAAGCTCGCACAACATTACATTATTTATAATATGTACTCGTATGTGTGTATGTAGAAAAATCTCATTCGATTTTTCATTAATTTTCAAACAAAATAGTTGTAGAATTATAGTGTTAAAATGAATTTAGTTTTTCAACAAAAAAAACACTACGAAGAAGCATTACACACAAAATACACACATATAAGCTGAAAACATAAATCCATTCTCATCTTATTTTCGATTTTCTTCTTCGTTTTTCTCCTTTCTTACAATATGATGGTAGCTGCTACCATACACACAGATATTATATTACTTGACGTAACTTAACTACTTCTTTATGGATGTAATGTAAATGAATTGAAAAAGATAATCCAACTTTTATACTTCTTTATTATTAAGTTTATTTTTACTTTTATTTAATTTTTTGTTTTTTTTTACCTCTGTGTATTATATCTGACTATGTACATATACACTATTTATGTTAGTTATATATAAATAGGGTGCCAAAATATATATATACATATGTATATGTATATACATATGTATGTATCCGGCCGCTACATATATTCGGAAAAAACTCATTTTGTTCATGTCACCATTTTATATATTTTGAGACGATATGTTTCTAATGATGATGAAATTAGTTTTCCAAAATACAAATTTTGTGTAACTATTTTACATAAATGTATGTACTATGTAATAATGTAGCAAAGGGATATATGTATGTATGTACATATAAGCACTTATATGTATTTTGCATGTGATATTATAAATTAAAAAGAAAATCGGGGAAATAGACATATTTTGTATACTATATAGAAAGGAAGTCTATATACGTAACTACACTGTATATTTCGGTTATTAAAAAACGTACATAGAGAAACTTCTCAAATAAAATGGTTATACCAACATAGAGCTATCACAAACTCCCTCTGTACCAATAGTTTAAATTAGGTTTCCGATTTAAAATAAATCACTATTAAAATTAATTATTGTTTCCTCCTTAAACAAATGGTCTTACAATGACCATGCACGTTTCTAACCTTTTAATTATGTTGTATAGTTTAAATGAGGAATAATTTTTAAAAAATGACATGCATTTCCACAGCAGTTTTTAAAATAAATTATAAAACAAATTAAATAAATAAAATAAATACAATAAATAAAATTAATAAAGTAAATAAAATAAACAAACAAATAAAATGAATAAAATAAATGAAATTAATAAAATGAATGGCATTAATGAAATTAACAGAATAAATAATATAAATACAATAAACCAAATAAAATAAATGAAATAAAAAAATAAAATAAATTAAATGAAATAAATAAAAATAATCAAACAAATTAAATAAATAAAATTAACAAAGTAAATAAAATAAACAAACAAATAAAATGAATAAAATAAATGAAATTAATAAAATGAATGGCATTAATGAAATTAACAGAATAAATAATATAAATACAATAAACAAAATAAAATAAATGATATAAAAAAATAAAATAAATTAAATGAAATAAATAAAAATAATCAAACAAATTAAATAAATAAAATTAATAAAGTAAATAAAATAAACAAACAAATAAAATGAATAAAATAAATGAAATTAATAAAATGAATGGCATTAATGAAATTAACAGAATAAATAAAAATAATCAAACAAATTAAATATATTAAATAAATAAAATTAATAAAGTAAATAATGTTTATTGCAAATAAAATAAATAAAATAACTAAAATAAACTTAATAAAATAAATAAAACTAATAAAGTAATTAAAACTAATAAAATAAATACAATAAACAAAACAAAAATAAATTAAGTAAATAAAATTAAAAAATAAATGAAATGAAATAAATAAAATTAATAAAATAACTAAAATTAATGAAATTAATAAAATAAACAAAACAAATAAAATTTATAAAATAAATAAAACTAATAATTAATAAGCCAATTTTTTATTTCGTGTATGTTAATACTCGTAATAAAGCAAATTATTATTTTAAAAAAATTTAAATATTTTTTTAACAAATTTAAATTAAAATCAAAGTTTGTTTTAAAAAATTACAAGCAGCAAGTAATGATATTTAAAACGATTGGTCGTATTTGCATGCTCCTGTAATCTATTAGAGGCATCAAAAATAAATAAATACAATTTATAAAACTAATGGCATTAATGATATAAATAAAATAAATAATAAATAAAATTAAAGACACTACTGAAATTAATAAAATAAATAAAATTAAAATAAATTAAATAACTTAAATAAAAAAAATTAATTAAAAAAATTCAATATATTGAATAAATAAAATAAATACGATAATTAAAATTCATAAAGTAAATAAAATAAACAATATTTAAATTAATAATTAATTAATAATTCACTATACCGCCAAAAATCTGGAAACTGCCAAATAATTCAAGATAACAAGAGAATACCAATTTATATTGAAAGTGACGCCACAGTAGTCATGTCGAACGAAATGACGTGACTAAAGAAATAGCGGTGTAAATTCTAATCCACTTTTCTCTTATAAGTTTCTTATTCCGAGCCCGTTATTTTTGAAATCCGGGCTCGGAGGAACAACAAACGATACCTTTTGCAAGATTTCTGACAAAATGAATTTTGGCAAAAGATGTGTTTACTTAAAAGAATTTCGTGTTCTCCAAATATTTTTTGGTGTTTTATGTTTTTTTATTTAAGTTTAAATACATTTTAATAAAATCAACAAGTTACGTAAATTACAACTGTTACTTAATTCGGTAATTATATTTATTAATTAACATATTTTAGCCTCTCGTAGTCTCGGCATCAACCAAAACATTAATTTCATTTTAATTTTTTTTTTAATCGGTTCCAGCTTTTAAGTCTTTATAAAGAGTAACCGTAAGAACTGGTTTTCGTTGTCGCATGTCATGCTCTGATGAAGATTCGGACATTTGTACAGATAGTATTGATGCTTCCATTTCAATTTCTGTATGGATTGGTTGTTCATTGCATGTAGAAAGCCACTGACCGCAACTTTTAAATATTACTAAAAATATTACAGTCATTAGGCCAACCAAAATTCCCGTGAATACTAATGTGTCCATGTGCGCATAGCCTTTTAGGCCATCCGAAATAGACGATAGAAATATTCCAGATGATATATATAAGCACCAGGCTCCAATAGCTATTGTTCTAATATTTACTTGTGTCTGACTATAGATCACAAAAAATCCTGGTACGAGAATAAGAATTTTACCAAACTCTATCAAAGTTAAAGCAGCTATTAGATACCAGATTGACTTATCAAGCGGTTTTTGAATTCCTATAACTTGGTGTGTTTCAAGGTCATTTATTATCAAATACACACCACCATGTTCCAAGAGTATATTTTTTTCCTTAATTTCATAATCGATAATGATGTTGTAACTTCCTTCGTTAATAACTCGACATGTAAAGTTATCATTTGACATGAATGTATAGCGCGCACCGAGTAGATTCAAAGGTTGTAATTTAATATGATAATTTACTTTCCACGATCCATCTGCCGTTAAGATACACAATTTAGGTTGACCGGATAAATCCCGACGGATATCAAAATTATACATCGAAAAAGTAAAAAAGTTAGGTGATCTGCTGTTGTATAAGCATTTCACAATTATAGCGTATACCTTGTTCTCATTAAAACAAACGGTTTTGTTCAACGGCTGTACAGCATGGTATCCCGTGCCAACGTAACCTACCTTTGCTGTGCCGCAACTAGTTGCCCCGTTTATATTCACATATCCGTTCCTAAGAATATATTTATCTCCAAAAGTAATATTGAACGACATAACGCTGAAGATGATGTTATTCTCACATTCCGAGGCAATATACAATAACGAATAGTTAACACCTGGTTTTTGGACAATTGGATCCTTTAGAGCGCTGCGATGCAAATAAGATGAAAGGATTAGACCGAGCGCCATTAATAATCCTCCAAATCCAATTGTAAAGATTGGTTTTGTTACGGTACCTTTGAATAATAATGCAAAATAATATATTGACCCGCAAAAAATAATGATGATTAGATCCATTAGCAGCATATTTTCAGCATTAAAATAATACCAAAATAGACGACAATCCATTAGTTTGGCCAATGGAGTTAATTGTCGCATAGCGCCTTCTTGACAAATCCATATAACAAGTAATGGAATAAAAAGGGTGAGCAATCGATTTAATTTTGAAACATCCTTCAAAATTGCATATCCAGATATCTTCTCACTTGTTGAAGTACATGAACTGAACACAAATCCGGAAATTATTTCGAATATTATAGACACACACATGACGTATGTCAAACAATCCACATTGCCGCAATCCTTTGCGAGCATCATACTGAGTGGCACAATACACAGTGCGACAAAATGTCCAAACATTTCGGCTATATAGGTACCAAGAAAATATACATATAAAGCGGCGCTATTACTCGTATAATATTCAGCCGCACCGTACGCAATAAATCCAATCTTCAGTGTGCTTGATATTGCGGCAATTGTCAAGATTGTAATTTTAACTAAAACTACGACACCCGATATGTAAAACACGAACTGCACTATTACGCTTGTAATTACCAACAGAATTATGGATGTTAATTTATCTGATATGATTTCCTGTAGTACAGCGCCAAGCACAAGAAATGCGTATTGCACCAAATCAAATAAAAATGTCACATACTTTAACTCATCCTCCTTTAGGTGAAATTTTGTTGCCAGCAAAATTAGCACGATCGCTGTAATGATTATAGAAATTAATTATTAAAGGTTACTCTTTATATATTCATGTAGATTACCTTTGAATGAATAAAAGCTAATTGAATGTAGAATTATTGAAGAGACCACAATGGGCAACGCTAATGTTGATCTTTTTGGTGGATGGAACTATTTAAAAAGAACAAAATTTTTATTCAGCATTTTAACTAAATTTTATAATAGTACTTACGTAACACATGGTTCTGCTTTTAAAAACAATAATGAGTTTAGTTGAAAAAATGAAGTTCAGAATTTTGTTTCACTTTTACTGGTTGCTTTGATTTCTAATTTTTAGAGACTTTTCATAAAAATCAACTGTACGTTCGAGAATCTTTAATAAGATCGATTTAGTGTGTGTGCCATTATCAGTATTCCGATATTCTAAGAACCGGGATCCATTGCATTATTTTTATTGGTATTGCTGTGTATTATATACAAAAATCTGATAAGCTGAGAAAAGATATTTGTGTGCAAAACACAATTTATATTTATAGTCTTATAGTAACCATTTCACAAAAGACACAAACGCTGCCTGAGTCCGTTGAACTAGAAGATATAATGGACAATCATGTCACAATCACTTAAACGGAAAGCCGTAAAGATTTTGTGCGGCGTTTGGTTTGTAAAAAATCAAAAATAAGCCTGGCTTGAAATTAGATGCTCAATAATAATTAAAAACAAACCAATACAATCATATGTTGTGAGTTTGTTATCGTAACATCATTGTAACACCAGACCGTCACCAAATTTTGGATATACGGCATAAATACCTTTAAATTTATACCTTCTAGAGCGGTGTAATTTTTGTATTTATCATTAATCAATGCTCGAGTTACTTCTTTTGTGCGATTTACTCCCATTTACGCGTTGTTTTGCGCGATCACTTTTACGCGATTTGTTTTTTTTCAATGCGAAAACATTCATAAAAATATAATACAAAACTGGGAATCACCAAAATGAGAAAAATTTTGTTTGCTTTCCAAACGTGAAAATAGAATATCTCTTTCCAAATACGACCTGGATTATTATCCAACCGTTGAACCAAGGGATAAGTTCAACTTTAGAAATGTACTATCTAAAAACGTTTCAGTGCATTTTAGAAAAGATTGAAAGCGACGAACAACTGGAATTCATAGATGCATGGAAAAGTTTTTCCATTATGAATTTCCAGCAATTTCAGACTTATGACCATCAACGTGTTAAACTCACGTTGGCATTCGTTATGGCCAGAATGCATTAAAAATGAAGTATCGGCGCAAGATGAAGCTAACAACTAAGCAGAGATAATTCAGTTGTTACATATCGTCCATATCGAAGGATTTGAAAATATCTCGCTTGAGGACTTTGATGAGATTCTACTTGCCCATGAGCTAGACAAAGAAGCATTATTTGAACTTACTTCAGAAATTCAAAAATCAAACAAACACAGCGACGAAGATGAATAAGAACCTCCACTTAGAGCCGAAACAATAAAAGATGGCTTATCAATTGCGACAAAACTAGAAAATTATTTTTTAACGCGCACGATCCAAATGATTTCGTAAATTTCAATCGAATTGAGACTCTTCATGATGGGTTATATAGAACTTTACAAGGAATTACTAGAACCACAGCAGAAGGGATCGAACCAAAGACAAATAACCGAATTTATTGTAAAGGCAAATAAATCGATAACAGAACAAGTTATTTCTGCTGCAGTCATTGTAATTGATGAGGATTAACAAGCATGAAAAAGCAATTAGTTTCATCAATTTTCAAAAATTTATTGAATTGAATAGCTTGAATTTTGTGATTAAACAAAAGTGTTTTACACGACTTTCTTTGTCTAACACTTTTGTTAAACATAATTGGTTTATATGCGATTTGTTTTTAATCTTCTGAACCATTCAATCATATTTCCACAGGAATACTGTATTTTTTTACACGATTTTCTTTTACGCGTTCATTATTGGAACCAATGTACCGCGTAAAAAATGGATTGGGTGTATATAAATTGGTGGTGTATATAGGATCAATTAGAAGATACACCAACCGCACACTTTTCTCGTGAACGACAAATGTAATAAAATTTGAATTTATTGTAATGAAATACGGGCTAGGTTAAGTTGTGGTTGGAGCAGTCTCAAAGCACTTAACATTAATTATATTGTAGAATTGTCTTTCAAAATAAAACTCGTCGTTTTGGAACATTCTTAAAACAAAATAAAAAAAACGTGGACCAGCCACTTACTTACTAAATTCCATAAATGGCTTCAAGTAAAAATTACTATACTTCTAAAGTCGCTGATATATGATAGGCTGAGATTGATAAAGTTATCAACGTATTTAAGAACTATTTTCAAGATGTTAAAAATTGGGGGCAATTGGAATATTCATGACATTTCCGTTCAGAAATCTGTTCGTGGGAGCAATATTTTTAGAAATGAAGACACTATTTGGTAAAATTAACCAAATAGAAAATGAAATCATATTGAAAATGGTAAAATCTCCAATACTGCAGTAAACGTAAGGATGAACATTTACGCATTTGGCTATATCAGTGACTAGTAACGTGTCTTCTTTTGACCAGCTTACTGACAACAATCAATAAGATGCATCCATATCTAAAGCTAATTAAACATCAATTGAAGTATGAATAACTAAAAATATATCATAAAAATTAATATGTCTATTTTAGGTCGAACTTATATTCTAATTTTAAGAATACGAGTAGGTCAATCTTCACTAAGAAAAGCTTATCTATATAATATAGAGAGCCACATCATTTGAAAAATTTTGGTTTTCTATTAATAATTGTTTTAATTTAATAGAAAAAGTTAAATATTTTTCAAATCAACAACAATCTGATCAAAATGAAATAAAACAACTACTTTTAATGGTCGCCAATAGATGGCAGTATAATTGTGGCGGAATAAAACACAAACATTTTTTTCTAATCTAAATTAGAACGTAGTATTTATAGGTCATATTTTCAAAATCTATTCTATGTTATGTCTAAATTATTTTTTAAAGTGTAGTGTTTTTGCCTTAATTGTTCGTTCATCGATTATGTCACATTTTTGTTGTTGTTTATTATTTTAAAAAAATAATAACAATGAAATAAATTCTGTAATTAATACAAGTACTGAAGATGATGTGCATTTTTAATATTACCAGTGGACAAATCAGAAATAAATCTCATTGTAAATAGATTGCACACGAACCTAACAAAACACTATGTGGTTCCTATTTCGCCAAATACAGTCATTGTCTTGAGCATTTTATTAAACCGTTTGCCCTCTATTGAACAATAGATTAACTGCATATCTAAATATCAAAAAATGATTGAATCTACGAACATACTGTTACGCTTTTGCCCTGATGAGAATTCTAGATAATACTAAATTTATTTATTTTCGAACTCTTTCACTAAATACTAATTTACTTAATTCACTAATTTATGCTTAATTACACTTTATTAATACTGTATTTCACTTTAGAAACACTTAACTTTCACTTGGCCCTTTTTATTACTTACTATCACGGTTAAAACACAACTAACTAGCTCCTAAAATTTTATCGTGTATTTATACCAAATACGAGTATTCTAGCCTTCTAGAATATTCCACAGTGTTCGAGAGTGGACTATTCTTGGAAAGTCTAAACACATCTACATTATAACAGTTTTACATTTACGGTAGTGTCTCTACTCAAATTGAGATGTCGCCACGAACGTTACAATACTTTTATGCAAGAAAATCGTGTGTTGGCATTTTGGCAACAACAGAACACACTTAAAGTTTGTTAAATAGTTTTTAATAATTATTGAAAAAAAATGTATAATTGAAAAAATATAGTATATGTAACATTCAACCTATAATATGTACTGTTCATAACCTATAACCTCGTGAAAATTGTAGATATTTTCATCAAACATATAAATGTATATATATATATATATATATATATATATATATATATATATATATATATATATATATATATATATATATATATATATATATATATATATATATATATATATATATGTATATATATATATATATATATATATATATATATATATATTTATATATATATATATATATATATATATATATATATATATATATATATATATATATATATATATATATATATATATATATATATATATATATATATATTTAATATATGAGTGTTTTTGTTATTCGCAATATAAATTAATTGGGAAATTTTATAATCTTAATCTTATTTAAATCGCTAATCTTATTTTTCTATTTGTTAATTGTAATTCCATCGATTTTCATCATAATCCTATATACTAGAAACAGCGAAAATCTTCATCAAAATATCTCTGTATATATATATAAGTATCGTCCTTTGTTGAGTGTATCGAATGTTCAGAAGCTTTCATTTAAGCACGAGGTTTTTACTTCTTAGATTTGGAAATGTATTAAACATGCATGGTAACATGCGTGATTCATGGTGTGAATTCCCAATTCGGCAGCCTTCTTGTTCTACACTATCGCTTCTCCCCCACAACACAAAAATAACATATCGCTGTTGTGATCATTGTTGGCTTTTTGAAAAGATTTTTTATTTAACGCCTTTAATTATATATATATATATATATATATATATATATATATATATATATATATATATATATATATATATATATATAAATATATATATATATATATATATATATATATATATATATATATATATATATGTATATATATATATATATATATATATATATATATATATATATATATATATATATATATATATATATATATTTATATATATATATATATATAAGTGATGCTGGAGAGCTATCTGTCTGTTTCCGCCAGGTAAAACAAGAAAGGTTCACAAAGTTTTAGACGAGGTAATCGGTATTTCATCAAAAATACAAAAGAATATCAGATTTCATGGTGGTCCTGAACTTTGGAACGAATATTTAATTCTTGAACTAATGTATATATTCTAGTAAAAATAGAACATACTTGAAAATAAACGATTTTTGATTATTATATTCAGAACTTGTGTTGTAATTTTTTGTTATGGATTCCTTAAATTAAGTTTGGAATTTGGAAAAATGTTAATTTTTGGATTTAATTAATTTAATTGAATTAAAAATGTATGGTCTAGCGATATCGCTGAACCAGTCAGGATGAATCTGGAAATATTGATTATGAATGGACAACTGAAACTAGTGTCCTTAGAATTTATAAAATTCTAAATTTAAATGAATTTATATCCTTTTCTATCATATCAGATATTTATGGTAATCAGATATTTATGGTAATGATTTTGGCAATAGATAGTTGCTAAAGTAATAAATTAAAATAAATGGACCTTCGAACGCAAACAGTAAATAAAATTACTGTATCAAAATTGATGTGCCATTCAAATTCAAGCAACATAAAGCTTCGATCGATGATGGTCATACACTATAACTGAACCAACCTTATTTATGATCTTTCTAATTAGCATGACTGCTCCAAATCCCGTATTTTCCATTCGACGAATTATTTCTTAGGCAAAACGGGCCAAACTGGGGGCCCAGTCGAGAAACTAGCGCAGTCTCTAAAGGTGTATCCGGATACTTGGCGCCCTCCGGATCATGCAGCCTTACGTGTGTATTGCTGATCTCTGCACAGGCGGACCTCCTTTCTCTGCTGCTCGTGGGACCTATTATGGCTTATGACAATAAAAAATAAAAAGAGACCGGAACTTTTAATTTTTTTAATCGGCATCTAGTGCTGCGGAGACATCGGCCTTTAGGCCCAGTCAAGTGCAAAAAGGGACATACGCACAAACGAGGCTGGCCCCTCGAAACCAAAGAGCAAATGATGCTGGCCCACAAGTATTAAATTATCAGACCAGCAAGGGAGCCTGGCGCATGATCTCCAAGATCAACAACATTCCATTAGTGCAGAGAACAAATAGCGACAAGGACACACTTACGTGGGCAAGACGTATCACTGAGCCAAAGCAGGAGGGTTCCACTGAGATCTCATAGCCGTACAAGATTCTGGACCCTGTCACCAGACCTTTCAACGAGGTGCTAAAGGAGCACCTGGTCATGGCAATCGTTGACAGGGCTCAAGAGGATGGGAACATTACGGCCCTTAACTGGAGGAAGGTGAAGAAGGCCTTAGTCGCCAGCTTCCTAAACATCAGAGTCCAGAAATACTTTTAGTTAAAAAAAAATCGATCAGGTCAGGTATTTTTCCTGTGTCAGTTGGCCAATATGTTGGGTTTCCAGTTGAAATGGATTCACATCCATTCTCTTTAATGGTAAACAGTAAAAGTTTTTTTTAGTTGTAGTTAATCTAGAACCCCAGTGAGTGAGTATTCTTCGCATTGAAGTCACCACCTATTATGAACCGTTTTCCCAGACGCTTGAAGAACTCTGAGTATTGTTTGTTTTTAATAGAATGTCTTGTTGGACAGTACAATCCTGCCACAATAATAGGAAAGTTGTTGGTTTTTATATACATGAACAAGTGTTGGTTATCTGAACGATTTGGCTTTTTATTATTTCGGTAGCACTTATAGCTTTCCTAAATTCGAATAGGTTTTACCATAGAGTGAGGTGTGTTAAATTTTATGGCACGGTCATAGGATTCCCCGGAATATTGTTAATGCATGTTATAACCTTTTTCTCTGATTTTTTGTGAGCCGAGAGGGCCCTACTCTATATAACGCTATATATTATATATTATTGTTTTGGGTCAATTTAATAATTTTGTAATGAATAAACATGACGCTGAAGTATAGATTCATGGTATTTGAGAACGATTCGTTTTAAATTCCGCTCCTTTTGAAAAGAGATTTAAATGCATTGACGAACATTGTATAAAACTATCACCAATAACACATTGTTCCTATAAAGAAATTTGGTCACCAGTTAGTTTAGAACTAATTGACAAAACCACTTAATAGGAAGAAAACTGATTGGGATTGCTTTAGAACCATTCTTGGCAATTCATTACCGGTATCGGTTCCAAACCCACCTGCATCTACACAAGAGCTTGATGTTCTATTAAGCAAACTATCTGTTGCTTTTAACAAAGCCATGTTAGGTGCATGTCCTATCAGTAGGCCTTTGGGTAAATCTCGGCCATCCTGGTGGTCGAGAGGACTACAAGGTACTCGTATTAAATGCATGATACAGTTCAAGGAAGCGAGGAATGCAAATGCTGGTGCAGATGGTTCATGGCTACTACTAGAAACCCATTGCCCGGAGTGCTCGATACTAGCTCCGGAGATACCCACGATAAATAGAGTTGTATAGACTCCGTAAGTTATATAGTAAATAGGCGGAATATTCTATGGGCAATAAACAATTTTAAGCGATACAAGTCGGCAGAACCTGATGGCATTATCTCCTCGGATATCCAGCGAACTATTGACTTAACCCTACCCTGGCTGGAAGTTATCTTCAAAGGCAGTTTGGAACTCTGTCCCATTCCTAGGAAATGGACTGAAGTAAAAGTAATATTTATACTTATATAAAAAGTCTCACTGCTATCCCAAAGACTTTTAGACCTATAGGCTTATCCTCTTTCCTGTTAAAATCACTGGAAAGACAAATAGAGGCTTATATTAGAGGCTCAACGCGTATAATGTAAGAGACGATTGGTGGAAACAGCTCTCCACTCCCTTATGGGCCCAATTAAGAAATCACTTAAAGCATGTCTGACTATCAGAGAATGTTTGATATTGCATTGTGCTGGTAACAACATGTACATATACCATGAAACCTTTTAAAAAGATAATGCTTACACTTCTTCCTTCTCCTAGTTTCACAAATTATTCATATTTCTTCTATATTACGCAGCGACGACTAACTTTTTATTATTTGTGGGTTCTTGTGTTGTATGTCAAACATGAGACGATGAAAAATATGGTAAACATTATGTCTTAATTTGCTTTTTTATACATATGCATTCATATGTGCATTAAAAACGGAAATCAAATCAACGGTAATAAAAATACAAGAAAAACGAAAATTAGGTGTAAGGATAATAAAATGATGAGAGATAAGAGAAAATTATAACAAAAGCGAACAACAACAAAAAATTACCAGGCGTCTACATAATTTATATATGTACGCATTCACACATACACACACCTCAATTTGTTGTTGTTTTTTATAATTTTTCTGTTGAAATAACTTTCGTACTGGAAAATTATATTTTATTTTTAATCAAAAAAACAAACGTAACGGTAAAGTGTAGAAAAATGAAAATTATACGAGGTTTTGTTGTTGTTATTTGTCTATATTTTTTTTGTAATCAGCAAAGTGTTTTTGTTTTGTATATATGTTCTAGTTTTTAGTCACAACGAAATTCCACAATCATGCTAAGGAAGGAAAAAAAATTTTTTTTTTGCCATTTTTGCTCGAGGTGTACAATAATAAGTGTAGGAGCGAATACCTAAATTTTAAATTAGAAAACTTGATGAGGTTGTGCTTTAATACTCAAAATTGGTAAATTACCCGTTCTCTAAAATTTTTTTAAATTATTGATAGTGCGCTAAATTCGGGTAACATTAATGAACAAAATTGATTTGATCCAACTCTTTAAGTTCATCTCTATTTGTGAACCTAAGCCAAGTGTTTTATATACATATAGTAAGTAAACAATCATTAAAATTCAGCATTTTGGAATTCAAGTGGCTTTGGTTTCGTGGTCAAGTCGTTTCGTTTATGTCAAGTGGCGTTCGTTGCGTCAAGCCTCGATTACGGCCTAAACCTTTTTAATTTAATTTCTTCAGTCAAAATGATTCAACTGAGTTTCTGATGAAAATTTCAATTTTCTCTATTCAAATAGCAAGTCTAAAATCAGTAGTGAAAGTGTACGGCGATGAGTAAATAAGCGCAGATTCATCGACTTTGGCTTTGTGGAACCTAAGCTTAGGTCTCGCTTAGGGCCAAAACTTTTTTGAGTTCAATTTTCTGTGGTCTCATAAAACATAAGAAATAATAATAGATTTTTCGTACCATGGTTATAGAATATAGAATGGAATCAATTGAATTCCTTGTGATAACCATTTTAATTATTAAAAAATTATTTCCACTGGCTCCATTCAGGATAGAACCGTGGTTGAAATGTGTTAAATTTATTTTCAAGTCGAATTAAAATTAATGAAAGGAACTGCAAAATGAATTAAGCAAGAAAACTTAATAATTGCTTGCGTTCATTGCGACCCTGATCTATTGACAAAGGGTAAAGTGAATTCAGCGCCATTAACGTTAACTAAAATGTGCGAATTATCCTATGCAGTAAAATTAATGGGAAAATTAATTATGCGCTATGCTTCTTAATTCCCGATATTTACGTCAAGTGTTTAGACCAAGTTTCAGATTGGGTTTACATAGCGACGATTAAGTTGCACGATTTTAAGTAAACGATGAATTTAAACGAACGATTAATTAAAATTCAAAATTAAATTTGTCGATACAACCGATAAGAACAATTCGAATCTCTGACGAAAAATTATAATGAGAAGAAATAAAGAGAAGCCGGTTTGTATCTGTGATGTACATATGTACAGCTTCTGTTAAAAGTTTCAATTTTCTCTATACATAATTGGGTATAAACGTATAAAAGATTTGTGTATAGTAGTAATGAAACTGTACGGCGATGGTGAACTAACTCAACATCCTCCATTCTAGTGGCAAGTATGAAAGATTGGTGTATAGCATTCGAAAATTGTTCGGCGGTGATTAATAAAGCAGAGTCATTGACTTTGGTTTAGTGGAGCTGAGTTCAAGTCTCGGTTAGAGCCAAAACATGGTTAATTTAATTTCTTCTTTCCAATTTGAATGAAAGTAGAAAGTGTCAAGTGCTTACCTCTTGATCATACGCTACCCAAATGGCCAAAGTTCGTTGAGTTGCCATCGCTGGAACGATATCAGGAAATAATGTCTGCATATTTTCTCAACTTGGAGAAGAAATTGGACAAACAGCCCGCAGCAAAGGATATATATACTGCTTTCATTGCCGAGTACGAACAATTGCAACATTTAGAAACTGTTCATGATTTTGATTCGACAGTCCCGCATTATTTTTGACCATTAACTAGCTCTACCACACAGTTGCGTGTGGTTTTCGACGGCTCGTGCAAGACTTCTTCCGGTAATTTGCTGAACGATTATTTATATTCTGGACCTAAAACTTAAGAAGACTTATTCATTATTTTGTTGCGGTTCAGACTTTTTAAGTTCGTTTTAACGGCAGACATTCAAAAAATGTATCGCCAGGTTTGCGTCGGATTTCCGGACAATAATTTTCAAATGATCCTGTCACGTAACAATAAAAACGGTTCAATCAAAATCCTCCGACTATGTACCGTAATTTATGGAACTACGGCTGGGTCGTATCTCGCAATTAAAACATTGCATCGTCTAGTAGATGACGAGAGGATAGAATATCCCATCGGTGCTAGAGTACTACGAAAGAATTTTTACGTAGACGACATGATGGTTGGAGCGACTCAGCCTATGAATTGAGCCAGATTTTGGAAGAATCAATCGCGATTTTAAAGATGGATGGTTTCAAATTAAGCAAATTTTGTTTTAACAGAGAAAAAATATTGTCCCTAATAGAGCCGCGAGATCGGGAGAAATATTTGAAAATCGACGACCAAGATGTTATAAAAACATTGGGATTAATTTGGAAACATGATGTTTTTCGCTTTACTTACCAGTCAAAAGGTTCAACCGCGCCTGTCACCAAAACAGTGGTATTGTCTAAAATGGCAAGTCTTTTCGACCCACTAGGACTAATGTGTCCAGTCATAGCCGACTGGGATACGCCACTGGATAATGAGTTTGCATCAAAATGGATTAATTTTCGCAAATGAATTCGATGAAAGAGAAGAAAGAATAAAAATATATTAAAATATATATTCCCTGATTCGCCTTATTGAATCGTGGTAGTTCATTCATTTTCAGACACCAGTGATATTTAAATCCTGCTGACCTCATCAGTCGAGGTATGTTGCTCACAGAGATTGCCGCAAAGTTTCTACAATGTAATGAATGAATTTGGCCTATTATCCATTCACTGAATTATATCAACATAACTTTCGAGGAGTTCGTCGATCATTTGCGTATGCGCTGCGGTTTATTCAGAACTGTCGGTTTCCTGCTGTCGAAAAAGAAGTACGGAAGAAACTGTTGATGAAAAAGCATGTGAAAATGTATTCGCGTGTGGTGCTTCCATATTATACCGGGTGTTTTTTTTAAACTGAGACGATCAAATATCTCGAAAAATAGCCACTCTACGGAAAAAATGTCCATAATCAAAATTTAATCATACCGCGGGGGAAATACATTAGTGCAAAAAAAAAAGTCCCCCACCCCCGCTTTGTAGGTGGGGCGGGGGTAACTTTTAAAGTAAGATAGGAAGCCATATTTTTTATTGCAGATACGGATTCTACGACTAAAAGTACGTATGATTTGAATAAAATATTTTGTTCGGTTCATGATAGATGGCGTTGCAATCGACGAAATTCAATTTTTTCAATTTCTCCTTCTTAGAACTCACGCATTCGATTCTGCAATACGTTTGAAATAAAAAACATCACGTTTTCATTGGAAATACTCGAAATTCGTCATCAAAACAATTTATTCAGTTTTGTAAATTTAGCCGCGAACGAAATGATACAATTCCCGTTCCAAACATCAAATCCTTATTGCCATGATACCACGAATTCACTAGGTCATTAATTCGTTATTTTCTTTATTTTAGGACATTTCACGCCGGACCACACATTGTTCTCACAGCAGTTCGAGCAAGGTACTATCCAATGAACGGACTAGTCCAAACTAGAAGTTTTATTCGTCAGTGAATCAAATGTTTCCGTATGAAGCCAAAATTTCTATCACAAATTATGGGAAATTTACCATCATTTCAAGTGAGCGGTGTTGGTTTTGCTGGATCTTTGAATGTACGTTATCACGCTCTTTGCAAGGTATCTCAGATCGGATAATGCGACAAATGTCAAAGGGACCGCTGCTTGAAATTAAAAAAAAGGTTGAAGGACGATAAGGATGCCATTTGGCAAGCTTGTGGTCAGTCGTCTGTTGCGTGGGAGTTGATACCACCTAGATCACAAAATTTCGCAGGATTATGGGGAGCATCACTCCACTTTCGGCAAACCCATACGACCTCGAGCCATTGACTGTCATTTCTTGCATGGTGCTCCTCCTTCTGCTTTACCCGAGTTGCCCATAATGGGAAATATAAACCGAGTGAAAATGTATCAGAAAATTAGCTGGATGGTCGAGCAGTTTTGGCGTCGATTTGCGACTGAATATTTAACCACATTGCAGCCGCGAACGAAATGGTTTGCCAAACATGGGAATATTGCCGTCGGCACTTTAGTTCTGATCAAGGACGACACATTACCGGAATGTAAACCGGATAAGGATGGAAATGTTCGGATGTTGGTGTTACGGTGTGGCGACAAAACGTTTGAACGATCAATCTCTGGAATAGCAATCTTACCAATAGAGAAGGACGAAGAAAAGATTGGTTGATCTGCCACGGACAGATATGTTAAGAAATGGATTTCGTCCACATATATTTTCTTAATCTCATTATACATTTATTTTTATATATTTGTATTATAATACACCAATACCTCACTTGGCGTTGTTTCACTTTGCGTTTTTTCAGAGTTGCGTCACTGCTAAATTAGAACAAAAATTCGTTTTGAGTTGTTGTATTTTCGAACTTGCGTTGTTTTCGGTTTGAGTTTGTACTTTTTTGGGGTTCGCTTTTATAAAAAGTGAATCATCGAGTAACGAAAGTGCAACTGACAGTGTTAATGACAAAGATGAAAAATTTGAAGCTAGTCAGCGTTGGTTTGAGAGGTTCAAAGTTCGCGCTAACCTTCATAGTGTAGCTCTTAAAGGCGAAGCTGCTAGTGCTGATACCGAGGCTGCAAATCGTTTCCCAGCCGATTTAAAAGCATTAACTCACGAAGGAGGCTATTCTCCGAAACAAGTTTTTAATGTTGACGAGACTGGCTTGTTTTGGAAAAAGGCTACCTAAAAGAACTTTCATATCCAAAACTGAAAAATCTGCATCTGGTTTTAAAGCGAGCAAAGATAGATTGACTCTGCTTCTGGGTGGTAACGCCAATGGAGATTTTAAGTTCAAACCACTCATTATTTACCAGTCTGAAAACCCTACATAGAGCATTGAAGGGTTCTTCAAAGGATCGGCTTTCTGTTCATTGGCGATCAAATAAGAAAGCCTGGATGACAGCATTGTTATTTAAAAACTGGGTTACTACATGTGCTATTCCTGAAATAAAAGCTTACTGTAGCAGGGAGAACTTGGACTTCAAAGCTTTGGTTTTAGTAGACAATGCGCCCGGCCACCCAGTCTATGTTGATGAATTATCCGAAAATGTCAAATTTGTATTTTTGCCACCAAACACTACGTTTGTAATACAGCCCATGGATCAGGGAGTAATATCCACCTTTAAAAGTTATTACCTACGGCGAACATTTAAGCTGCTTTTAAGTGAAACTGATGGACAAGACAAACCTACTATGCAAGAGTTTTGGAAAAAATTTAACATTATGAATGCTATCGAAATTATTTCAGATTCGTGGATGGAGGTTAAACCATCTTGCATGAATGGTGTTTGGCGAAAAATATGGCCAGAATGTGTTCATAAAATAATAGGCAATTCTTTAGAAGTTGATGATGCACCCAATGTAGTTCAAGATGTTGTTAACTTAGCTAGAAATTCTAGTTTTGAAGGAATGGATGAGTTGGACATAGAAGAATTGTTAACATCACATAACCGTGAACTGACTAATGAGGAATTAATGGAACTAGATCTACAGTTTGCTACCGAAGAAGACAGCCCGCTAGAATTATCTGATGAAAGAAATTTAACATCAAAACAGCTTTTCAGGGCTATGAGTTTAATTGATGAAGCTATTGAGATTTTAAAAACAAACGATCCTGACAGCGAACGAAGTGGTAAAGTGTCGCGAGCAGTAGCTGATGATATAAATTGCTACAAGGAACTTTATGTTAATTTAAAGAAAAAAGCTGTTCAGCAAACAATAGATAAATATTTTGTAACAGAGAACTATTTAACCTCAACTGCTACCACATCATCTATAGACTCGTTGGACTCAGATTAGCGGAAACCATTTTTATTTAAATGTTTTTTATTATTTTACATTTGAATTTCTTGTATTTCTATGTGAATTAATAAAGCTTATTTTATTTCTGTTATTAATTCTGCATCTTTATACAAAAAATCGCAAAAAATACTTTTGCTGGAACCTATCTTCTGTATTTATATGGCTCCCTATAGTAAATCACAATTCACTTTGCGTCGTTTCACTTTGCGTCGTGTTTTTTTGGAACGTATCCACAATGCAAAGTGAGGTATTGGTGTATTCATTATTTGAAAGGACCTGCCGGGTTTTTATGCAGGCATAAACATTGTCTGCGGTACTTAGATCTGCTTTTCCCTGTATCGGCAAAAATTATAATCACCCTGTTTATGAGTTAGTTTAACTTTAAACCTTACTCCCAATATATATCTCTTATGTTCTATGCACTTGGATTGCATAATATTTTTTTGTTGGTCAGATCAGTGTGCATTTGAAATCCGGTGAATTAACACAGTACAGTGGTGAACAAAATAAAAGTTTTTGGTGTACAATTACAGAAGCATTTTTCATTTTGATTCATTTCGAAGACGGTTTTCAACATATATAATTGTAATACCTGGAGCTGGATCTCGCCGGACGTTTACGAGAGTATGAACTCCAAACGAAAATGTATGGAGGCATTAACTGAGGTAAAGACCATAAACTGAGGCCGGAGTTTAAAGAACTGAAAAATTCCACAATCGAACTGCCACCCCTTTTTTAATTTCCGCGCGGAAAATTTTATATAAAATGTACACGTAATCTGTTAAAAATGATTTTAAAATGACGGATATGGTCAAGCCTCTTTACAGACAAACATTTTCAAATTATTAGAACAGTTAGTTAAAAGAAACTATAGTTTCTGAGTGCCTTTCTCTTATAGTAATGAATTTTAATTTGTTTAATATAAGTCTTTAGTTAGAGCTTTCTAAGCTTTCACTTTATTACCTAGTTTCTGGGAGATAACCATAGTAGAAAACTAAACATTCAGAAACTCAAATAATTACATGCAACAGTTTTAATTACAGTTAATGTATGACATAAAGTGTGAACTCATGTCAGTCAAAATTTACAAAATTATTTTGAGCAAATCAAAAGTTTAAAATTAAGTTCACATGATTTTAACAAACTTTAATATCTTCCATAGATTAATATTATTTATAATAAAACTTTGGCTTTGGTAAAGAAATAACAGAAAACTTAATTTTGATTATACTTGACGCTTTTGATTTGAATTTATTTATAATAAATTTTTTAATCAACTTATTTATTCCTCTTAAGATATGCGAAACGTTTGTATAAAATATTTTTACAACCAACAACAACAAATCTCAACAACTCTTATTCAAAGCGCTGTCGTTGCATTCAACAGTTTTATTTATTAAATCGAGTTGAACTTTTCTTTTATAATTGCTTAAATATATAAATTATTCAAAGAAATATTTTAAAATAAAATACACTTGCATCAAATGTTAGTAAAGCTTTATAAATTTGTAATTTTGTTTTTGAAATTGTAACTCGGTCTAAGATCGTATATCAGAACTTTTTTAAGAACGTTTTTCTATCGTTGAACGTGGCTTACCTATTATCAGGGATGGGCATTTACGCGTCATCTATTATTTTCTACGTCGACAACGTAGATATCGTAGACTATTCGTAATAGTAGGTATGGCGTTTCTTGAGCCAATCTGGTAATGCAGTGGAGCCACCAAAAATTAGTATAAATTTAGTACAGTGCTCTGTATTCCCTGTAAATGTGGTTGCCAATTCAACCAATGGCATTTAAATTTTATCAAAAACGTGGAAACCGAATTTAACGACATACCCGATTTCTTTAGGTTTCAAGCGGATGGCATCAGTTTTATAATCCCTTTCGATGGGTTTTAATTAAAATATTTTCATCTCTAAAAATTTAGACTCACATTTGAATGTTCACAAAATTAGATTTTATTTTTTAAAATTCTGACATTAATGTCAACTCGGGAAGATCAAATTAAAACTAAACCAGTCAAATTAATACACTTTAAAAAATGTAAAAATGTTTACATGTGCAAGTGAGAAGTTTATTCGGATAAATCCATAACTCTTATAATTTAACCGATTATTTGTGAATTATCTACAAATCATGTATGTCAATTAAATAAATTTCCAAAGTTTCTTGGGAAATCCCTAGGAAGCTAACACCATAATGACGTATATTTCAAGATGTCATTTGGTCTAAGGTATTCAAAAAAAAATTATTTTGGAAACAATTGGGGATTAGGGAGTTTAAAACAACTAATAAGTTTGGTATGTCGAATGAATCATTTTTAAGGATTTTCTTGGGAAAATTCTAGAAAGCTAACATCATAATGCCGCGAGTATTCCAATATGTCATTGTGGGTCTAAGCTAACCGAAAAATATTTCAATTTTGAAAAATACGCGATTGGGTGGTTTAGGACACCAAATTAGATAATATGATCATGTATTTCGATTGAATGACTTTTCCGAATTGTTGCCCTTCTAATCCCCTACTTTTAAAAACTAAATTAGTTTTCGGATGTCATAGAACCCATGACATCGTGGTATGTATGAAATTATGGTGTGTGTTTTTATTAAAAATTGGTGGGAACCCACGAGGATTCCGCGCTCAATGCGGTGTTAGTTTGAAAAAAAAATGTTTTTGTGGCTTTAGAGGACAGATTTAAGACAAATTTCACAAATGTGGCAAATTATTATTTGTCCTACGGCTTATCGGTATCGCTAGTCACTAACAGCTTCACACCCTCTTAAATTTAAATAGCTTAACATATAGCATCTTCTAACAATCATTTTAAAGCCGATATTTTATCGCATTTGGCGAATATCTTAAAGTAGCACCTAATTAAGCCAAATCATAAATTCTAAAATTCGTAATTGACGCATAGCAACACAAAAGCTTGGCAAGTGTTTTCGGCCAATATCTGACTTTATGAACAGCAAGAGGAAAGACTTATGAAAGTCAAAAATTGCCTGAATTAAGTATCCGCGGGGCTCTTAAGATTGGCTCCGAAAAACCATAATTTGTTGATATAAAGTGTTTGTTAAAAATTTACCGCGTTGACGCATACGACGTTCGGGAGCATACAAATTTGACCTGTGAGAAGCTCGTCATAATTGAAGTCAACTCCAAGCCATTTAACAGTTTTCACCATCTTAATTCTTTGGCCATTTATGGATCCCAATGGTGATCTTGTAATATCCAGTGAACCTTTAAGTTTGATCATAACTGTCTTTGTAGAGAATAGCTCCATTTTGTAACTTTTGTAAAGGCTGGAGCCAGACAATTTTTTCAAGTTTGCCATGACTTTAAATAACAGTGGCTTTTCTTTGAGAGAAATATTTGTTAATGATGTTATAGAGATTGCATGGGCAGTTGAATCTTTGTAGCTCCAACATTATGCTGGGCCACCACAGGTTATCGAACGTGCCAGATACATCTAATAGGAAAACTCCAAGATTGTACTTTTGGTTCACTTCTTGACCATATTGATCATTTTGATCATTGCGTCCTATGTGGACCTATTTTCTCTAAAACCAATCTGTTTGTTACTATAGGCGCCCTTTTTTGGAGTATATGACCATTACCTGACGGCAATTAGTTTTTCAAATAATTTACCTAGGATAGGCAACAGCATGATAGGTCGATATAATTTGGGATCGGTTTGACACCTATCTCCGGTTTTTCTAATGATAACCAATTTACCATTTTTCCAAGCTTTGGGAAATACTCCTTTGCTAAGACAAGTATATTCATAATGTTCGTGACACGGGGCCCTATAGTAGGCCACGCACATTGTATCACCTCGTCCTTGATATTGTCTAGGCCTGGCGCTTTACCAGCTTTCATAGACATAATAGCCATGTATCTCATTCGTTTTCAATTTACCTGTGCTGAACTTATAGTCAAAGTCGAACGGTTTAGCATTACCATGCTCCGTGATGAACTCTTTTATACTCATTTGGCTTTTGTCTCTAATATTTTTAAAATACGCTTCGGTGTACCACATAGTTAAGCCTTTTGCTTTCCCGCAACTTACGAACCAATTTTGTTGATTTGGTTAAGTTCGGACTCCGGAGACCACCAAGACAATTTAGCTTTACGGGCACGTTTACGTGGTATAGTAGCGATACAGACTTTGTTAATTATGAACTTGTTATTATTTATTCAAGTCGATCGATATCGATATCGATCGATACCTTCAGGTCTTTTGCCAGGCTTTGCCAGGTGCTACTTGGTTGGCTGTAGAAAAACTCCCAATTGGCATTCCTTATAAGGCATACCGTGGAACTTTCTTTACTGTTAGGGAATCATTATGTGTGTCTTCCGAACCCAAGATCGAGGCAATAGCTCTGTGGTCACTTGACGTTCAATTTTAATAGACGGACCAACTTAAAAATTAAACCCCCCGACATGAGAGTGAGATCAATATTCAACTCTCCATTGTGAGAATATGTATATACTTGGCTGCCCATCTTCGTTGATAATGAATAATTAGCAAGGACTCTGTGAACCCTGGATCCAAAGAGCTTGGGTATGACGGAGAGAATGGTTATCCTCCTATAAATACACACCATGTTTCTTCTACTCGCCTTAAAAATTCCGTAGGCTTTTATTAAATATCCAGGTGATCGAAAGGACCAAACTCCGAAGAATCGCACTAACACCGTCGTGACCAGCACCATTATCGATATCAAATTGAAGCATGCAATCTCGAACTTCTTGCTCTGTAAATTTAAAATAATTGAAATCAACGCAGCCGCGAAAGTTCCGAGACTTGGCAGCGGGCGTCGCTGCTAACGATTACAAAAACTCTGCTCTGATAAGTCTTGGACGACGAAAAACCAACTACTTTGCTCTTATTGTTCATCAAATTCCTGAACCTTTTAGGACTCGATGTTAGTTGCCCCTCGATTCACACATTGATCGTACAAAACCAGTTCAAACTTTTAAATTCTTTATGGGCTCGAACAAATTCGGAGTAATACTCCACACCATGCAGCTTATATAAGGAATGGAGCTTATTACGCCATTTCTCGACATGCACCAACCAACCTATTATTAAACCAAGGCTCCGGAAAACCAGTTTTTATTTTTTTTAACAAGCGGAACGTGCCTTTCACAAAGTCGCTTAAATTTGCGTCGCATTGAAGAAGGTCCAAACGGAATTGTTGTGGAAATCGTTTAAGGAACCGTATACGACGTTAGTTTTACAAATAACATTGAAAATATTCATCGTAATCGTGATGGATGCACGCGCACCAGGTGAAATCCAAATATGAAGAAATCTCTGTTACAAGCACGGTTGAGCTGAATCATGTAGATGATAGCAAAGTAGTCGATGATGAACAACGCTTTTTCGTCAGGGGAAGACGGTGTAAAGATGTTACCCACAGTGATAAGTTGATCATTAGAACGCACTAAAGGCATCACAGCTGAGACAATTAACTTGATTTAAGACAATTTTAAATTAAATCGTAAACAACATATGAAATAAAAAATATTTAAATTTACCCAAATTGCAAACCATTTGAGATATCTTTGAGAAATTTTATTATCGGCTTGAAGTCGATTCGTTAAACCCAATGTAGATCTAAATAAGTCGATTGTTAGACCAGCATGAAAACCACACCACATAGGTATTATTTGTGTATGAAATGGTGTTTCTTGAAGCACATGAGTGTTTTCACATGACCTATAAAGGATATTCTGTTTGTTGACGAAGCCGTTTAGCCAAAAATGCGCTTGACCAAAAATTGAAATTAATGCTCTTGAATAGTTGCAGTCACCGAATTTTTGTAGTAAATATTAATTATTTGTAAACGTTGTTCGTTTGAGTAATTCACCATGATGGAAATGTTGCCTTTACTGAACGTTTTGACACTAACAGTTTGGTTATTTGTTTAAAGGTGCGTTCTCAGTGAAAGTTCAAAGTTGTCTAGTCCCAAATGGAAAACCCGGTCATATTTAATTAAAAGCGGATGAATATAAAAATTAGGGCTTTCTTTTTAATTTATAATAGACAAATTTTATTTAGTCGTGAGATAACCAAACATCAGATAACTTAAATTTGGATTAAAACAATATACGAACCGATCATTTTAATCTCTATGGATTATCGATTTGGATTAACAGTCATCTATTTATTGAGTTACGTATACGATGAATCAACAAATTACCGTCGACATACAAATTCTTATCGAATGAAAATAAAAGATGGCTCGTGGTATGTGGAAAGCGACTCATAATAGGGATGGGAGTAAAAGGACAACACCATTTAATGATATGTCCATAAATTTCAAATTGAACAGGCAACCAATTAAACAACAAATTGAATAAAATAGAATTAAAAAAACGCCCTAATTTTTTTTATAATTTCGTTCAGATAGTTTATAGTATTTAATCATGGTGCTCAGCGCTTTTGTTATTATGACTGTAATTTAAAAAAAAATACAATTTTCAAACCATATAGACCACTAGAAATTGAGGAATCATCCACCTGAAAGTTACCTATATTCGATAGATTTAGACTTAGCTTTTGAGTTATCTATTTCTCGTTAATTATTGTTTCATTACAATTGGATAAGTATTTTTCATATGAATAACAGACGATAGACAAAGCGAAGACACAATAATGGTTCTGTATTTTAGTTTTGCTAATTGGAGATGCCTAAAATCCCCAAAATAATTTTACAAATATATAAAATTTCAAATTATTGAACAACGGAGTATAGTTTTAAACATCTCCATTGCATTTGGGTAGAAAATTTATAGTTTTCATTTTAATTTATCAAAACATTTAGAGGAGACCAAAACACCTTGTGTTAATTATCCATAATTGTCATAACAAGTGTACCAATATGTGTGTACGTACACAAATATAAATCTGAACTACATATTTTATCTATGTATTGATTAAAGGGTGTATAGGAACGAGAAAAGTTAATTTTGCACAAAAATATTCAATTCAGGACAATATTATACTAAATGGGGATAACATCCTGTATTGGTTAACCTGATAGTCGATATCGTATATACGAGTATATATAGATAGTAGATACATTATATTCTATTTCAATGAACATGTATTGAAAATGAAAATTGTATGTATAATTGTGTCATGTAGGTACTAAAAAGGATATTTATATACGTATATTCTATCTGTACCTGTATGTACTCGTATAGGTAAATCTACATCCCATATATTATATACTAAAAATTATTGATTTAATTTTTTTTCCTAAATTTAAATTAAATTAGTTATAAATATGTTTGTATCTTATCTTTACGTAGAAGGACGGCCAAGGCTATATTATTTAGATGTGAATATCATAATGAATTTTCCATTGTACTAGGAACAAAATCAATTCGGAAAAGGATACGAGAGCAAGCAACAAAAAAATGTTTATTGGAATTCTATAGAAAGGAAATTGATTTAATTTATTAGTTGATAATTGATAAAAATCTCAATTAGTTAAGATTTTAAAATGAATAGAATATTCTTTATATCTGTATGTGTAAATCTGTTTCTATATTTATGAGTATACATAGTATGTCTGTTCTATGTACGTATATGGCATTTTGGAAGTCTATTTCAAATATGTAGTCGATTAAAAAGAATATGTAATCTGACGTATACAATGGATATTCTTTAAATGAGAGGTTATGTAAACAATATATAAACGTAAATTAATTTGAAATATAAAGAATGTCTCAATTATGCATACTCTGATTAAAAAATGGTGTAGATATACCAAATCAGTTTGAATATGGACGTGGAGGGTGTAAAATTCTATAACTCGATTTTAATAAAGATTTCTTTGAAACTATATTTCATTATTATTGTTATTAAAGTTGGCAGGAACCTAAGCAGGTGACTCAATGTCACTCTGGGCCCATGGTGCAAACCGAGGATTTTATCACAATTCGAGCAATTGCGCTCTGGCAAACTATAACAGCTTAAACCAGGGTATAGGGATAACAATTGACCTACATCCAAAGATCAATGATTAAGAAACCGGGACCTAACTACCTCGAAAGGGGGACAACCACAAACAAAGTGAATGCTGTCTTCGTCATCTTCAAGAAAGTTGTCAAACAAGGTATCTTGAATAAGTCCCATTCTTTCAGTCATTTCAACCAGAACTCTCAGTTGGTCTTTCTTCAAAAATAAGCAAACTTTGTAAGCCTCGGCATGTAGTGGAAGCTAGTCAATTACGCTTAGCCGGCAAAAACATGTAGTTCTTAATAGATTTCTTACCACAATTAAAGGTCCGGAGCACTGCCGGTTCAGGTCAAATGAATTTCATACTTGAGACTGCTTTAGCTAAAACATCAGCTATCTGAATACTTTTAATACCACAATGAGCCAGAACCCACATATGCCTGACACAATTATTAGAGCAACGGACGTTAATAAAATGTTTACAGTTCGTGTCCAGTTTGGAAGTGATCATAAGCATCAATCGCACAACGTGTTAGTGCAATCATCTCCACTTGGAATACCGTGCAGTTCCGGCCTACACTCCCACATGATCGTACGTAGGTCTTTAAGCGAAATAGAAAGGGAGTCCAGCTCGGCCACAACAATGCACGGCCACAACAATGCACGACCTCAACAAAGATCCAATCGAAGTAACAATGCGGTTTGGTCAATTCCAAAGGTTGTGCAAGCTTCAGTGATGGAAGCGGAAGAAGTAATATCAAAGGCACCCGCAATATAGAGGAAAGTGTTCACAAGAAACTACTCCAATCTTTCAATCCTCGTAACAAGTTCATGCAGCGCAGTTTCACATGATCTCCAAACTCTGTAAGCATGTTAAGTGCTACAGAGTGGGATGACAGATAAGTGATGATCCCTAATATATCTGTCAACAATTCTTTCCAGAGTTTTGAGAAAAGTTGAAGAAAGACTAATAGGGCGAAATGCCTTGGGATCGGTATAATCCATCTTCCCAGCTTTCGGGATGAACACAACTCTACTCCAGCTTCAGGACTGTGGAAGATATCCAAACGCACATCACGCTTGACAGAGTCGAAGTAATGATTCGTGAATTACCCATGCTGTAATTCAGCAGGAAAAACACCATCTGGACCACCTGATTTATAAAGTGTTGAGTCAGGTGAATAATCAGTACCATTGGGCTGAGCGTCAGCAGCATAATCATGATTGATAACATTGAACCCAGGGAAATAAACAGAAAGTAGTAGTTCGACAATATCCTTCCTGGAAGAAGTTACTCTGCCATCAGGAAGTCGCAGCACATCGAGTCGGTAGGAATCATTTCTAACCAAGGATTTCCTTATATTATTTTTGAGCTGCCAAAGTCTTCCTCAGTTTTTTAAGATTAGAACACCAAAAAGGCTTATTCTGAGATTTTTGCTGGGTAATAAGAGGACCAGATTTTACGAAAGCTGACGTGACTGCATGCGTCAAAGATGAAGCTAGCAATTCAAATGTTCTCAGTCGAACATATCTCACCCAACGAAACCAGCCGAGGTTCCTCAAGAGAGAATAACTCCCAATTGGTAAGCTTCTTGTTACAATAAGGTTTAAGAGCAGATCTTCTAAGATTTATATTAAACGAGATGCACCTATATGATCGGAGGTGAGAATGTCATTTGTCACCCTCGACATGGGGCACAAATTAATGTCAATCACTTCCCTACTTACTGAATTGATAAAGGTAGCACAGCCTTTGTTATGGATTTCAAGCTCAGATGTGTTCATGTAATTAAGTAGAGATAAACCCCTATCATTAATATTTGTGCTAACTCATAAGATATGATGAGCATTAACATCGCATCCTACCACTAAAGGTAAATGATTTGCCCTGCTCCACGAAACAAGATTGCTAAACCCCTACGAGGGAGGAGGTGAAACCGAATCGTAAGACAAATACACTGATGAAACACCAGGTATCCTAATTAGTTCGACGAGAGACGAGCACAGCTGCATCGTCCACTGAGCAACATTCATGAATTAGGGTGGCATTAAGAATGTTTGAAATAAACACGCAGGCTCTTATCTTATCAGTGGACCCTCTATAGAGAATTCTGCCACCTACAGGGTCCAAACTAGAAACCACACCATCAACCAGATAAGGTTCCTGAATTAGGCAAATGTCTACCTGCGATTTAGCGAGCAGCACCTTAAGCTAAAACGATGCAGCCTTGCTATGGTTTAAGTTGATCTTATAATTACAAGCTAACTAAACAATGGAGGTTAGGAACTTGATTCCTGATACAACCCAAACGAAGGTCGAAACTGGATGCTAGTTTACTATTCAATATCGGAATTACACAAGCTTGACCCGAAATAAGACCCGAGGTGGACCCAACGACATTGTTCATATCGAAGATCACTAATTCGCGGTCGGTTACTAGAAAGAATTCTAACAAACTAAGCGTGAATTCCAGAACTTGTTTTCTACATAGCAAAATACAGAGCTTGTTGTTGTTCTCTGTAAATTAAAGACTAACAGACCTCAATCCAGAAACTACACCATCAAGAAGGTAAAGTTCCTGAATTACACAAAAACTTGTTTGCGATACGCAATTTCCTTAGATTAAAAGAAACTGACTTGCAGCTGTGAAATTTAACATAAGCATGGACATCATTAAAGAAACCAGCAGAGAAGAAGCGGATACTCTACGAGCCAGATATAATCTTAAAGATAATCCTGTCAAAAAATTTTAAGTCAACCCGAACGGACAACCTCCCATCCAATTGTCGACACAGACGGGTTCATTAAATCAATATTGTTCAATACAACTTAAGGATCCTCCGGAGGACTGGGCACCCAAGTGTATATTAGCAAAGGTTTAGGAAGATCACCAACGGAGACTTGACAACCACTCCAGATAACTTTAATACTCGAGACGACCTCACATAACCACTTGTATCGTCGTTGGCGCATTTGCAGATAATGTAGCCATCAGTTAGCTAGCAACCCAGTAATTGTGGAATGAAGTTACCCGTTTGAGAACATCCAGAATGATATCAGGATTGTTCTCATGTATCGCGGCTTTCCTTAGGGAAGGGATTGTGGATTCAACGACAACAAGTGCCTCCTACATGGCTTTTAAGCCTCCATTTCTGGAGTAATGTTATAGATGGAACACGGGAACGTTTCGGTGTAACCACAGCAGATTGTCAAACATCGTACGTTCCAATCTGTTACGTAGTCGCATGCGATTCCTTTTGCTCTTTCGACTAGTTCAACATTGGGATGGGGTTAACCCAAGGGTCACCCCAGTATCCAAATTAAGCAAGGCCTCTTCAGAACCCGACGTTATTTTGGAGTTGAAACCGCCGACACTTAGAGTGTCGAGGTTTCAAACTCCACGTCGAACACAGCGGTGCCCATCAGTTTAAACTTAACTGGCAGACAAATTGAAACCACATGTGAAAAATCTAAATAAAAGAGATTTTCCACGTACCTAGAGTATTTAGGAGCTTTTGAAATTTGGTAAATGTCAGAGGAATACCGTTAAAATGTTAAAATTCGCAATTTAATAGAAAATTTAATAACTTTGAATGTATAGTCAACACGATTTTGATGTTTGATTTTGATAAATAAAATACCTTTTTTCCTCATTCAAGGGAAAATCCTCCTATGAGCTCTATGTGTATATGCTGTAACACCACGTATAGGAGTATATATCAAAGTCCGATTCAATGGGAATACAATCTTCATTCATTTATTTTAATTCACTTTGCTGAATACACCATTGCCGAAGTACAAAGTTGGGTGCTTACCCATATCATACTCGCGGCTACGAGTGACAACCATACAGCCGTATTAAAGGAGATAATTCTATATAATATCCAAGACGACACCGCTTTATGGTGATTATGCGGTGGCCCGTTCATTACCAAATTTAGTAGATAGCCATTTATAAGACATCGATTGTTGACCATGGAACAAAACCAATTGATCACGCTTAGGGGGGAATATATACTGAACATATATTGATAAAAATTCTTTTCCATTACGTGAGACTAATTCAAAAGAAGTGGAGGTTTGGGTACTGCGACGTATCGAATAAACATGCATAAACCATGGTATGATGATATTTTAATTAATTTCAAAAAGGCCAAAAACAAATGTATGAACTGTACTAACAAATTTAATTTCTGTACTATGTATACTACAAGAAGATTGGTGATGGTTGTTTAAATTGTAATTAGATTGAAAAAACGATCCAACATAGTTGAAGGTAACCTTTTGTTTTCCTCTTATTACTAAAGAATTTTCAGAAATATTTTAGGTTATTTTTGATTTTGTTTTGAACTTTAGTACAAGACAAAATCAAAAGTGACCTAAAATATTTGTGGAAATTGTTTAGTGATAAAATGAAAATAAAAGGATTATCAACTATGCATTTTGATTATTCTACTTAGCCTTAGTCAAAAGCAAAAATACAAAATTTACCTACTCGTTGCTTCAATCGTTTTTAAATCTGGAACAACAACGATATCTCCTCCTATCAGTGCAGTTTTTTGTCAACGTCGACAATTAAAATAATATTTCATTTGTTTCTTTTTGACAAATGATGCATGAATAGTTTCAAACTGTCATCGTGTTTTTATACGGATTCAGTATTGTTTGCCATTTCATCATGGAAAGACTGAGCCCGGCATAGCGTCTACAAATTGTTCAGCTTTATTACGGAAGTCAGCGGTCTGTGAAGAATGTGAGGCGGTTAGACCAAGTTACGGTTGACATAATCGGCCAGTCGAGACCACTATTTGGAATACTATCGAAAAGTTTGAATCCCAGTTTACAGTATTGGATGTTACGTGACTAAATAGACGGTTTGGTGTGGTTTATGGGCCTGGGAAATCATCGGTTCATATTTCTTCAAAAAAGAAGACGGCCGGGACCTACCTGTGAATAGTGCTCGTCATTGCACCATGATAACGGAATATTTGCTGCCTGAAATTGAAGCCCGACCTCGACGACATTTGGTTCCAAGAAGTCGGCGCCATTTGCCATATAGCGCTCGAAGCAATGTACTTATTGAAAAATCATGTTATGGCGAGCAATTAATTTCACGGTTCGGGTCATGGAGTTGACTATTTAGATCGTTAGATACCTCTAGACTCTTTTCTTTGGGACTACGCAAAGTCCAATGGTGTGACTTTTGCGCTTCAGCAGTCTTTCCACTATACCCAAAAAAAATTCGATACATCGAAAACCTGTGGACTCTTTGAGATAACATTGATTCGATTAATCTCGAGCACATTTATTGCTTCTGTTGGAATTAGAGTTGTGTGAACGAGCTATATGGCCAAAACTTTACTGCTGAATCGTGTTGAAGAATTAGCGGCAAAATACGTTGTTATGAAAAATTTGACAACAACTGCAAATTGCTGGCCAAATCATACATTTTTTTGCAAATCTATCTAATTTGAAGTGTTTCAAATGTCATTCATCAAAACACATCTACTAAATTTTGTGAAAATTTTGTCATCAGTCTGGCACATATTTTATCGAACAAGTGTTGGTTATCTCAATGATTTGGCTTTTAAATAACTCGGTAGCACTCATAGCCTTCCTGAACTCGAGTTCGTTTTACCATGGAGTGGGGGGTGTTAAATTGTATGGCACGGTCACAGTTAAATTTCCCCGGATTGTTTTTAATGAAGGTTACCTTTTTGTAAAAATTTTTATCAGTTGTGCCATGTAAAGACTTCTGTTCATTGTTGAGAACAAATTTTTAATAAGCCGGTGGCGAGTAAGCAGAGTCAATGCTTTTGAAATCGTGGACTCGATTTCAAGACTCGTCAGCGCCAATACTTTTTTAATTTAATTTCTGCTGGAAAATTGGTTCAACACAGTTGAAATCTACATTCAATTTCTGCAAGTGTAAGAGCAATCTCTTGTGTGTGGCCGTAATGAAAATATACGACGGTGATGGTCAAATAAGCATCGTTCATTCCAGTTGCTAAAATTTTCAATTTTCTCTATTGAATTGGCAAAAATAAAAGATTTGTATAGCACCAAAATTTATATACGCCAGTGGTCCAAAAAACAGAGTCGTTGCATTTGGAATTGTGAACTTGAGTTCAAGCCTCGGTTTGCCATTAAATAATTTTTAATTTTAATTTATTTAATTTCTCCCTTCAATTATATTTACCATAAAGAATGAGTATAGCGGCAAATCTATATATGGAAATGGTGAGGTGGTAAAGTAAGCGGTGTCATAGGATTTGGAATCGTGGATGTTGTGCAGTGTTCGAACCTCGATTAAGGGTAAAAAATTTAAGCGGGGCATCCACACATTTCTCAATTTGCAATTAAATTAAAAATATATATTGGGGCTTGAACTAGTCGTGATTAAAATCCAATCACACAGCTTCTTTTACCACCGGGCCACCGCCATACATATAAATAATGATATTCCTAACGTTTATAGCTGCCATTTGAAAATTGAAAATTTTAGCAACAGCAATGGACTCTGCTTATTACAATTTCATTACCGCTCTTTTCCCATCTTTTATACTTGCCACTTTTACATGGAGAATATTGAAGTTTTGAACAGAAGCTGAGTTGGATTTGAGTAATTTTATTTCACCATCACCAATTTGACAGGGGAAATTAAATCAAAAAATGTTTGGCTCGATCGAGAATCGAACTTAGATCCATAAATCGAAAGTCACTAAATTAGTCTTGTGAAAGTACAAGACAATTTTTGAGTGTTTTACTATGGGAGCATATATCAAAATATGTTCTGAACTGCTGTCGTTACCCTCTGATTCTTTGAACACAAAATCATCTTCTGTACCGTCCACCGCGTTACTAAATCCACACTTTTTGAAAGACTTTAGTATACATTTTTCTCTTCTTTTACTTTTTCCCAATAATTTTTCACCCAGGTATTACAACTACACTTCGCTAATTGTTAGTCATTTCAATGTTCCTGTTAATGTCTTATCGTGATTTGGTTTTGTCATCAATTTGTTCCACTTCTAGCGCATCAAATCATTAAATGGCTTATTAATTGACACATCCTGGGGTTGTAATTGGCTTGTAAGGCCCCAGGAATAAGTGCAGATATTTCTGTGTTCATTTAGGATTTTCGTTGAATCTGTTGTATCAGCTCTAGATTGATCCCAAATTAACAACGCGCGCTTTTTTGACAAGACACCTGAACGTTTTGCCCATGTCTTTTGATGCTAAAACTACAGTGTAGTTTGTTTTTTGCTGACCTGCTGTTTTTATTGTCACTGATCTGATACCTTTTTAATCTACAGTACGATTTGAAGGAACATCAAATGTACTGTAGATTCACCTCATTCATATTAGCAATTTGGCTAAAATCAAAGTTAAAATTTCGTCTAGCTGATATTTATAATAGATCTATGAAATTCTATAATTTTAGGTTCATAGTAAATCGCCAGTTTTTGGGCTAGACTAGTTTTCGTACATAGCCGTGTTTCTTCATAAATCTGAAATACCAAGAAGCTGATCCTGTGAGATCACCAATGCCAAAATTATTCGGTTCGGTGATTTTTGATCCAATTTGATAATTGCATTTCCAGTTTCGACCACTTTTGTAAGTGCGAACGAAGTTTTTTCTTATGTTTACTGAGCAGTTTCGATTGCTCTTATTCTTTCTTTTTCCATTCTCGAAAAAGTTTTTCTGCTGGTGGTGGACCTAAATGAAGTGGACCACTTCTAAATTATAATTCACATTATATAAGCGTGTAAATTGAAATTATAAAAATACTTTAATACACCGTACGATATCTGCACATATACGCTACTTCACTAATTAATTAATATTTTTATTTCCGTGGGAATATAGATCCTCTATGTTTTTTTTTATAAATGCCATAATTTACGGGAATCCTCGATTCATTTTATGATAATTCACCATTTAATATTTGGTCGAATTTTTAAAGTAAAAAGGTGCGTCTAAGGGTCTGGAAAATACGGTAACTTTGTTTTGATAAAGTCGTTGGGTGAAAAACAGTTTCAAACAAAAGTTGTTTAGTTTTAAACAGCAAAATCATTTAACCTTGAAATAACATTCAACACACATGCACATAAGAAATAAATAGCAACGTTCTATTTCACACTACCTTGAAACCACTAAACTTTTGTTGTGAACACAATATTTTACAGAAACACCTTATTCCACCGAGTGGAAAAACTAACATTTATAATGAATATATGTATTATAATTTAATGTTCCCTCTCCCCATATGAATTTTTTTTTTTTTCTAAGGCTTCCCGTGCTCAAATACGCTATACGATGCCAAATTAAAATGACGAAAATTAAAAAGAAAATGTTTAACAATAATAACAGTAGTAGAGCTGAAAAATTATAACAATGAAAATTAATTTTAATTATTTTTATAAAACGATTTTTTTTTGCGTTTCAAAAATCTAATGAAAATTATTGCCTCATTTGTAATTTTGGATAAATTATATTTTAATCCTTATTGTAGTCGTTAGAATCATTAAAGGTGGAATACGTATACTCGTATTTATTAAACTAAAATAAAATAATGTAGATGAACATCACATATTTACACAACTGATAATTGAAAACCTAATTTTTTTGTTTAAATCAAATTTGGGGGATGTATCGTTTTATTAAGTTCTGAAATTGTTCGCTTGAATTTATTTGGTCGATAACAATGATAAGGAATAATATAATTATATTGTTATAGGTCATTTAACTCGTGTATCTTACTCCGATTATTTTTATTCCAAGGTTTGTCCCGAATTATATAAATACTCGTAATCAATCTTGTATTGAAAATAAAAATAAAAAACATGTACATACAGTAAACCTATAACAAATAATCGTCTAATGACATTTAAGCAGATAAAAAAAATCACTGTTTCACATGATTTCGCGCACATATGTGAATCATACAAAATAAAACATATTTTCGGTATATGTTCATATATGTATATATACAATGTATATAGTATGAATGTGACTCGACGAAAAATAAAACGACGCAAAAAATCAAATCATTTCCAAAACCATAAGCTTTTAAAATAATTGCATACCAACAACATACACAAGCAGTATTACAGCCAACACCAAAACATTTTTAAATCAACATTTAACCTTTCATGTCGTTTTAAGACTTTAAGACAGTTTTTTATTATGATTATTACAATCTTTTACTTCTTCGCTGTCGTCATAGTTGTCTTCTTCATCTGCTTATGTGTGTATTATAAAAATACTTACAACGACAAAAATCATCAAACTAATTTTTACCATAAAAATAAAATGCATTTTACTGCAGTATTTTCTCTATTTAACTTTTCAAAAAAATATGAAAAATTTTCTATTCTTGTGTCGTCAACATACATACAACATATCTCCTATATGAATATATATATTTATATAAAAAATTTCATTTGTATCATCTTCAAAAAGCTCGTGAAATACAAAAACTAAAAAATTCTATGCAGTTGTAAAACCACAGTGAAAAGATCGGAGAATAATAGCAGTGTATATGTACTTCTTACTTACTTTATTTACTTACATTTCAGTTTCAAGACTCTACCATACAATATATATACAAATGTATATGTACATACATACATACATAATATGCACAACAAGCTTCGGTATATTATACTCGTATAGTAGACAGTAGTCGAGAAAAGCTATATAGCATAAAAGAAGTTTCATGAATCTGAAATGTCTTTGAACTTGTTGTGTTGTATGGGGGTATACGTATGTATATATATCGAATGTCGTTTAAATAAAAAGCTCTGCGAAGGACTGTATTGGTTAAAACTTAAAAAATATTTTATTTGGGGGTTTTCTTCTACTTTAAAAAAAATACTTTAAAATTCACAATAAGAGCAATAAAACTATATAATAATTCTATTCACAAAAAAAAAAAAAAAATAGGAAGAATATTATTATTTGTTTCCGTTTGTTAAAAGTTTTTTTTGCTGTCGTGCTTTTGTATATTTTCTAAAAGAGGATATAAAATTTTGCAGCACAAAAATTTCCTACTTTCGTCTTCCGATTTTCTCTATACAATTTGTTGATTTAGATCTACATACTGCGGTAAATATTTTTATAGTGTATGTATTTTCTAAAAAATATTCATCGGCAAAATATAATAACTGAAGTTTTGAAAATTTTAAGAATATAGAATAAGAATGGCCTAATTAGAATTGCATGATCTCTTTATTCTTTATCGTTGCATAATATGGTAAAGAAATTTTTGAGAATAAATAAAAAAACTACTGCTTTAAAAATTTAGATTTGAGGACTAAATTAACACTGAACAATTTAGGATTATTTATCTTTTATATAGTTTGAGATTTTTTGTTAAGGGTGTACTCTGCTGGCAAGTTTTACCAATCCAGAAAGGTAAACCAATTGATAAAATCATGTTAAACTTTATATCAACATCCAGGGAAGTTATAGAATGTGGCTAGTATAATTCCGCACTCAATGACGGGACGGCCCATGGTGCAAACCCAGGATTCTATCCTAATTCGCAGGAGCGCACTGCAGCACTAGCAAACTGTAGAAGTTTGAACCAAGATATGGAGGACAACTGATCTAAATTAATAGATCTAAAGCTGAAAAAATGAAACCAAATAATATTGAAAGCTGGACAACTGCACACAAAGTGCAATCAGTCATCATCTTCCTCAAAACAGTCATCACAAATAACATCCTGATATAAACCCATTTGATTGAGATGCTCCTTTAATCGAACCATGAACCGTAAGAATCGCAACCAATGGTCCAGATTCTTAGCTGGACCTTTTTCAAAGATAGAGCATATTGAGTTGATGTCAAATTGGGCTCGCCAATGAGGTTCTTCGAAGCCACTGTAGTCTTAGATATTTCAAAGCGTATATAGTTCTTTATAACTTTCTTGGTGTAGTTAAAAGATAAGAGAGCCGCGGGTTCCGGTCCAATTAGAGTTAGGTGGGTTGTGAATTTGGCTAAACAGTCCGCGATCGCATTCCCTTCGATGTCACAATGTGTTGGCACCCACCGTAACGGTATTATTGGATCAAAGAAGATTAATGAAATGTTTGCTATCAAAAAAAATTTTTTAAACAAGTTTTAAACAGTCAAGGGATTATTCAATGAATTGAGCTCAGCTTTGCTATCAGTACAAAGAATAATGTTTTTATTTTTAACAGCGAAATTCAAAGCCTCCAAAATACTATATACGTTTGCGCTATTACTTCCGCTCGGAAAAAAACTGCATATAGCAAACCAAGACGGCTAAAAGATCTCTGATTAGACCAAGGACAGTAGATTCCAAATCCAGCACTGAGGCTAGAGCGAGATCCATCTGAAAACACGACTATGGACTAGTCTAATTTTTGGAGAAAATTCTCCGAAAACCACAAATCCCTTGATGGATATAAACCACAGTGAATAATTTGGAGAAGTTGTATTCAGGTAGTGATCTATCATTAACCATATCGATTTCTGGTAAAAATGAAATTGGTTTATGTCCCACTATAGAACCGAGAACATTCCAGGCCCCGATGCACCTCAAGCGAAACGCTACAGAACAAGCAGTTCAAGAATAAAGGTGCGTAATTGAGGCAAGGAAAGAAGGGACTCTGGGATCTCCCAGAAGGGACAAGTGGAGTCGAAGACATAGCTCCAGTAACTGCTCTACAAGCCTTGTTTTGAAGACTATTAAGTTTAGCAGTATAAGCCTTTAGATTAATAACTGGGCACCACAAAACAGAAGCGTACGATAATATCGGTAAGACCAGCGATTTATAAATGAAAAAAACAACATCCTGTGTGTTAGACCCCAGAATTTCCCAAAAGTCCTTTTTTGGGATTTGGAATCAAGATGAAGCTTTCAAGAAAGTTTGCTATCTAAGATAAGACCAAAGTGCTGGACTTGGTTACATCTGGTAATAGGTCTCCCAAAAATAGAAGGAACGGATAGATCGAGACAACTCCTACGCCTAGCAAAGAGAGCTAAATCTTAGAACTAAGTCATAGGCGATGCACCATGCCTCCACAATATCTAAGATATGCTGCATTAAGTCGGATAAGATATTCAGGTGTTTGTCTGAAACATGTTAAGACAAGATCATCAGCATAACTCTGTTCAAGGAAACTAGATTGCTGCAACTTAACCAGTAATCTGTCAATAACCAAAAGCGACAGCAGGAGAGAGGGAACACCCCCTGGGGACAACCTTTGGTAACCTTGACAGAAACTGAGACGCCATCTAATTTAGCCTCAACAGTGCGAGACTTGATGCATGCTCAATCCATTTGACAGTGGTGTGATTAATACCAAAATTATTACAGGCATTAGTAATCGAGAGAAACGAGGTAATATCAAAAGCTCCCGCTATATCGAGGAAAGTATACCTATAAGAAACTCATTATTAAAGAGGGATCTATCAATCCTGGTTACAAGTTCATGTAGGGCAGTTTCACAGGACTTACCAACTCTGTATAAAAATGTTGCGTGTTACTGAGTACGAAGGTAATTAGGTGCTTGTCTCCAATAAATCAACGATTCTTTCTAAGGCTTTAAGAAAAGTTGAAGTCAGACTAATAGGTCAAAACACTTGGGATCCGTATAATCGGATTTGCTTAGGAATAAAAACGACTCTACTCCTGCTCCAGGATTTTGGAACAGCAAAGAAAGCAATACACGCCTGGAAAAGGTATACCAGATGGTCCTGAATGATAGGAAAGCCGTGCTTTAATTCAGCCCTCCAATCAAAAAATTAATCAATGATAGACATAGATCATATACTTATGTCGATCACCTCACGCCGAATGTAAATAACAAACGTCAGCACGCGGCCTATATTTAGACCTTCAAGCTCAGAAGAGCTTAAATAGTAAAACAAAGAAGGTATCCTCTGATTAATATTCGTACTACTCCAAGTCAAGTGATGAGCATTAGCATCACATCCGATTACAAGAGGGATGTGCTTATGCTTGATCCATGTTACAAGTTTAGCCAGCTCCTCTGAGGGTGGGTAAGTTTCCTTAACTCTAACGAAGCTGACCTACTATGTTGCAAATTAATCTGTTTAATTCTGGGCATGGTCATCATTTGAAGTCCAGCATATAAAACATAAAAAAAGGCAAAACATTTACGGACCAGAGTTGATCCTAAAAGAGATCCTCTCTAGCACCTTTACAAAATTGAACCTTTATAAAATTGCGAAGTGACCTCATAAAAAATGTATCTTAATTATCTTAATTTGTCACAGCCGACATCAACGACATTTTCTCGATCTCTGGAAAATTTCTAATAACAAAAACCACAATTTCGTTAAGTTAATTTTTCGTACTATTATTGTTTTAGTTGACTCAATTTTGATTTTTTGTTTTGCTTGAAAAAAATTAGGACGTTATTTTTATTTCGCGATCTGTGTTGTTTTTAAATTTATTACAATTATGATGTTCACACTGCTATTGTAAGGGTAAGTCAAAATCTCGGTCAAAATTAAGTGAAGCACACAAGAGCCACCATCTTGCCTTTGCAAAGGAACACATCCAATGGGAAACAGAGGGGCATAAGGTGGTCTTTCTCGATGAAAAAATTAATTTGGACGCTGCCTAGACAACAAAATTTGTCCTAAATTACAAAAACTACAATCTTTGTCCTAAATACTACATAAATTTGTTTGTATTAGTCGATCAATTGTTTAAAGCTTTTTGTTTTATTAGCAAACTTAGAAAAATTACCTAATCTCAAAGACAAGATATCTAACTACAATAATATTCAACTACGAAGCATATTCAAATTCAAAACAAAAACTAGTGCAAAATTTCACTCAAGGGATGAACACGAGCATGCACTTGTTTAAAATAACTTAACGGAAACCTTAATATTCCGATTAATAAAAACAATCCTCTATCCGGTAGCTAAGCGACCTAGGACAAGGGTGTATATGCATTTTTGACTAACTGAAGACTATATCTAGAGAAAAATTATTAAAGCTTTTCTAAATCTAGAAGATAAGTAACTTAGGACAGGAGTGTTTTACCACGTTGTATGTTAGTCTTGTTAGTACACATTTTTGGGTAGATCAGGACTATAGCTGTAGCATTATTTGTTAGATATAATCATCAGCTACCTTAAAATATATATCGCTATCTGGGTACGATTCTTGGTTCAGCAGGGGATTTTTTTTTAAATTTCGAATTTGTACTAACATACAAAGTTGTAAAATGCACGCTTATCCTGTGTCACTTAACTTTAATGTTTTGAATTTTTCTTATATTTATTAGACAGATTTGATACCCTTCTACTCAATTTATTTTGTATAGTCTTACGTGTTTTCCAAGTTCGGCAATATTACATTTTCAATTATTCTTCTTGCAAAATGAATACTATAGTTTGGAAAAAAATTCATAATTACGAGGGATTTATAATTTTTACTAGTGCCAAAAACGAGATCAGATAAAAAAATTAGGACAATTTTAGGACAAACTTCACACTCGTGATGATTTAAAGCTCTACTTTACCTATGATAGAGAAAAAGATTAAAGAAACAATATTTCCTTTCCTAGGTCTGCGATAGTTGATAGAAATAAGTGAAGAAATATTATCAGTTCTCGGACTTAATGGTTCATAAAAAGAAGAATAGGATCCCTTCAATTTGTGAATTTAAATATTCGAATCACTAACAACTATTAGAATTTATAATTTATTAGCTCGAATTTTGATTCTGGAAATTCTAGATATTGTTGAGAAAGATAGCTGCGTTCTCG
This sequence comes from Tipula unca, assembly GCA_951394425.1. NCBI lineage: Eukaryota > Metazoa > Arthropoda > Insecta > Diptera > Tipulidae > Tipula > Tipula unca. The sequence continues at coordinate 191,746,522 of OX596380.1, forward strand.
AACTTTTTTGAATAAGTTCAAAGTTAACCTAATTTTTTCTGTTCAGTAGATTAAACGCCACTAGCAAATATAAAAAACCGCAAAATATTCAATTCATTTTTAATAATTTCTTTCGTTGGTTTTTAAAAAATTAAAATTGTTCGGATTACTCCAGCACCTAATGCCACCACTTTGCAATACCCAGACAAACACATATACTTACACATTAAAAACACCCAACCGTGATTTTTGGTCACCATCGGAAATCGAACCCGAGACCCTCGAATGACAAAGCAAGGACGCTGCTTACTGTGCCAACAAGGGCGGCTCTTCGTTGGTTACATACCGTCTGCTCTCATCATAAACTGCGAGTGAGATAGCTTTAAACCTTTACGATGATATTCAAATCACATGAATACAGCGGCCAAGTTAACAATTATCTGTTTTCATTCGCTTATCGTAACTTAAAAAAGAAATGAAAAAAAGAAAATATTTTCCCTATTTTTGCTTAATATTGAGGTCCGAACACCTCTTGCATTTCATAAAAGACTATAGTTGCAGCAAAGCCTCATAAAAAATTTCAGTTATTTTATTGCAAACTAAAAATAGTTCAAGAGCGTCCTAAAATAAAATTACGCCCCATATACCATCTCTCCTCTTTTAGTGGTAGTTTTTTGTAGCTTCTTGAAATTTAGAAATAAAGCACTTATAAGTGCTCGTAGAACTGAACAGATTAGAAGTGCAAATATATAGAGTCACCTGATTTCGATATCATTGAAAAAATTTAAGATTGGCTCACTCACAAAGTTTATGATGGAAGCAGACGGTATGAAACCAACGAACAGCTGATTGCAGGAATTGGAGCTGCCTGCATTAGAATACTTAAAATCTTTATATGATTCATTTGAAGACTGACCTTTTGAATTTAGTTTCAAAGAATGGATTAAAAAGTTATTAATAAAAAAAAAATTTAAAAACGAATTAAATATTTTGCGTTTTTTATATTTGTTAGTTATGCGTCTAATCTAATGAACCTAGTTAGTTATGCGTCTAATCTAATGAAATTAGGCTAACTTTGAACTTATTCCAAAAAAATTCGAGATCGCAGCTAATTTTCATTCTCAGAGTAATTATCGACTGTTGATTTACTTTTACTAAGTACTAGTTCCTCTCTCTTCTAAGTGCAGCTTTTATTTTTTCGCGATAAATGATAAAGAAAATTACAGTTTATAGCAAAATTACAAGTGCGTCTAATCAAGTAAACCGCAGTCTTTCATTTCTCAAGTTTCATCGTACGGCGAAAATCGGAGTACTGAGTTCGTTAGCAGCTTTGCTACTCTTATGAGCGTAACATTTTTATCATTTTATCTTAAATGTGATAAATTATCAGAAACGATGAATCGTCCATAGAACATTCTTTATTTTTAAGTAAATTGAAACACTATGTTAATGATAGCCCGATTGATGTTGCCAACGCATCAGCACTCAACGTGGTTTAAAGTATATATTTATGAAATGTGTAACGAAAATTTGCCCGAAACCCTTTTTAAAGTAATATACTTTGCAAAATCAGCAGCTACTTCGTTCAGTATCATTTAAATGTTTATGGCTTCAAAGAAGAATCACATACTGTACGCTGATTCAAAACGGTAGATGCAGTGACCTTTGAAGAGAGAGAGTTAAGTATCTGCATAGTATAGTGCAAGAAGTCTCTGTTGGCAATATTCACTGTTTTGAGAAATGCGTAGTTCTAAAATTTAAATTCGAAGATTAAAATTTTTAATGTCAGATTGATATTTGAAAAATCAATTAGGAATGTAACATTGGAATGGCATTATTCCAGATTTTAATTGAAATCATTTTAGTTTTTAGAGTGTGCAGAGTTATGCCATTAGTTAAACGAATATAAATTCGCAATAAATTTGCTTGTTATTCGTTTGTCTAACTTTCCAACCGCGTTTTGTGTAGGAGCCCTCCACGTTGGCCTCCTAATTCGGATACTATATGGCATTTTCCACAAAGTACCGTTATTTAGTTTTCAGCAGCTTTTGATTCCGAAATTCCGAATCCATACTCAAGTGGGATTATTATTGAAGGCAAAACAGGTCTGGTTCATGTTAGATAATAGAATTTTGAAACTTCTTATAGAAAGGTGCACACAGCGAGGAGCTATTCCATTTCATACAACTGTATTTTATCAAATTTTAAACTATGTAAGTACAACAGCAAGCATATACCGGGTGTTTCTTTTAAACTGAGACGTTAATCATACCGCGGGGGAAATACATTAGTGCAAAAAAAATAGTCCCCCACCCCCGCTTTGTAGGGGCGGGGGTAACTTTTAAACTAAGATATAGGAAGCCATATTTTTTATTGCAGATACGGATTCTACGACTAAAAGTACGTATGATTTGAATGAAATATTTTGTTCGGTTCATGATAGATGGCGTTGTAATCGACGAAATTCAATTTTTTCAATTTCTCCTTCTTAGAACACAAGCATTCGATTCTGCAATACTTTTGAAATAAAAAACATCACGTTTTCATTGGAAATACTCGAAATTCGTCATCTAAACAATTTATTATCTAAATCTAAAATAAGTGTTCAAAATGATGACCTGCGACTTCAATGCACTTATTAATCCGCATTTCAAATGATTGTACACAACTTAGAAGTGTGTCTGGTTAAATTTCAGCACACGCATTTCCGATTCGCTCAATCATGTTCTCACGTGTTGTTGGTTTTTGTGTGTAAACTTTGTTTTTGAGGTAGCCCCACAAAAAAAAATCTGGCGCAGTAAGATCTGGTAATCTGGCGGGCCAATTTATCGGACCAGCGCTACCGATCCAGCGACCATTGAAATCACGATCAAGTATTTCACGTGCCATCAACGAATAGTGTGCAGGACAACCATCATGTTGAAACCACATGTTCCGTCTCACTTCTACGCTCAAATTTTCAAGTAATATTGGCAGTTCATTTTCCAAAATGTTTCGGTACATTTGACCATTCAAGTTACCTTCAATAATGTGGGGGCCTATGAGTTTGTTGCCAATTATTCCACACCACACGTTGACAGTCCAAGGACGCTGATGTTCAACTTGACGAAGCCAATGCGGATTTGTAACACTCCAATAATGCATGTTGTGTCGATTAACCGTTCCATGGTTTGTAAAAGACGATTCGTCGGAGAACATTACGCAATGAAAAAAATTGGGGTTTTATTGTATTTGTTCACGTATCCATTGACATAAAGTTACCCGATTTTGGAAATCAACGCCATGAAGATCTTGGTGTAAAGACACATGATATGGATGATACTTGTGCCGTTTTAAAATTCTCCAAACACTGGTAAGGGGCAATCCGGAATCGCGAACTATTTCTCATGTACTAATATGATGATTATGAGCCACTGCTGCTAATACAGCAATTTCATTATTTTCTCCAGTGACTGTTGCTCTACGGGTCCTCTTTTTCGGTTGAACATTTCCATCAGTAATAAATTGTTTGATGCCAAATGAAGCACGTGAACGAATCCTATCTGGAAAACGTTGAGCGTAAATAGAAACAGCATTTTCAAGATTTCTGCCAGCTTCTCCATAAACGAGAACCATTTCAATTTTCTCTGGCACAGTTAAACGCTCCATTCTAAAGTATTTTGTCGTTTATTTTGCTATTACGAGAAACATGAAGATAACAAATAACACAAACGTTAAATATGATTTACAAAACTGAATAAATTGTTTGATGACGAATTTCGAGTATTTCCAATGAAAACGTGATGTTTTTTATTTCAAATGTATTGCAGAATCGAATGCTTGTGTTCTAAGAAGGAGAAATTGAAAAAATTGAATTTCGTCGATTACAACGCCATCTAAACAAAATATTTCATTCAAATCATACGTACTTTTAGTCGTAGAATCCGTATCTGCAATAAAAAATATGGCTTCCTTTCTTAGTTTAAAAGTTACCCCCGCCCCACCTACAAAGCTGGGGTGGGGGACTATTTTTTGTATGATTAAATTTTGATTATGGACATTTTTTCCGTAGAGTGGCTATTTTTCGAGATATTTGATCGTCTCAGTTTAAAAGAAACACCCGGTATATTCGATCTCTGTATAATATACCTTTAACTTTAATATTGACCTTATCAAGCTAAATAAAAACTATTTTAACTTAACATATCCGTAAATATGTATATATATAAATAATAAATGGTACATACATATATACATTTCGGTGCATTTGTAAAATTGGAAAACTTTTTTTATAACAATCAAGTTATACAGAAGCGAAAACATACATTTTCCGTATCATTTTGCTTCGTGCATTTAACCCTTGAAATTGCTATAACGAAACACGCACGCATATCTAATTTAACGCCTAGAATATCCTTTTTTTTATTAGCGTATGCATATAAAAAGATATTATACAAAAGCTTATATATACATATACGGTGGCATATAGTTATTATCGTATTCCGGGACTCCGAAGGACTCGAAGGGTTACGCGCGGAAAAGAAAGTAAAAATTGAAAAACATGACTTTGTTATTATTACAATTTTTGCGCTGCTATATTGTTGTGTTTGTTATTTTCTATTTGAATTCTACTAACTCTGTGTAACTTTACCATTTTTTTTTGTATTTTCAAAAATACACATAACATATTATTTTCCAACTTGTTTTTCTACTTTTAAATGAGCTTTTTTAACAGCAGCTTTTTTTTTTTTTTACAAAATAACAGAGTCTGTCTGTTTGTATTATGTACGTACAGAGTGAGACAGTAAACAAGGAACAAATATGCAAATCGTTAAATACATATTACAAAAACAATACGAATGGGTTTCTTGCTTCGATTTTATTGTTGGGCTAAGTTTGCAAATTGAAAAATATAAAATGTGAAAAATGGAAATGAGTTTTCAGTTGAACAAAAACTAATTTAACGGAAATTGTATGTCAAACAAACTGTAATAGTAATAACAATAATATAATAATTATGTTGGGTGGATGTGGGCCGCGTACTTTTTTTGTATTCGTACATTTGTGCACTATAGATATATATTATTGTACTGAATTTGAAGTGGATCAATCCAAAGTGTTTAATTTAAATCTTAATGATGATAGATTACAGTATTATATCTATTTATGGATGCGTCTGTATATAGAAGGTTAATATAACTTATCTATTGTTAACATAAATATTATGTAGTGGATTTTGCATTGCAATAAATAATATCGTAGTTGAGTACCTATCCATGTCGTAACCTGCTACAGTTTTAAGCGTTGATAAAACGATTTAATTTTGATTTCAATGTATTCTTGCAATCTTACACAGTGTTATGGATCATTGGTATTTGAGCCGAGGTTGGCAATGTTAGATTAAATGAAAATAATTTTCTAATACGAATATATTGAATTTATTTACTTTTAAAGCCTGTAAAACAACATAAAAAATTAGCTGGCCTGACAGTATTTTTTCCTGGAAAAGCGAGAAGAGAAAACTAATCTAAAAATCTATTCTATTCTATCTATTAATAATGAACTTCAAATAAACAACAAAATTGTGTAAAGGCACCAAATTTTCTAAAATAGTGCAAGAACATCTCAACATCAATTTTTTTTTCGGCAAGTATTTGCAGCAGCTCTCTCCACTTACTTGCATATGGCACCTGTCGTGAGTTAAATTCTATCGGGAGATGGTAAGCCTTTTGGTATGTAAAGTTAATATGCCTGGATTTCGTACAAAACGCATTGGTAATCATCTGGAGTTTGCTCGTTGCATCAGTGATATTATAGTTCCAATCGCCTTAATTACAGTGTCGTCTGCAAAAGTGGTTATGATTCCTTCATTTGTGATTGGTTAATTCCTTGTATATATTGTAATTACAGGGTTGGTCCTAAGACACTCCTCTGCGGGACACCGGCAGAGATTTTCTTTAGTTCGGAATATTCATCCTCATATTTCACACGAAAATGTCTATTGGATAAATAAGATCTTAGTATGGCAAAGAATTGCCTCGGCAGATCTCTATGCAGCTGGTATTCCATACCACTGTGCCAAACTTTATCGAATGCTTGGGCGTCGTCCAGGAATATGCTTGAGCATACTTTTTTACGTTCTAACGTTCTTTCAATTATGTTTGTGATTCTATGCACCTGTTCAATTGTAGAATGCTTTTCTCTGAATCCAAATTGATGTGGGGGAATTAGTTGTCGGTCCTCAATCATTGGTTGAAGTTTCTTTGATAAATATTTTCCAAAATTTTTTGACATAATTGGCATTCGACAAAGCATTAAGAAAAGCTCTTAGTTCCTTAAGTTTATTATATATTTAGCTTAATATTTTTGAATTAACAGACTTTGATGGATTAATTGATGAATTTGTTCAATTAAAATCAGGTAAAATAAGATTTAAATAATTTTGTAAATTTAGAGAAATTGTCCACTTATGTAAAATACATATAAGTAGTGGTGTGCTGCCCAATAAATATCTTCTCGTATTTCTGGTTACAGAAATAGTGATGTCACTATTGTCCAGGTTTTCGCTGAGTCTGTTGTATCCGCAATTTTAATCTGGAACTTTAGGTTCATGGTTACTAAATATTTTTTGGAAGCCTTTCAATTTTTTGTTTTCTACGAAATTAATTTATGAGAAAGAATCTGACAAAAACATTTCTTAAAGTTGTTTCTCAAATAAAATTTTATTACTTTGGCAACCTTATGAACAGAACCAAATCTATAAATATAGCTTGCATCTTTTAGAATTTCGTTCATCAAGGCTAAAGAATATTTGTTCACCAATTGATTTGTTATACCTAAACTTTTAGATTTCTTGATAATACATTTGTAGAATTGTACATTAAACAATCGAAGTTGTTTGCAAACGTCCCATCTATATCCTAAACCTCGGGTTATTTTATTTATTTCATTCCAAAATTCGTGTAAGGGCTGAAGTGCTGTAACAATAATTAATTTTTAATAAACTCCGACTATACGATTTAACAACCGGTTTTCAACATCTTAACAAGCAGTTCTATAAAACTGGGGCGACACATCTCTGCATATAAGGGGTAAGAAATAAGAATAATTTTTGATAATATTTCATATCAAAATTATTTACAGATGTCTTCCAGATAATTTCTATTTACCCTGATTAATTGTATAATAATGCTTGCATTATATTAGGTTGCCCCTACCAGTGGCAAGCGAATAATGTAGACTCATATGTCTGTTCATCAAACGTGCGGTAGTGTGGTCGAAAGGTACATCTATCGTAATGAACGAGTTTTAAGAGCAATCACATTTGATTTTGATTGTACCGTATACTAAAGATAAACGAGTGTTTAAGCATTTTGTGCGCACACTAACACTGCCAGCCGTGCAGTTTTCGGAAGAGTTCTCATTTTATGGAATAATTTGTCAGAAAAAACTTGTTAACCCAGACAGAAATTCGAGTTGAGGAACCAAGAAATTTAAAAAAATTTGGATTCAGTTGAACTTTTAATAAAATCCTTCACAAATTTGGAGGGTTCTGGACCCTCCAAATGTGTGAAGGATTTAATCAATAGTTCAGATACATTTTGTTATTTGAAGTAATTTCCATGTTCTAGTCCAATAAAAAGAGTTTGTAGCCCTGAGGGAAATACGAATTGCGAACCAAGAAAACTGAAAATTTTCTGGGTTCAGTTAAACCCATGTTAATCCGTTCCTTTAAGTTAATGTTTCTCAAAACGGAAATTTTCTAGATTTATATATGTAGTTGAAATTTTAAGCAAATCCCTTGCAATTTTAAGGAGATCTACTTCCAATTTTGAGGGCCCTCTATAATCTCCGGCTTCGTTAAGACTTTGTAAGACTCTATGTATATATTTGTACAAATTTGTTATTGCTGGATATAGTCCTTGTAAATAGCCCTTTTCTTGTCGTTCTCCAAACTGCATCAATGACTGGTTCAGCACATCATTGTGAAAATACTCTAGCAAAATAAATAAAATTCGATCGAAACATTAATTTGTCGGAGGTTCATTAGGAATAGGAGTACAAGCCACAAAATTCGGCATGTACATTACTTATTGCGGTAATGAACGTGTTCTATGTTTTTTGGAAGAAGTTTTCAAACCGATATCCAGATACGTAGTTGCTATATATGTATGAACAGTGGTAAAACTTAAATTTCATATATTTAGCAAAATGTAATAGAGGTAGCGGAAATCGTCCGCTATAATAGTATAGCTGAAAGGGAATGAATTGGACGAGGCCCTAAAGTAACATCACCATACGTAGTGCACTTCAAATTTGTTTGAATTGTTGTTGTTAAGTTAAATGAGGCTATTCTGTAACTCGATTCCACTGGAAAAAATTCCATTGAAGAATTTACTATTCTGTAAATATAAAATTTAAATATGAAGGAATTTTAACTCAAATTTAACTTTGTTTGAATTTTGATATATATGGTTTGCATTAACAATATATGACATTAATTGTTTTGGCGACAGATATTGTCGTTTGACGGTAAATTGTTATTGTATAAATATGAAAATAAAATTAAAATAAACAATATTCCGAGATACGTTTCAGCCACCTGGCTGGTAAAGTGAGTTTTGACTATACGTCGGAATAGTTTGAAAGATCGCCGGTACAATAAAAATCGATCGCGAGTGCTCGCGAGACAGTTAAAACTAATCTAGCAGATATTTTTTAAATATTATAATCAGTTTTTAAACGCCATTACTGGCCCCTTACTGAGTCAACTATTTGGCTCCAATGGTTTTGATCCTGAGCATATGGTCTTCATACTGTTTAAGAAAATCTGAAGCGGCCCAGTTGTTCTCTACATCGTGGAGCCATCGTCCCCTGCAGCGACCTCTACGCCTACCATATGGTGACTCTCCTTTCAGAGATCGTTGCACTATTCGTTCCGGGTCAGCATGCAGAACGTGACCCAGCCATAGTACTCGCTGCGACCTTATTTCATGTACAATATTGCGGATCTTCATCTCTCTGATCTCTATATTGTATACAGAGCTTGATACGTACCTTCTATTTCGCATGTTGTACCGTAAATCACACGCATGATTCTTCTCTCAAATGTAAGAAGCCAACTCTTGTACTCATCCGTCAGCGCTCAACTTTCACATCCAAACGGGCCTGATCAACGCTTTATAAAGCTTCAGCTTTGCGGCCCTTGATAGGTGTTTATATTTTAGCAATGAGCTTAGAGGATACAAAGCACGACTTTAAACATTATATGTACTATCGCTTTCAAAAATTGGTTATATACAGAGAAAAAACTAAGTGTTTCCTCAAACAAGCAGCCCATTGAAGTTATGAATTATTTTGTATTGAAAACATAGGTTAAAAACATAAAAGAATTTAAATTTATTTTACTCAATTAATATAACCAGGATTAGTATTTAGTAGAAAGGAAACTTATAAGAAGTAAAAAAAATAATATAAGTAATTATTTCAATAATGTGTCCAGTATCTATCATTCCCTAGCTACTAGTTCTTGGCAAAAATACGGGTTACCTCTTAGCTCTCCCCATTTTTAAGAAACATATTCTAAAACTACTTTCCTCGTTCGTGGGTAAAGAGGCTTCCAATCCTTATAACCATATAACCCCAAATATTTTCTATTGGATTTAAGTCGGCGCTATACGCTGGCCAAGCGATAGGAAAAATTTGAAGGTTTCGATTTATCCAACTCGTAGTTTCACGTGATCTATGAATTACACGGAATTATTCTGCATAAATTTAATTGGAAATTCTTCCGAATAAACAGTAGTGACTATATCATTATTTCATTTAGAATTTCCAAATCTTCCCGACTGTTCATGTGTTGTGAAATTTCACATAACTCACCGACGCCACCTGCACTTATCCATACCCACACTACACAAGATACTTGGCCACTTAATTTTGTCCTTTGGATATATTTTTCATTATATCTCATTTTGTTTGGGCGATACATGTGCAGCTTAGAATGATTATCGGACCTAAGCACTTTAAATTATCTTCTACAAAAGCTACCCGGGCTGCTCGATGTGCGTTGGTAAAAATTTGTTTTTGAGCTGGAATTCAATGCTGAATGCCAATGTCCTTTAATATTCGCGAAATAGTTACTGCAGAAACGTTATATGCCCGCGCAGTTGCAGCTGCAGTCAAAAATGGATTCAAAGTCCTCTACAATATTTTCTCGTTGAACTTCATTTAATAATTTTGGTATACCGTTCTGAGTCAACCGATCAATGGTTCTAGTTTCTGAAAACCTCTTTATCCATTACATTCATTACACTAACGAAAAAATTATATAATTTACCATTATTTTATGAGACAAGCTTATGCAACTTACTGAAAAGCTAAGCTTTCGTGAAATGTATCCGATGGATTTATTTTCTTTATGTAGGGTAATTTTAACCCATTTTTGCGCAACATTCATTGCTTGTGAATTGAATCACGCTCCAGAAACACTGTACAGTTCCATTGCAAAACACAATAAAACCGAATAACTGACTAAATGACACCCTATTTTTTGCCGTGATCGCGACTTTCTGAATTGTTATCTCCCTTTTAACTTTTTAATTTTTTTTTACAGTATTTTCCTCATACACCCGTTGAAAATGAAAGTTCCGATCGAGTAACAGAATTTTTTGTAGATATGTAATATTCACGGCTGACTCACAAGAAAAATGTTTTGATGCGCGGTCAAAAAATCATAACCTTGCCTAAGGATACACAAACAGAAACCAACAATATTATATATGGATTTGACTAAAATGCGTGTAACTTATTTTTTAACATATTATGTAACAATGAATATTTTATTGCTTTATAAAATCACATTAGGACGAACCAAAAATAAGTGTATTGCAGTTTTGGAAATTTCTGTTTATTAAATAAAAATTACCAAATACAATTTTTTTTTTCTCTTTTTGACAGTTATCAGTATTTTTTAACTCCGAAAAAACATCAATCTGATAATACAATACTATTAAAAAAAAGGCAAAAGAAATTTCCAGTTCAACGAAATACAGAATAACAAATTAAATTCCAATGGATTTTTTTCTTGATCTTTATTTTCAATTATGTAGTGTTCCAAAGGGTGTGCCTACCACTTGTAGTTTATTTTCTTGGTTGAGTCCAAAATTGTTCCTATTTTTTACAATGCATTATAAAATAATACATCTGTCAACATAAATTAAGTAGGCCCTACAAATGGTCGTACAAGGCCATTTATGATGTTAAGATAATAAAACTAGATGTTAAAATAACACATGTAAATTCTCATAAATGAATATTTTACTGTAAACTTATAAGTAAACATGCATGGTCCAACAAAAAAAAAATCTACTCTCCGATTATCCCGCACACTACTCATATACTTTTCCGAAATAGCGGTACATATACATAATGCATATATATAGATTCAAATAATATTAAAGAGATTAATTTCAAATTAAAGACGATACTGAAAATCAAATTTTGCCAAACGATACACAACCAGGATAATCAAGATGTCATAAACCATGAAAAACACGCTCTAAAAACACATTTTATTTTTCACCACACCATATCAGATTAGGGCACTTAATCGAAACGTATGGTTGGAATACGTATGTATGTAGGTTGAAAAAAAAACAAAAACAACAACCACAACAACGTGTTCTTTTATTTGCTTAATGATCATTTTATCTTAATTTGTTCACATTTCTATTTTTATTCCATCATAAATCACATTAACATTTTCCAAGAACTTTCAGAGATTAAGCTTTTTTCTGTTTTGTTGTTGTTGTTGTTCCTTTCATCCATCCAACTCGCTTCCATATAACGTATATTCTATTTTTATATATATCCCTATACATACATATATAAATGGATTTGGACGAGCGTTTTCTTTTTTGATAAATGCTGGAAAAATGAAGGAAGTGGGAAATAGAGTATGGCAACGGCAGTATAGCAGCAGTACCAAAATAAAATAAAAATAAAAAGAGAACAACAACAAACGAATGTATATTATTATATATAAATCAATTGTGAAACTTTCGAATGAATTCAATCAATCAAAATTGATTTTTGTTAAATTGTTGTGTTAAACGTTTTGATATAGCTAGTCACGAAATAAGATTAAATTTTGATTGAAACAGGAAGATAGACAACAATTTAAGGGATAAAATATCATATTAAAGAACTGTTTACTGTTCGTATACTGTATTACGTACACGATATACATATGTATAGGTATATACATAGGACACTCGGGGTATCTGATTAATTTTAGTTTATGCTCGTATATGTGGTTATACGAGCATATGTATATATAAAGGTGGGATAAGCACGATATATAATTAATCCACTTAGCTAAAATCCTTTGAGACTGATAAACCAGATTCCCATATTATTGCGATATTTTTATGTATGCCGTTGTGTTATTTAATACATAAACATATTTAAATTAATTATGATAATTATAATAATTGATTACAAAAGTGTTATGATAATTATTTTATCTAATTCAAGTATCTTGTTACATAAAAAGCTATAAATTTTGTGTACTATAAATAAAATAATATTTTTCTGTGTTTAATTGTCTTATTAAAATTTATTTATACAGGCTTCATCCTCTTCTTCATCTTCTTTTTCCTTGTTGTCTTTATTTTTGGGGGTGAATTGAAAGGTCAATAAAATATTAATTTAATTATTCCATAAAATTAAATTAAATAGCAGGGATTTGGAAATGAGATACATATATAGGATTTGGTGAGACCACAATTAAAACGGAGGCTGTTGCGGAGGCCAACGATTATTTTTATAATTTGAACAGTTTATGGCACATTTTGTGCATAAACTTGTACCCATCCCTTGCTGGAGAAATACATTAAAAACAGTAGAAGTATATATACTTAGTTCCGGTAATCCGAGGCTCCCATTATTTGTTTAAGGAAGACACAAAGTGATCTAACTTATAAAATCAATCATCTACTAGTTTTTAAATTTTCTTTATATTCCGGGATACTTAATATAGTCAATGAAAAACAAGCCGAGGAACAAGCACGATTGCTTATAAAACGGAGTTCGATTGCTTGTTTCATTTCCAGCTCAGTGGCAGTGCCGCAGTTCTTATATAACTATATGTTCCACATTCATATTCAAAATAATTTAGTAAAATTGGCTTAAGCAAAAGCTAACATGTTGATGTGGCTAAATAAATTTGTTGTGAATTATGTAAAAGAAATTTTTTAAATCAGAGAATTCTAAAATTTTCAAAATTTTAAACATTTAACTGCATATGATGAAATGTTGGGTCTTTAGAATTCACTTTACGGTTTTTGGTTCACTTTGAGTGGTTTATTGTGTGCAATTGCGATTTGTAGGTCTGTAAGAACGCAACGGTCGTCCGTTCTCGATTTGGCTGGCAACGGCGTAAGGTAAGAACGCAAGTAAGCAATCTGCGAAAGGGTCGGAAGAGCTTTGAGCCCCAAAACAGGCAGTGAATAAAAAAAAAATTACAAAAATAAATTTAAAAAACTGTAAATTGTTGTGGATGTATCATTGCTCGAGCATTTAAGACATCAAGTTTTTTTTAAAGTCTAGTGGGAGGAACAGATTCAATACCGAAATCTCACTATTTATATGTAAGTGCTGTGATAAAATCAGTGTCCTCTTAACTTTTCATTCGTATTTATGAATTGATAGGCTATGTCATTCCAAGCCAATATTTTTTCTAAACGTTTCATGATTTTCACCAAGCTACTAAAAAAATTCAATAATCCATTTTAATTATAATTTTGAAGGCTGTATGGTACTCATTTTTGCCAAAATATGGGTATCGTAAAAATCAATTTGTGGCCACAAACAATAACATAAACCTTGTGATATTTGTGAGAGCATGATCAAGAAGTAAATGGGTATACATATGTATAATACGAGGGTTGGAAAAGAGGTACTATACTAATCATTATTCATTACAGTGTCTATCAGAGCTCCAATATACGAAATCTGAGTTGAATTTTCAGGAGTATCTCCTAAGTCTGATCCAGCAAACTAATAAATTTTATTTCAGAGCCCAGTTAAAAATTATAAAAGAAGATTAGAACAGTATCGTCCAGTGTTACTATCTATTGGCTATACCAGGTGTCTGTAACCGAGTCAATCTCCGTCATACTAACTGAACCTATCCATATCCTCTTTATGTTATGAGTAAACGGATGTTCCGTGAGGCCCGGCCATCTCCTGGAGATCCTTATTGATGCTTGGTCGAACACTCCTATCAAATCAAATCAATCAAATCTATTTATTATTTTTTAATTATTTGTGTTTCTATTTATTTATTATTACATTTATTTTAGAACTAATCTAATTTTTCACCACCAATTTTATCGTGGATCGCAAGTTGCGTGAAGAATAACTGAACTGACGGATTGGAAATAGCGAAATAGTTGCCACAAGCGCTCACCGTATGACTTAAAAATGGTATATAGCGGAAATTGTCTAGAGTTTTCGCTGAGTTTTTCGATGGTATTCTGTCGAATGGTATTTCACGATTTTGCTTAAACTGAGTTTTTCTATTCCTCAGTTTTTGCAGTTCTTTAGCTATCTCGCATCTTCTGTAGTTTGCGGGATGATATCCCTTGCAGTTTACATATTTAGGGGTGGTAGTTTTCCAAAGTTGGCAGGCTTGTGCTAGATATCTTCCAGAGCATTTTACATATCTAGACTCTCTGTTACAATATTTCTGGGTATGGTTAAAGCCTTGGCATTTTCTACATTGGGTTATATTAAACCAGTGGTCTTTCTTAATGCTTCAATCCTAACCCTCATATTGAGAATAGCTTAATAGTAAAGATGTTTTCTACTTTTTCTTGATTATAAAAAGTAAGCATGAATAATGGGAGTCCTTTCCTGTTAATTTTGACCCCTTGATCAGTTTCCTGTTTTTCTATTTTATGTAATTATGTTGGTGGCGTTTTCTATCTTCAACCCCTTGCCCTTTAAAGCGTCTATTATATCCTCTATTTTACAGGTATAGGATGAAGACCTCTAGCCATCACTTTTATCGGTCGGTCTTCTTCTGTAAGCTTCGTAGCTAATGCTCTATATGTGTCAACGTTTGTTGTGTTGATTTTCCATATATTATTGTTCAGAGACACGATTCTGTATTCTTTATCAGTAATTGATTTCATAAAAGTTGAATTTCAATCATGTCATTTGATTTTGGGGATTGGTTTAAACCTGCAGTCTCTGGGGAAGATTAAGTTTTTTTTTTAAGAAGGTCGCTTCTTACTGTATTTTTTTAAGGATCCAGTCTATTTCGTCTCGTAATTAATCTTCATCAGTGAAGAATTCTGGTGCAGATTGGTCCTGTATTTCTTTGGCTTGAAATGCTTGTTTCTGCTTTCCCATTTTCAGTCTTAAGTATGTTAATCTCTATACTAAGTTGAGATGTGTTTCGATTTTATACTTAATTGTTTACGAATTCCTTTTCATAACTAATAAGTGAGGATTGTGGTGATCTCGGTACTTTGAAGCTATACGTCCAAAGTGGTTATCATTATTTAACCTTGACAAATCATTGCGGTCGCTGGATATCGACGACTGGGTCCCCGTGTCCTCACTCCACCACTGGTACTGGGGTTCCGGATCCCTGCACCGTAAGCGTTTCTCCTACTTTATCATCCATGCTGGTTTTTTGTCGGGTAGCCTTCCTCTAGTATTTTAAATCTATTGCCAGGTATTAATAACAGCCGCTCCTAAGTTGGAGGACATACGCTGACCACCTTTTAAATCGAAGTGGGATTTAAACTCAAGAACACCTTAAAAATTAATTCGTATAGGCTTAAAAAACTAGTGCAATTAATGCCGAATAAACATCACGGGTGGGCTAACGAATAAGAATTGAAAATATTTTTATACTGGATAGCAGCCGGCTGTAGTTATCGTGTAACTATAGCGGGTTTGTGGGCATCAGGCGGTAAGTACATAACTATAAATGATAATAGTTTAAAAATATCATAAAAAGATGTAATTTATAGATTTCGTGTTAAATCGATTATCCACAAATCAATGTTAGACCATTTCACGGCAGACATGCAGCACATCATAAAACCATCAGCAGATGAAGACCAGATGCAAATTGAGATGAATTTTTGTAGGCGATCTAAGACCGGTATTTTTGCCAATGCAATCGGAGCTATAGATGGACGTCACATGCAGCTCAAATGTTTTATTCAATCCAGACCAAGCAGTCGTGGATAGTACCCACTTATTGAATGATGTGTGTTCGTAGGTTTTGCAACGCAGATGTTACAGACTCCACAGAAGCTCTGAATTTTCTAAATAGCCTTTTGGAACAATTAGCTTACTGAAACAACAACAAAAAATTTAATTTCATTTAGTTAACACATATTTCAATATTTCATTTTTATAACTAAAAAATTTAAGATAAATTCAATAAAAAAAAATTAAGTTAATCACGTTACTATATCTGATTTATTTAACTATTCGCGCAACGCTTAATCAGAATCGTCTGAACCCGACATGTAAGCAACCCGTTAACATTAATATTGGGGAAATTGGTTTTCACCATCTGGCCATATACTCCCATTAGAATATTTATTTATTTTTAACTCTCGTTTTTCCATACATTTGTCATGTGGACTGATTCTGATCTTATTATCTACAGAAGAGCTGTATAAGAACATGAGATAACCGTCGTTGGGTCATCATGATTAGACGTCGAAGGCCGTGGACTGGTGGCGGTACACTCTCACGAAATAAATCGTCAACTGTGGTGCTGTTTTCTATGTATGAAAAATAAATAGTTAGAGGCCAGTTCAAGTGACACTGTTGAGATCTATATTAATGACTGCTGTCAACTAGCCAGTAATTCTGCTTATAGTCAGTAATTAAATATGTTTTAATAAAATTTATTTTATTTGAACGGTACTAAACCAACTCATTCAAATTGGTAGTAGTTTTTATTTGAGTGAACTCTAAACCGCGTGGAATAAGGTTGAATAAATTTCTTTATTTCAATATCATCGAAGGTCGATGCTATACATGCGCTATGTTTTAATTTGTTGTTTGTTATCATAAGCCCGTTATAATATCTAATATACAAAATATTTTATTGACAATATGTTCAAGTGATTGTTTATAATAAAAAATAAAATAATAAAAATAACAACAACAAATTGTATATAGCAACAAACATTGCGCAAACTTTTTCATTACGTTCCCACCTTCCTCCATTGTAGTATAATGTTGCTGTTGCGTGTCTGCAAACACGCGTCTCCTCTAAAGTCCCCATTCGCTATACACAAAATAATGTTGATATGTACATGTACATTAGACTGAAACAAAACAGCAACGTGTTAAATAAACACGAGACATAAACAAAACAGAAACAAATATGTATCAACATTATTGTGTATATATGTACATAATATATAGAGTGGAGTGTGGAGAAAGCTCGCGTATGAAGCTAGTTGTATGATGCTTTTTTTTTGTTGGTTTGGTTTGAAAGTTTATTTTTATTTTTAGTATTATTACAAATTTTTTGTTTGTGAGCTTTATGTATTTTTTTGTTGATTTTTTTTTATTTGTTGTGTGTAACAAAACACATATTCATTTAGTGAAAGCAATGAACGTTACACCAGCCGTATAGTATATACTAACAACGATAACAAAGAACGTGTAGAACGCTGCTAAATAATATGAAAAAGCAAAACGAGACACAAAAAAATTAAGAAAAATGAGAGGAAAAACTAAGTGTATAGAGCACACATAGCGTATATACAAGTAGAACCCAGCACAATTATTTTGTAATTCATTTTTATGACTCTTCTGTTCTTCATGTTGTTGCTGGTATTATTATTATTATTATTACTATTTTTATTATTATTATTGTTTTTTTTTTTATTGTTATTATTTTTCATTTCAATTTTTTATTCAACATTGTGAAACACATCCACATCTAACACACAGCACACAGTTATACAGCGCACAGTTGAAAAGTGTATATATAGCATGAAAAGCTTACATCTTAATTTAATGAATTTTTGATGAAAATTCCAAAGAGAAGCGCACACAAATGGCAAAACAACAACACCGCGAATATACACAAAAAAATAAAAAGAAAATGTTTCATATAAAAACGAAGAAGACAGGTCGAGAAGTATGGGGTATATAGAAAAAGAAAACGAAAGAAAACTAGAGATGAAAATAAAATGGAAAATACATAACTGAAAAATTAAAAATTTAATTTATAGTGAAAGTATTATATGCTATGCTCTTTAGCATTGTTTACAATTCGGGATACAAATTTAAGCTTTTGCTATTGTGTCAAAAGTGGTTATTGGTGTTGGCGTCGCCATCGTTGGTGGTGAATAACTGGAAAATCATATCGAAATTAAATGCCATTTTATAAATAAAGAAATGATGTTGTTTGGTCTGGTGAGCTTCTATATTGTAATACGGTTGAATAATATGAACAAAATATGATTAAAAACTGAGTATAGATACAGTATGGTGTTGAAAGTAATTTTAATTATAGCTAACTGGGGAATTTTATTCATCGAAGGTAATGTAACTTAATTCGAAGAAAGATATTTATGGGATTCAGTTTTAACGATTTTTTAATAATATATCGAATCAGATTGTGTTAAAAGTATGGATAGAGCTGGTTAAGCCCACATAAACTTAAATTTTACTCTAAAGAATCTATCTTTCAAGTATGAAGTCCTTCGTGCCAAACTTTATCAAAATCCTGTGCAACGTCTAAGAATATCGTTGAGCAGACTTGTTTCACCATTGCTTTTTCAATTATATTAGTTATTCTGTGTACTTGATCTAATGTTGAGTGTTGGTTGCGAAAACCGAACTGATGATTTGGAATCAGGTTTTTCCTCTCAATTATCGGATTTAGCCTTTTTACTAATAACTTCCCAAAGAGTTTAGACATAACTGGTAATAACGATATTGGCCTGTAAGATCCAGTTTTGTGTCGTGGTTTCCCAGGTTTAGGAATCATAATTACTTCTGAAATTTTCCACAGGCTGGGTACATATTTCAATAGAAAGGCGGCATTTATAATATTGGTAAGCTTTAATAAAGCTTCCTTGGTAGTTCTTTTAAAATTTCTGCTGTGATCATATTTGTTTTTATCTCATACATGACTTCGTTAGTAGGATTTCTTCACTTTCCTGTATAAACTCTCCAGTTATTATTTCGGATTGGTCATCATATGGTTCAAATATTTTTTCCAGGTATTCAGCAAAACCTCATAATTTATCTTCGTTATTTCTGGCCCACTTTTTATCTTCTGTTCTGATTGGAGGAATCTGCATTATTGGCCTTTTAATTCTTCTGGTTGCTCTCCAGAGAGAATAATCAGTACTAGTATATCATTAGATAATTTTCTGAGGTAGTTACAGATAGATTCATCTTTCAGATCTTTGGTTTCCCTTTTTAGTAGCTTAGTCAGATTGTTTAGCCTAGTTTTGTCTTGAGGGGCTCTAGTTTGTTGCCGTATTCTCCTTGCCCTACTTTTTTCTGCCAAGAGGTCTATAATTTCTCTAGGGTAGTTGTTTCCCTTAATTTTCTTTTTAACTTCAGGGGTGTTTTCCAAGGCTGACTGCTGCATGTCACATATGAACTTGTGAACTTCTTTTTCTAATTGCTCCTCACTCCTTAGCGGAACCATTAAGTTAATTTTTCTTTCTAAAGACAGTCGAAAGTATTCCCAATTTGTGTGCTTATTTACTAAACTAGAATAGCTTTCTTGTTGAATGATCCTTTTATTTAATGTCAAAAGTATTGGATATTTTTTGCCCAGTGGATATTTATAATATTTTTTGCATTAAAATCTCCTCCAATTATAAATCTTTTCCCTAGTCAAGATAATCTTTTTCTTTTCGAGAGTATTTCGGTTGGAAGTAAATTCCAATAACACTAATAGAGTAATTTGTGGTCTCGAGATTAACAGCTGTTGCTTGTATTTGTTCTGTTTCATATTTTAATTCCTCGAGGTGATTAATACTATTTCCAATTATAACAGCACTACCTCCCTTAGCAGTATTTCCCGGGTGAATAGTGTGATGTTTTATAATTTCTAAATTTAATAATTGATTGTCAAGTGAAGTGAGTTTCAGAGATGAGACAGACATCGATTTTCTCTGCGTCCAGAACCATTTGCAATTCCTGTTGGTGTTGCTGGAGTCCATTGGCATTCCAGCATAGAATTCTTAAGTTGTTAGACATGGTTTTGTTTAGGAATTGCTCTCTTATAGTGCTGTATTCTAGTTTCTGTAATCGCTGATCAAAAGTATTAAGTTTGCTTAATATCAGCTTAAGCGTTTGATTTATGTCGTCTGTTTGAGGAGTTTTTTGTCTGTATTCGTTACTCATCATTAGTTGAGCGTAAGTTTTTTTGCCCACTTCTGTTTGATAGGCTATCAACGCTTTACGCCTTAACTCTCCTTTAAATGATTCAGGCCTGTTTATTCTAGCTGTTTGCTTCTTTATTACATTTGTATTTTTGATATTTTGCAATTCAATACCAACACTGCACCCTCTGTAGTTAGCTGGATGGTTTTCTCCACAATGGACGCATCGAAGCTGTACATCTGTATTTTCCAACATCATCATCTGCGCTGAATGTCAGCATATACATGTTCAGAGGCCCCTTACTTCTTCGTTTATGCTTCAGTTGCATTAAAACCTTTTCCTTTCAGGTCCTCAATTATTTTTTTTGGTTTACATGTAGAGTACAGATTTTTAGTCATTACTCTAATTGGTCTGATTTGTTTGTTTTCAAACGTATCCCAAGAATGTCCACCTTTCCCCTCATCAATTTTGTATTAAACTTATAGTTTAAGTTTGAGTTATGGTTTTAATTTTCTCATACAGTATAGATCATAGTTTTTAACTCCATCTAAAATTATTGGGGGTGGTGGAGGTAATTTTTTTTCCTTGTTTTGGATTATTTTAGGAATTATCTCTTTTAGTTGAGGATGAGTAGGTGTATCATTCCTTCTCCTTTTTTTCTCTGGCTTTTGACTCTAATCCACTCACTTTCGTGAGCTAATTCTTCTTCATGGTTTTCTTTTGCTTTAACTTTATGTGTTCCTGCATCCAAGCAATTGTATCATTTAGTTGCTTATTTAAATTGTTAAATTTAACCAAAGCATCATTGACCTTACACAAATCCTGATACAGCATTTCTTCTATTTTAAAACAATTATTGTTCTCTGGAAAAGCATTTCTCGGTAATTAGACATTTTCTGTATGTATTATTTTGTTAATCTTCGTGGTGAACGTGCTACAGGCTCTCGTAGGATATCTCGGTAGAACTTTGATATTAAAGGATTTTTCTTCATCACTCTGCTTCACTCATTCGAGTATTACGATTCCTCAACGTATCTTGGGATTTTTTCTGATTATAGTAATGCAATAGCTGACTACTACTCATCGGGCTTCAATTGTGTGAGTCGAAAACCGCAGTATAACACGGTTGATCGATTCAACAGTTAAAATAAAACATAAAAGTTTTCATAAGTATCATAAATAAATATTTCTAACAAAAAAGTTGTTAAATTTATAAAATTTAATATCAACATCAAAGGAAAATTATAAAAGCTCTTAAAATAAACATTTTAACACCAAACTTTATTATGAAATGAGAATGAAAATTTTTATTTTGAAATGTTTAATATAAGAAACTAAAACTTGAACGTTGCATTTTGTGCTCAATTTCATTGAACTCTAATTAAATATAAAAGTCAAGAAAGCTGGATGGATAAAATTTAGTTGTTTGAATATTATTAACTTGTTTCCGTATTGCAACGTAAAACTTTGCGACCACCCAAAACTACCACGCCAAACTTATAAGTGTGAAGAATTTTAATTTTTTTTTAATATTGACAGCTTTATAAAGTTTATGCTGGATAAATATTCTTTATTTCTTTATTCTAATTAATATTAAAAAATTAGTTTAAAAAAGTGTATTCTATCGTATTGTTGATTTTATCTTAACTACAAAATCGCTCTACACTGTAATAAATCCACTAGGTTGGTTTTAGCAAAGACAAAATTATAGCGAAAACGACTGACCGACTAGATTTATTTTATACCCATGAAAAATCTCGAATTGAGTCCTTTGCTTGTTGTATAACAACAAAAAACAAAATTGTAGGCTGTGGCTTGTTTTTAACGTATTTGCTGGTAGGGCATCGTCCGGATTAGGGAATCATCGGTTTGTCTACAGAAAATGCACCAACCTTTCTTTTCAACAACTGTCTCGTACGCTGATTATCAACGGTGCAACTACTTCGAGGAAAAAATCCCGCCTCAAAAATATTTCTAATCGTTGAAATGTATACGCAGTCCATCATAGGAAACATACCATATGTTTCTTCAATTCATGAGCCGAAATTTATGTTCTGTGCCAAGAACATTCCAATGATAGCTGCTACAACAAAATGTTGTTCAGGGAAATATTCGCTTAAATATTCGACCAGCGTTTTTTGCATACTTTGTTGAGACAAAGGCGGATGATCGTCAACTGGCAATATTTGTTCCACAAATTGGCCCACATACCACACATTTATGCGATTTAAAATTTGATTGATGTGATTGCTTGAACTTTCGGCGACATTTTCTTCTTGTGCTGTAGTGCTTCCTTCAGATGAGCAATCATCACAATTGTGTTGGGTTGAACCTACGATCTCATCAAATTTAACATAAAAATGTCATTATAAAATATGACTATTTACTTAAAAATTCGTGTATGTTGCACTTAAATTGCAACGATTTTTTTGTTTTATTTGAACTCGGAAGGGATACAAATTCTGTGACTACTGGCTCTCATAATGCTCAGGGTCCTCTTCTTTTCGAGAAAGCCAATTTCTATTAATAGTTTAGCGCTAATTTTCTGCCATTCGTCTAAAATAATCCATTTCAATCGCTCTTTACTGCAGAGTTAGTGTTCTCAGATCTAAATATGAAGTCCAAAATTTATATGGTGGGTTGAGATCTCGTGTTTAATAACGACGAAAAAAATTGATTTTACAGTATAGAACAAAAACAATATTTACGAAGTCACATCCAACGACCATGATTAATGCACTACGTAAAATCAATATTTCTAATTTATAGGATTATTTGGAGCAAAAGTGATCTTTTGAACGCGTGAAACGAGTCACTATAGGTACTGGTAGAAAGTTAGCTCGGAATCCACACAAAAGTTGGCTGTCTCTAATTTGATGTGTTTGTTTTAAGGTTTTCACATTTTAGACTATGATATTACGAATATAATAAAGACCGGCATCTTTTGTTAACGTCATGTTTAATACTAAATTGTTTATTTGTTTTTTTCTTTAAACACGAACTTTAAAACAACAACAAAACAAAAAGCAACAGCTACTATTCACATGAATGAATTTAAAATCAGGTTTGCCCATTTTTGTTTACCAAGCATACAGTTCGCCGCCCACGTTAGCACAGTAATTAGCGCGCTTGCTTTGTTGTTCGAGGGTCTCGGGTTCGATTCCCGGTGGTGGCTAAAAATCACGGTTGAGTGTTTTTAACGTGTAAGTATATGTGTTTGTCCGGGTATTGCCCCGTTGACCATTGAGTGGCTGGAGTAATCCGCCCAATTTACATTTTTTAAGCATACAGACTTTCTCAATTGATTTTATTGATTATACAGATGTCGCATTTAAACTTTTAATTGCGAACGCCGAATCATATGATTCTACTTATCATTATCGTGCCAAAAATAGTTTAAAAAAACAGAGTGTCAAAACAGACTTTTGACTTTTGACAGACTTTAAAATACAAAATTGGGTCCAATTTGCAGAATTACATATTAACTGATATGCCCAATTTATAATATAATAATATGCGATTTTGTGGTCATGATGCCCAAAACATATTTCATATTCAAACCGCGCATAACATCTGTGACAATAATATCCTGTTTATTAGTCATGAAATGGACTTGGCATTAATTTGACTGCGAATTATTTATTAGTATCAATTAATTGTATAATTTTGTGGAAAACGTCGAGCAAAACTTTTATTCCGTTTTGCATAAAATTATCTTTCAAAACTTTTTTTTTTTAATTTTATTTTGTAACGAAATCATAAATGAAAATGGTTCTTGTTTTTTGCCTTTTTTTTTTATTTAATTTTTCACATCATCTTTTCTAGAGATGTTTAAAAAAAAGTATTGCGAAAAAACCATCTGATCCCTTTTTTTTCATTTTTTATTTGTTTTTGGTTCTGTGCGTTTGTTCGGTTTGTTTGGTTGGTTGCTGGTGAATTGTTAATGTGATTTAATAAAAATGAAAATCGCAGAAAATAACCGAATTTAGGTTAAATTAATTTGCATAATTTTTTTTTTCCCATTTTATGTTTGTATATACATATATTGGACAAAGGATTTCCGTGTCGGTTGATATTGTTGGTGTTATACAGCTTTTGTTAAAGTTTTTTGAATTTTTACATTTTTTTTTTTACAACAACGCGCGACGTACGTGACGAGTACGATCTAATTAAAATAAAATCAAAGTGATTATTGCAGCGTGGTTTATAATGACGAAGTAATTAAATTAATTTGTTGTTTACAAAATCTGTGTCTGTTCAAATTTTTTTTTTTGTCTGTTTGTTAAAAACTATAAAATGGTAATTTATTTTAATTGTATACGCTTATAAATTTGATTACGTCATCTGAATAATGGATACGGGTTTTGGTCGATTGGTAAAGAACAAAATATAGAGTACACAGTATATATAGATTCAAAAAGCTTTTTCTGTTAATTTTATCATTAAAGTCCAGCAACAGTGAATATTATTAAATTGCAAAATACATGGATGTAATCATATAATATATGATTAAAATAAAAGCTTTCGGTTGGTACACTCGTGTATATATATATATATATATATATATATATATATATATATATATATATATATATATATATATATATATATATATATATATATATATATATATAAATGAAATAAATTAATCGTAGATATTAAAACATAATTAGTATATGGAAATGCTTTTTGGTTAATTAATGCAGTGAAATATTTTCAATTTACTGTATTTGTATTTAAATATGTATCATTAATTAAGATTATATATATTTGGCCATTAGCTCACACGAACGGTTGCATTATTTCTCATTAAACTGAGGCACTATGCGGTATGGCTTTGCTGATGATGTTGGGATATAGTGATACTGATGTCCAGAAGATTAATAACGATCTTCGAATTCTGAGACGCTGGTTTGACCTACACTACATGGTTCTCAGTTCTAAAACGAATATTCAATATAGTAAATTGTCTGGAGTCGTGTTTAATCCAACTGATGTTGTATATCATTCCTCAGACTGTTTAAATAATAGTGTTACATGTTCAGACTATTGTAAAGTTTTAGATGTAGTTGAGTCGTTTAAATGCTTAAGAGTCACGATCGATAAGCGTTTTAGTTTTAAGAGTCATGTTAAGTCGTTACAAAATTATTTGTTAGCATGTAATAGAAAATTATACCTTCTATGTGATATTTGTCCTGAACCCGTACTTAGATCAGTATATTTTGGCATTGTGCAGTTAAAACTTCAGTATGGCTTAACTATTGTTGGGGTGGAATTTACTATTCCAATTTGAAGGACGTAATAGTTGCTCAAAATTTTATAATGAGATTTATTTTTACCTTTATTTAGAAACGTAAACATTCTTCCGTTAAGACATTTATAAGTTTATAAAGTTTTAAAAAAATTTCTTTTTACGTATTTGAAAGTAACTAACTATATGCATTACGTAATGCAAACCACGTTAATTGCCCACCACGAAAGGAGCTTTAGTTCAGTATAATGGCTGAATTGTATTTAACCTGATATTTCCTTTGAAACAAGTAACTTTCAAGGACTGCAATTTTATATATAAGGCCCTAATGCCATACTTTGCCGAAAGCTTGGGCAATGTCTAGGAAAACTGCCGAACAATATTTCTTTTCTTCTAATGCAAATTTAACGGTGTTAACAACTCTGTGCACCTGCTCTACAGTGCCATGTTGGTCGCGAAACCCAAATTGGTGGTCTAGTATAATCTAGTCCTTCAAATAATATTGGTTTTAATTTTTGTAATACCATTTTTTCAAATACAAAGTTTAGAAATCATCGGAAGTATACTTATTGGCCTGTACGATGCCACCTGTGTTTCGTCTTTTCCAGGTTTTGGAATCATTGTAATTTGCGATATTTTCCATTTTTTAGGGGAATAGCCACATCTAATTTTATGCATTTATCAGGTAATTCTCCGATCATGTTTCCGGTAATAAAATCGTGCCCTGGAGCTTTCTTTGGGTTTATACAATTTTTTATGGTATTTTTAACTATTTTTTTAACTTAAATTTTAAAGGAATTGGTTTTGAAGGGTACTCCGTAAACGTTAGTGGTTCACTGTTGTTAGTTTTTTCGTTTGATGTCAATACTTTTTTCAAGTGGTTAGAGAAAGCAGTAGCCTTTTCTACGTCACTTCTGGCCCAATGTCCATCTGGTTGCCTAATTGTGGATTCAATAATGTGGCCTTTTTAGTTTTTTTGTTGCCTTCCATAGTGAATAATCTGTGTTCTCGGTGGCTGAGAGTTCAGTAAGGTAACTCTGGATTCCTAAGTCTTCTTCCTCTCTCAATTCTCGTTTAAGCCCTATTTAATTTCCATTTTAGTAATGGAGATTGAATAGGTTTAACTGCAGTATATTAGGTGAAGGCTTATTAACTTTTTCAAAGACCTCTTTTGCTGTTATTTCCAATATATGTGTTAAATCATTCGTAGGAATTTTATTTCTATCTGATGGCCAATAAGTTGGGCGTCCAGAAGATAAATAATCCAGATTTGAATCGTTCATTGCTTCATATGGTTGCTTTCCTTTCGGTGTTATTAATCTCGAACCCCATTGCAGATGTTTATAACACAATTTCCAGACCATTCTTCTAGGCAGATATTAGTTACTTATGGATGTGATCTTTGTCACATTTGGTGAGTTCATAATGCTTTATTTTTCGTTTGATTAAGACCGCAGTTCCGCCGTGTGCTCTTCCAACTGGATGTTTGGTGTAAAGTGTATTTCTGATATTAGCATGATATCTATATTTTGATCGACAAGCAAGCTCTGAACCACAGCTTTGTGCTGTGAAAGACCGTTCGAATTCCATACAGCTATCTTTAGGAGTGTCATTTTTGGCTTTTGACGATAATTTGGATTAGTGCGTTCATATTTTGCATCATCATGCTCATTTGTCTTTCCATCATCATTATGAAACTTTGGATCGTTTCGGTCAGTTTGTTTACGGTTGCGTGAATATTTAATTCTTCTTCGTTGAAATAAACTTTCGTGTTTGGGGCGGTAAATTTTAGGATATTGGCATAGGCAACTCCTGGTTGTGCAAAACTGGTTGTAACATTATCCAGGTCATTTTGTGTGGTTGAGTGTGCCTTCGCTTGTTGGGCAATTATACTTCTTGGAGTCATATATCTTTGATTGTAACGTGATTTAAGCATTCGTTTCTCGGATCGCAACTATATGGATTGGTCTTACTGTGTGATTTTCACCGCAATTACTACAACGTTTTACTGATGGATCATTTCTCGTCTTATCGTACTTTTTCGAATCATGAAGTTCGCCAGAGATAACGCAAACTTCACTAAACCTGCAATAAGCTTTTGTGTGGCCGTATTCTAGGCACTTGATGCATTGTACTGGTTCGGTTCGCTTTTTCAGTTCTACTACGTTGATTTTGCGATGCAGTCTAAAGTTATATATCCTCTGATTTCCATTGTTTTTCTCATCTGGCTTTAATTCTATGCGAAACATCGGTTGAGGAACCTTCTCCCGATAAATTTCGAAATAATGAAATTTAATAATTTTTTTGAATTTGAGAAATTTTCGAAATTCGATATTTCGAAAGTCTTCACAACTTAAGATAAAACCATAGTTGGGTTAATTTTATATATGCTGTCCGTATACCGTAACAGAATTTTAAATAACTCCATCGACAGCGTTTTGTGTTAAGTGATTGTGGAAAAGATTGCATCTGAGGGTGATTCCAAATAGCACATTTGAATTTTCATGATTTTAATTCCTCTTTAAATATTTATTGCCTCTTTAAGTCGATTGAATACCAATTACCACCAGTTAGATTTATTTCATCTGAACCTTCAAATCATCATTTTTGTATCAATTAAGACGTTGTTGATTTTATATTATTGATTGTTGTTTGCTGTTCACTTTTCACAATTTGATGCAATTCCAATCCAGTTGATTGAATTTTTGGTATTTGAACCTTGAGTTCTGAAATTATTATAATTAACCTGAAGTTCTCATTGATAATTCTTGTTTGATGGTCCAGTTATTAATAGTGGCATGCCTTTTAATTCTTTAGACTTTCGAGGATTTTGAGATTTCAGATGATCAAAATTTTTCACTTAGCCCAGACTTGATCCTTTTATTTGTTATAATGTAGCCAAAGAATTTGGTTTACGTTTTCAAAAATTCTATTTTAGACACATCTTTCACCCTCTGGAACAATACAAAGAGATATGAATTCATATTTCCCAATCATTGGCGGAAATGATGTGTTATATATGCCATCCAAAAGTAACATCGATGGTCGCCAGTATATTAAATATTTCTGGAAGCATCTATATGTTCTAATAGTTGTGCAACTTATTTTTATATATCTCACGTCAAACGCTGATTTGGTATGGAGATACGATTTGGTGTATATCTGGCGTTGTTTCGGACTCAACTATTACATCATATATAGTGTCCATCATCTCGATTTGATTAACTAAGATGATTGATTCTATCTCGAATTTTCAATACAATATTGAGTTATATACGAGTATACTCTTACTACAGTGTCTTACCAACGTATTACTGTGACTTATCGTAATTAATGTGTTAATTATACGGTTTATTGTTAATATTTTCGTTTAATACCTTATTCAGTACATTATTGATTTTCTAAATTATTTTTCGTGTTTTCGTAGTTAAATTTCATTTTTTTAAGTTTTGTTGTAATTTATTTTCAATGTCGCGGGTTTTAGATAACGAATCACAAGACGAATAATTTCAACTGTCTTTACCAAGATAAATACAGAAACTGTCTTTAAGACAAATGCAACCGTCTTTATCAAGATCGCGTAGGCAATTAATACGATACAGCTCGTGTTGTAGTTGCCACAACATTTCCTGGCCTTCCTTCTTCATTTCATTTATTAACTGAAACTCGTCTTGCGATATATTCATTTTGATTTTAAATTTAAAATGGATGGTAAAATATATAAATAGTGGGTACTATGGACAAATTTTAATGACATGAATCTGTGTTATATATATATTTTATGTAAATTTAACTACTCGAGTTAATTCATTCAACTTGAATCAAACAAAGTAATCAACATCTACATTAATTAGTAATTAATTTACATAATTATGTATAATAAAGTCAATAAATATAATTAAAAATAAAATAAATATTTTTAAGTTACATGACAATTCACAAAATATACAGATAATAGATAATATGTGTTTATGATGACAGCTACAAACAAAAATATTTATAACTACTTTATGTTTCCATAAAGAACTAAAACATCAATTGACCCACAAAAAAGTGCTAAAAAATAAATAATTTTTGTTTGTTATGTTGGTACAATTTTAAAAATTTTAATTTAAAAAATTTAACAATTTCGTGAAGGCATCTTTGAATTATTGTTTGTTTCTCCCTCCCATCGAACGTACTTTGTCATTATTGTGTTAATACAAAAACGCTTTTGAAAAATCGTCCGAAAACTTTTTTTGTGATTCCCAATTATTATTAAAATTGGCCGGAACCCACAAGGATTCCCAATAATGCTGATCTTATTTTAAATTGAACTCTGGTGGGAATAGAAATTGCAACTAACTCTGATTCGATATGCTGGTATCAAAAAGCTGTTTTGAAGCTGTTGCCGTTTGTTATTCTATGTATAGGCTAAGTTAAAAAGCTTTTCATCACCAAATTTGGGTCTAATTTTTCATCTACTTGTTCATTATCAGGTGTCTCGTATCCCGATGTTCTAATTCGTTATTTTGCTTTTCTTCCAGTTTCGTTGCTAGGTGATAAGTTTTCTGCTGCTTTCGAGAACCATCGTGATAGGAATTTTCCCAATGAATTTAACATTTCGTTTTATAGACAAAATCAAGGATGGAAGCCAAAATAAAAGCAAAGATAGGAATCAAAATAAACAATAAAGAGATTAGATTAGAGTACGGATAGACTACGAGTATGGATAAGGCTATGACTAGATAAACTTAACGGCTACGGCAATATTCCCAGTAAAGATGGGGACAAAGATAAGAAATAAGGATGGGTCATGGGATAAAGTGGTAAGGATATAGGGATAGACTACATCTACTATTACTACAAGGCTGGACCCATGGACCGTTTATAAAATAAAAATGAGACCAAAGACGGTTAAACTAAGAATTACGGTAATGGCTTTATGGTAACGGCAAAGATTGGGGCGAAAATAGAGTAAATATGAGGAAAGGACTATTGCATATAGATGAGGTAAGAGTAGGAACAACTATGAGGGAAAGGATGGGGCAAACTAAGGGTATGGATGGCGGTACACAAAAGCAAGACCAACGCTACCCAGATGATTGTTAAAACAAATTTCAGATTACCGAATTCTAATCAAAAAAATTGTAGTTTTATTATTTAGGCTTGTTTTAAGTTTATTTGTAAAGTAACTGAATACGCAATAATTAAAATCCAAATTCATTAGGAGTAATTTTTACTTGAGATGCATTATAAAAACTGATTCACTAGCCTAAGTAAATATTGGAAAATTAAAATTAATTGTAATGATCCTAACGAAAATATTCAAGTCATAAACGAATTATATTCAAACCCTATCCATATATGCATCGAATCACAACTGAAATCCTTGTTCTAATTTTACATCAAAACACAGTTTGAATGGGTCAATGGGATTTAATGGGTCGGTTGGATGTCATACCACTATAACAAATATTGTTGCCTAGTACCCTGTACTGTACTTAAGACTCTGAAACGGAACATTAAAAGCATGTTATGCATGAACGTCTTTATACACATTTTTGACCTGGGTTTCGGATCATCACACAACAACTACTTTTGAATGTAAAATTCAAATTATATATGAAGCTCTCTACCTAAAAGCATGTCTAGCCTCAATCCTTAAACAATACATAAAATAAATATTTTTCAAAAAAAAACTTCGGAACAATCAAACGTTCTTAAAAAAACACACACAAAAAATATCCTTTTTCAGGAACATAAAATTAGAAAAAGAAAACACAAAAAAAGTAAACAAAAAATTATCATTTGAATCATAAGGTATAAATAATAAAGGAGAGAAATTGAAAAAAAAAAATGTATCAAAAACCATAACAACTTTTTTTTTTCCTGTGTTTGGTGTGTCCTCGCCGCAACTCGCCCCAACAATATATGTGTACGTACAAAAAAAAATACGTATGTATCCTTTTTCATTTTGTGCAGAGCAAAAAATATATTATAATTAAAATTTCTAGCACAAAAAAAATAAAAAAAAAATTATAAAAGGAAGAAAATCCTTTTATACATTCCTTCGTATATGTAAGTAAAACGAGAAAAAATTAATTTAATGGAAATAATTTTTCTACTTATGTGAATTGGTCTCTAAAGTGACCATAAAATACAATTTTCACAGTAATTAAAATTTAATGCTACGGGTTTTCCTTCTTCTACTTCATTTTCCTCGTCATCGTTCGAGTTTTAATTTTTTTTTTTAAATAGTTATCCCGGTTTTTTGTTTTTGTTATTTTCACTTTGTTTGTGTTTTTGTGATCTGTGGTGGTGTGTGGTATCGAAACAAATTCGAGTATGGATAGCTTTAGTTTTCGGATCCGATGAATTGTTTATTTTTTAAGTTTTTAATTGTTGATGACAGTTAAACAAGTTTAAGTGGAAAAAGGTTGGTACAGTGCTTTTGGTTATTATTATTATTTTAATGGTTGAAGCTTTCGGTTATCATCATACACTATTTAAACGTTTTTCATTAACAATTTCACAACAATAACAAATTAATAATAATAAAGGTTAGTTCATCTTCTAGAAAACTTTATAAACCACCATTAAGATTTACTATTATTATACATTTTTTAAAACGTCAGTGTAAATTTATTAAGTAATACTAACTTTGGAGATTTCTATATACCATTGAAAAAAATCTGAAAACTTATTATATATGGCATCGTTTTGATCAAATTATCCATCTTGAAGTAATAATTTTTTTTAAGTTTTTCGCTATAATTTTGAACGATTTAATGAATTGGGATATTATTGAATTTATTACTCTTATAAAAAATTAAGTTTTTTAAATTGTTGTTAATGGGTATATAGATCAGTTTGAAAAAGCAGACTCTCTCGAAAACTACAAATAGGGATTTTTTTTTTAAAATGCTGCCATTGGCTTTATTCTTGACTCTTTCTACAAAAGAAACTAACAAGAAGTATTCCAATCTTAAGCTAAAATTATTACATATTTTATGTCTTAACCAATGTTAATACTTGTTATTAGTGTTCACTATTTAATTAATTTAGGTTACATTTATATGTAAAACCTAAACATTTAATATATTTACAGGTTCATCAGTCCAAGTGGATCTGCTCTTCACAGTTGCCTAAATCGCGGCTGTTTTAATATATCCCTGGCCAATTCATTGGGATGTGTCTCTAATTTTGAGTAATATTTCGAACTTAATTCTCTAATGGTTTCTTTAATAGTTTTAATTCCAAGATCATCGTGTATATTACTATTTCGAAAGAGTACCACGGAGCATTGGTAATATTACGAAGTATTTTCGCCAATGGGTTTGATTATCACACAATAAAACTTTATAATGATAGCTGAAATTTTCTTCCCATCAACTCGCAATCAATACATTTTGGAAAATGTTATTTTTATTTGTTTGCGCTTTGCTTCAATATGATTCTTCCACGTTAGCCTTCTATCCAGCTGCATTCCTAAGTATTTGACCTTGGTTTGGTGAGGAATATTTATTGATTAGATGATTCTGTAATTCCTTTGAGGCAGTTTCGGGATTATTGTGGGACACCATTCTGCAGGATGGATGTAGCATCGGCAAAGGTTGATATGACTTCCTTGTTGGTTACAGGTAAGTCAGCTGTGTGCAGCAGGTATAATATTGGTCCTAGAACGGTGTCTTGTGGAACACCTGTGTTAATATCATTTAAACAAGCAGTTGCATTATTTTATTTAAGGATGTACTGCCCTTGAAGGAGATAATTTCCCAGAACTGAGTGAAATTTCTTCGGTAGAAGTCCTTTAATTTTGAATATTAGCCCATCATGCCAAACTTTATTAAAAGCTTGTGCAATGTCCATAGAAGGCAGCAGAACAATATTTATTTTCCTCGAAGGTATCTTTGATTCCATTTACAATTCTGTGTACTAGCTATGTGGTACCATGTTGGTTTCGGAACCCAAATTTATGGTCTGCATTTTTTCAAATAACTTTGAAATTGTAAGCAGCATGCTTATTGGACGATATGATGAAATCTGTGTTTCAATTTTTCCAGCTTATGTATCATTGTGATCAAAGATATCTTTCATGTTTGAGGAATATAACGAGTCCGCATGATAGCGTTGAATATATGAATGTTATTCATTTCATGATGCCCTGGAGCCTTTTTTGAACTTATACAATTTTTAATTGTATTCTTAACTTTCTTCCAATTATATCTTATGGATTTAAAGGACAAACCATCATCCATTTGGTCGGGTAGCACGAAGTTATTAGTTTCTTCGTGTGGTGCGAATACTGTTGTTATAGATGAGCAGCAAAAGCATTGGCTTTTTCTTCATCGCTTCTAGCCCAATTCTACAAAGAGTAATCTGTCCTCTCGTTTGCCAAGAGTTCATTTAAATAATTCTGGACGCTCTGGTTTTTTTCTTCCCGCAATGCAAATCTTAGAGTCTTAATAGCTCGATTTAATTTCCATTTCAACAACAGTGATTTTGTTTCTTGCCATCGGTGGTGAATTTCCCACGTTTCCTGGATTAGTTCCTGTATATTATGTGACAGTTTATTAACTTTTTCAGTACTATTTACGACAGGTGTAGCCTTTTCATCTGATAATGCCAGGAAATCTTTTAGATTTTCTGCCGCCGCATCAATATCTGCTGGTGTGATAAGAGGGATATTCAGTACACAATTTTGGTCGACTAGCCTCTTAAATTGATCCCAATTAGTTTGTTCGTTTGGCGTTTCTATTCTTCGGGCGCCCTTGCTCACTCGCTCCATCGTAGAATTACAGGTGAGTGATCAGAAGACAGATCATAGCAATCAGTGGCCTTAACTGTGGGCCTTTTAGTATCTTGGGTGACCGGCAGATAAGTAATCCAGGGACTGTACTTCTATAGCTTCATAAAGTTGTTTGCCTTTCGTCGATGTTAATCTGGAACCCCATCGAGTGTGTTTAACGTTGAAATCACCCCTCGCAAGAAATTTACTACCTAGCCAGCTGAAATAATCCATGAACTGCAGGTTTTTTATAGCATGTTTTGAAGGACAGTACACTGCTGATGGGACACAGTTTTCAAACCTCTACTGCAGACAGATGCACGTTGATTGGATATATTCCTTCTCATATTTCATAAATTCATAGTGTTTTAATGTTGTTTTCATCAGAACAGCTCCATGTGCTTGTAGCAGCTCGAATATTCGACTCACCGATATTCGATTCTGCCACAAACAAAACAATTAGTGAAATTCAAATATAAACCAACTTATTTGAATTAAGCGTTCACTAACCCCATCACATATCCATCTATCCAACCACCACTATCTAATAACCGAACCATTACTATAAAACATTTATAGTAAAACAAGTCCGCCATCTAACAACATCACCACGAACAACAATGTTCGGTGATGCAACACTAATGCATAAGTGCAATGTCGACTGTCGCCGGCGCATCTGTTCCCTCTCCAATATACGACATGTATATTTGGACACGAAGGCGACGTCATACAACAAAAACAAGACTACACAATATTGTCTTCCATTGCGATTTTTTACCTCACAACAAGCACATGTAAAACGGTGGTGGAAATTAAATAAAATTAAAATTAATATAATTAGTTTAGTATTGATAAATTATAAATAAACAAAATTAAATAAACAATTAAAAATTATAACAATAAATAAATAATTAAATATACATTTAAATAAAAAAACAAATTATAAATAATTACAAAAAATTTATTATACATTGGTGTAAAGTGATTTGTTTTATTTGTGAGCACAAAAATAGGAAACGATCCTATAAATTGGTGACCACGACGGCGGTTTTTATCGCCGAATAATAATAAAAAAAACACGCACAAAAAAAAAATAAAAAAACCAACCACGCAACCGCGTGGGAAGAAAGTTTAAAAAAAAAAACACGTATTTTACCATAAAAGAACACGTGTGTAGGGCACAACACCACTCCCAATCAACGCGGGACAACTCAAACGGTGAAGCGATAAACCCTCACCGCAACGCGGGACAACTCAAACGGTGAAGCGATCCACCCTCACCGCAACGACGGGATAACTCAAACGGTGAAGCGATCCACCCTCACCGCAACGACGGGACAACTCAAACGGTGAAGCGATCCACCCTCACCGCAACGGCGGGACAACGACACAACGGTGAAGCGATCCACCCTCACCGCAACACAACCGCAGGAGCAGCGGCAGCAGAAACAACAACAGCATAAAGTGGCAAGTTTTTTTTAATAGATAATATTTTTTTTTTTTTGCTCTTGCAATTATAATTTTTAAAAATTTTTTTTTCCATTAAAATTTAACGTAGAATCATTTTTTTTTCCAAACTTTAACGTAGAATCATTTTTATTTTCAAACTTTAACGTAGAATCATTATTTTCTGTACAATTTTATATATATTTTTCACCACCACGTGCACACCCATCCATAGTCTCACACCCTGGTCGTTTTCTCGCTGCAACAAAATTCACCTCGCATGAATTAAGTTTATTTTTACATTTATTTTTTTTAAATTTCAACGAGCCCCCCCAATATAAGGTAGGACGCTAAGGAACTCCATATTCCGGGGGTATCTCGCATCGGGCGTTAAGAAGAAGGAGCATCCCGGCCTTCAAACCATTCACTACACGGTAACCATTCCGCTTAATTTTTCATTTTTGGTCAATTATATTTTTTATACGGTAACCATTCCGCTTTAAAATTTATCACACATTTTAAAATTTTAAACGAGCCCCCCCAATATAAGGTAGGACGAAAGGAACTCCATATTCGGGGGTTTCTCACAGTATTGTGTTGTTGTATTTTTTTTGTTGTATTGGTTTGTCGTTAACAAAAGAACAAAATGACAGAAGATGCAAAACATCTATCACAGGACATGGACACCACGCCTGAAGGCGCTAGTCCACAAGTAGAGATCGCAGCATCACATCAGCGAATCACAATACAACCTTTCTGGCCACAAAGAGCAAACACATGGTTTCAGCTCGCCGAAATACAATTCGGGCTGCAAGGTATATACGCTGATAAAACCAAGTACCTGCAAACATTATCAGCTTTGCAACCAGAAACGTGCGATGTGATCTCGGATCTCCTCCTCAATCCGCCGACAACCAACCAATACAACACATTAAAACAAACGCTGCTAGAACGACTAGCACCATCGGGCGAACGTCAGCTAGAACAATTGCTTTCAGGCCAGCAATTAGGCGACCAAAAACCATCTGACGCTTTACGGCACATACAAACACTGGCTAACAATAATTTTTATGAAAATATCATTAAATCTTTGTGGGTACGTAAAATGCCGGAGTTGATTCGCATAGCGCTGGTAGCACAGCCCGAATCCTCCACGACACAAACGTTAGCCAAAATAGCCGACAAGATGTATGATGTCATAAACATCACATCTCAAAGCGTCAGCCAAGTCAATAGTCCATACCGGCAATCACGTGAACGCAGTGGAGACAGAACTCCCCGTTCAACACAAGCACCAAACACACTCGAAGCAAGACTGTCGAGAATCGAGTCCAGACTCGACGGGCTACTCCGAGGTCGAAGCCGTTCGCGTGGGCGACGAGCTCCCTCACGAAATCGAACCCGCAGTCCCAGCAACAACACGTACCAACATGGTAAATGCTGGTTCCACACAAAGTTTGGTAGAGCCGCCAGAAAATGCACGCCACCGTGCAATTTCACCACGTCGCAACCATCGACGTCCGCGGCCGCCGTAAAGATGGACATTGACCACCAAAAAAACTGTTAGAGTCACGGGTTGAGAGCAACATGCCTCCCTTTTGGTGGTCTAGGTGTGAAGCTGTCTTGGGGGAATCAAGTTGGTACTTGTTGCCAGCTCCGTATCTTGCAGCTTCCACAAGTGTGCGTGTTACCTCCCCGTGGTGACCACCGGGCAACTATTACACCATGTGGTGTACTAGGCGAAAACACGGCGCTAAATAACTGGGCCGGGTTAAGGTGTCAACCGTACCGTGCTGATAACCGGCCAGGCTGGGGGCCCAGTATAAAAACTAGCCCAGCCTCTAACGGTGTATCCGGATACTTGGCGCCCTCCGGATCATGTAGCCTTACCTGTGTATTGCGGATCTCTGCACAGGTGGACCTCCTTTCTCCGCTACTCGTGGGACCTATTATGGCAGAAAATTTAAAAACAAAAGAGAC
This sequence comes from Tipula unca, assembly GCA_951394425.1. NCBI lineage: Eukaryota > Metazoa > Arthropoda > Insecta > Diptera > Tipulidae > Tipula > Tipula unca. Next base: position 191,784,330 of record OX596380.1, read on the forward strand.
CGGTGCTCTTAAAAAACCGGAAACCAGTGCTGTGGAGACATCGGCCTTTAGGCCCGGTCTCCAAAGTGCATTTAGGGGCTTAAGACCAAATGAGGCTGGCCCCTCGAAACCAAAGGGCAAAGGCACGAATGCTGGCCCTCCAGTGTCAGCGAACTATCAGACCAGGAAGAGAGCCTGGCGGATGATCTCCAAGATCAGCAACATTCCGTTGGAGCAGAGAACGGATAGGGACAGGGATACGCTTGCGTGGGCAAGGCGTATCACTGAGCCACATCAGGAGGGTTCCGAGATCTCACAGCCGAAAAGGCAGAGATCTGATGATGAACCGCCTACGGAGGCTAAAAAGAAGCGGGTTCCGGATGTCACCAGGCCCTTCAACGAGGTGCTAAAGGAGCACCTGATCATGGCAGTCGTGGACCGGGCTCAAGAAGATGGGAGCATTACGACCCTTAACTGGAGGAAGGTGGAGAAGGCCTTAGCCGCCATCTTCCTAAAAATTATGAGGGAGAACCCAGGACCTGCTCCGTCTTGCCGAGACGGAGGATGGCACCGGAATCACGTCAAACTGACTGCCTGTGCCGATGAAAGGTCGGTGACCCTCTACAAAAAGGCGATCGGCAGCCTGGGGGAAGTCTGGCCGGGGGCCAAATTAGAAGTGGTGACTAGGGAAGAAATTCCCTGCAGGCCAAGGGCGCGAGCCTGGATCCCTGCTGAGCCTAGTGATCCAAGGGAGATCTTGGAAATGTTGAAACTCAGCAATCCGGATCTACCAACGGCCACCTGGAAGGTTGCCAGGTTAGAAGAGGTAAAGGCGGAAGCAGATCACAGATCGGCCGTCATTATCATCGACAGAGAATCCGTGGGTGCTTTGGCGAAATCTGGAGGCCTGGTCAGCTATGGATTTGGAGCAATTACGCTCAAAATTTATAAGCGCGATGAGGTTGACAGATCTGGGGCGCCCGCAGCAGGGGGGGAAACCACTTGTGGTGTCCCGCCTGGTGTTGGTGACCCAGAAGTCCGCAGCATCCCGGAGGATGCACAGGAGACACTATCCCTGGACTCGGAGATTTCGAGATCATTGGGACTAAGCTGTGCGCTCCTAACGGACGAATCAATGTCAGAGGAGTCTGACTCAACAGTGGTGGAGGGAAGCAATAACTAATGCTTAAGATCCTTCAGATCAACCTCCATCACTGTAAAGCCGCCTCGGCGGCCCTTCTTCTAAAAATGGAATCTGAGTCCATTGATGTGGTTCTGGTCCAGGAACCTTGGGTCAATGATGACCGGGTGCTGGGTCTCAGAACTCCCAAATATAAAATACTACATGCGAAAAATGAAGGTAAGATACGTTCTTGCATTCTCGCTAAAAATAATCTGAATATTTTTATACTACTGAATTACAGCAACGCTGATGTAGTGGTGACTAGCATCGAGATGGATGGGCAAAATCTCTGGCTAATATCGGCCTACCTACCATACGAGGAGGAAAATATACCACCAGGTAGGTTGGGCAGTGCAATAATGGAGGCTCGAAAACGAAAGATAGGAGTCATCATGGGTAGTGATGCTAATGCGCATCACTCAATTTGGGGGAGTACAGACATAAACAGGCGAGGTGAGTTACTCCTTGATTTTATTTTAAGTACTAACCTAAATATATGTAATGTCGGGTGTAAGCCAACCTTCATTACTAAAAATAGACAGGAAGTGTTGGACATCACACTTGTCTCGGATTTTATTAAGGAGAGGGTATTGAACTGGAAAGTGTCCGAAGACCATTCCTTTTCTGACCATTGTTATCTCCAGTACGAAGTGGATACAAAACCCACTAGCAAACCACCCTTCAGAAATAGGAGGAAAACTGATTGGGATTGTTTCAGAACCATTCTAGGTAACTTATTACCGGTATCGGTTCCAAACCCTCCTGCATCTACACAGGAGCTTGATGCTCTAGTAACCAAGCTATCTGATGCTTTTAACAAGGCCATGTTAGGTGCATGTCCTATCAGTAGACCCTTGGGTAAATCTCGGCCACCCTGGTGGTCGAAAGAACTCCAAGGTACTCGTATGAAATGCAGGAGACTGTTCAAGAAAGCGAGGAACACAAATGCTGCTGCAGATTGGGACTGTTATAAACAAGTCCTCAAAACCTATAAGTACGAGCTGAGAGCAGCCAAAACGAGGGCCTGGAAGCTCTACTGTGGCAATATTCAGGAGTCCTCGGAGGCGGCCAGGCTACGCAAAGTACTATGTTCTAGTCCTTCCATCCCGAGTTATCTACAACGACCGGATGGTTCATGGACTACATGTAGTGAGGAATCCCTGGAGCTATTACTAGAAACGCATTTTCCAGAGTGCTCGGTACTAGCTCCGGAGAGACCCATGATAAATAGGGGTATAGACTCCGTAAGTCATATAGTAAAAAGGCGGAGTATCCTATGGGCAATAAACAGCTTTAAGCCATACAAGTCGCCAGGACCTGATGGCATTATCCCAGCGGATATCCAGCGAACTATTGACTTAACCCTACCCTGGCTGGAAGTTATCTTCAAAGGCAGCCTAGAACTTTGTCACATTCCTAGAAAGTGGACTGAAGTAAAAGTTATATTTATACCTAAGGCGGGAAAAAGCTCTCATTGCTATCCCAAAGACTTTAGGCCCATAAGCTTATCTTCTTTTCTGTTGAAAACACTGGAAAGGCTAATAGAGGCTTACATTAGAGGCTCAATAAAGCCGGGCGAGCTGTCGGGATCTCAACACGCGTACTGTAAGGGACGATCGGTGGAAACAGCTCTCCACTCCCTTATAGGCCCGATTGAGAAATCACTTGAATATAAGGAATATTCAATGGTGACCTTCTTGGATATAGAGGGGGCCTTTAGCAACGTCAGACCGGGGGCAATCACTCGGGCCCTTGCGTGTCTGGGGGTAGACGTGTCACTCAGGGGCTGGATAGATCATATGCTTAGAAGCAGGATCGTGACAGCTTATCTGGGTGGGGCGTCCGCCGGCAGATACGTGAGCAGAGGGACACCTCAAGGTGGGGTTCTATCCCCCCTTCTTTGGAACTTGGTCATAAATGACCTGTTACTAAACCTGGAAGGGCAAGGCTTCAAGGTGGTTGCTTACGCGGATGACGTTGCTATTGCGGTCTTCGGTAAATATCCTAGTACGCTGAGTGAGCGCATGCAGTGCGCGCTTGGCTACCTCTCTGAGTGGGCACGCGGCTGCGGACTGAACGCAAACCCACAGAAAACGGAGCTGGTCCTCTTTACCAGGAAGCACAAACTTCCACAGTGTGACCCGCCGACATTAAATGGTACTCGCTTGATCTTTACGGATAGAGCAAAATACCTCGGACTACTTTTGGACAGCAAGCTAAGCTGGAAACCAAACATCGTAGAGAGAGTAAAGAAAGCTACTATAGCGCTCTACTCCTGCAAAAATGCCATTGGAAAAAGATGGGGTATGGAGCCCCACATAGTACACTGGCTCTACGTCTCAGTGGTCAAACCTATACTGCTGTATGGGGTTGTCGTCTGGTGGCCAGCGTTAAAAGTTATGGCCAACCTGAAACTATTGATGAAAGTTCAAAGAACGGCCTGCTTGTGTATAAGTGGGGCTCTCAGGAGCACACCTACTCAAGCTCTGGAGATTCTCTTTCATCTTACTCCATTGGATATTGCGGCCGAGCAGCTTGCATCTTGCACAGCCATTCGGCTCAAATCCATATCTATGTGGACCTGTAATAATGCAGGGCACTCATCTATCCTATGCAACAGGGGTATTCCGGAAGCTACCGACTACGCTATCCCTTTGCCATCTGTTGAGATTAAATTCCAAACTGAGTTTCCCACCAGAGAGGACTGGGTGAACGAAACGGTTATGGACAATGAGGCCTTAAGCTTCTTCACGGATGGCTCAAAAAGGGATGGAGGGGTTGGCTGCGGGGTATTCTGTGAGGCACTAGGGGTTAACCTCTCTTTTCGTCTTCCCGACTTTTGCAGCGTTTTTCAAGCTGAACTGACCGCGATAATGGAAGTCATGGACTGGTTGAAGTATAATGTAATATCTACGAGGGATATTCGCATTTTTACGGACAGCCTGGCTGCTATTAAAACGCTACAATCATACTCCCTGACGTCGAAGGTAGCCCAGAACTGTCTGGCATCTTTAAATGAGATGGCTGATCAGTTCAACATCCGCTTGACGTGGGTGCCAGGGCATTTCAATATCGCAGGGAATGAAATGGCAGATGAGTTGGCCCGCAAGGGTACAGCACGCCTAATAATCCAAAGCAGGCGGGATATACAGATACCGCTTGCTTCATGTAAACTGCTGCTTCAAGAAGAAGCCATAAAAGAAACGAACGTCAGATGGTCTAAAGCCAGTTCGTGTGTAACAACCAGGCAGATCTGGCCTGGACTTGACCGGTCCAGATCAGGCCAACTGATATCGCTTCGACGGCAACATATTGGTATGGTCGTGGGAGCTATAACGGGACATTGTCTCATTGGGATACATGCGAGCAGACTGGGTGTCCCAGCCCACGATTTCTGCCGCAGCTGTGGTGATGAGGAGGAGGAGGAAAATGTGCTCCATCTGCTCTGCACCTGCCCTAGTCTAGCGTACAGCAGAACAAAATTTATGGGAACTTCCCCCTTGAACGACCTCTCGGATCTTAGTAAAATCGAGATCCGGGACTTTAAACGCTTCTTGGTAAGCTCAGGATGGTTTAGCGAGTGAAGAGGAGGAAACTCGAATGTGGTACAGCTACGGACCAATTTTGTGTCTATGCTAGTCCTTTAGGACAGCCACCCTTACCTAACCTAACCTAACCTAACATGCCTCCCCTGACCACAAACACACCTTATACGTCACGTTTGTTTGTGTACGATAGACACAACAAACTCACCTACCTAGTCGACACTGGCGCTGACCTTTCGGTTATTCCAGCCATGAATTTCAAAATGAATTACACATTATCAAATCGAAATTCAAATCTAGTCTTATCGGCTGCCAATGGTTCAATCATCCACACGTACGGCACAAAATTGCTAACGTGGATATCGGACTCAAACGAACCTTCACGCACGCTTTCATACTAGCTGCAGTGAATCGTCCGATCATTGGCGCCGATTTTCTAAGCAAATTCGGACTTCTTGTCGATGTCAAACACAAACGGCTGATTGACCCAGCTACAAAGCTGTCAATAAACGCCACAATGGTTCGTGTTAACACACCAACACCGATCCATTTTAACATCGACAACGGCTACGGCACTCTGCTCAAAAAGTACCCACTACTTACAGCAGAGCCGAACTACAAAATGCCAGTCCGACACAACGTGGTACATCACATCGTCACGGAAGGCCATCTTCCCGTGTCGAGGCCACGCAGACTAGATCAGGTGCGTCACAAAGCTGCACAAGCAGAATTTCAACACATGGTGGAATTAGGGATTTGTCGAACATCGACATCTTCCGTTTCTTGCCCACTTCACATGGTCAAGAAGAAAGATCAAGACTGGAGGCCATGTGGGGACTATCGGCGTTTAAACACGGTTACGATACCGGATCGCTACCCGATACCCCACATTCAAAACTTCACCATGCACTTGCATGGCTGCAAAGTTTTCTCCAAACTTGATCTCATCAGAGGTTATCACCACATTCCCGTGGCACCTGAAGACGTTTTCAAAACGGCAATCACAACACCATTTGACCTCTTCGAATACACCCGAATGCCATTTGGATTACGCAATGCCGCACAAACGTTTCAGCGCTTCATGAACGAAGTCGTTTGGGATCTCGACTTCGTTTTCGTCTACATAGACGACATTCTTGTGGCATCACAAACTGAGGACCAACACAAACTCCATCTGGAAACACTTTTCCAACGACTTGTCGAGTTTGATGTTCACATCAAGAGCTCAAAATGCGTCTTCGGCGCATCCACTCTTGATTTCCTCAGCCACAAGATCACCGCTAATGGCATCCTTCCGTCACAAGACCGAATCAATGCCATTAAAGAATTCCCAGCTCCAACCTCAATCAAAAGTATTCAGAGATTCATCGGCATGGTCAACTACTACCACCGATTTATACCAAAGCTCACTGAAATACTCAACCCAATTCACAGCCACCTGGCAGTACTACTACGTAAGCCCAAAACCGCCAAGAACTTCTCTTGGCCTGACGAATGTCAACACGCATTCACGTCACTAAAGGCTGAATTGGCACGCACAACACTCTTGTCACATCCACTGAGCGACTCAAAGCTCAGCATAACTACTGATGCATCAAACACTGCTGTCGGAGCAGTCATGCAACAGTACAACGACAAGTGTTGGGAGCCCCTGGGATTCTTCTCAAAGAAGCTCTCGGATGCCGAAAAGAAATACTCTGCACTCGATCGGGAATTACTCGCAATATATCTAGCAATCAAACACTTCAGATATTTTGTCGAGGGTCGGGAATTCACAATTTACACCGACCACAAGCCTCTCACTCGAGCAATTCAGTCTAAAACTGAACGCAATCCAAGGCAAGCACGCCACTTGGATTATATTAGTCAATTTACGACGGACATCCAGCATGTTCAAGGTACCGACAACGTTGTCGCGGATACACTTTCGCGCACAACATCAAACGAAACGGCCACAGTCGAGACTCACTTCGACTGCAACAAAATCGCACAAGCGCAAAAAGCAAACTTAGAACTTCAGAAATTACTTTCTGGTTCCACACGTCACACTAGTTCATCACTGAAACTAGAGCTTTTCAAACTACCTGGCCTCGAAATCTACTGCGAAACATCTACGGGTGCAAATCGCTCGTACATCGCAGAGCAACTACGTCGAACCATCTTCGACACACTACACCGGTATCTCACATCCTGGTGTCCGCGCAACTCGTAAATTGATTACTGCTCGATACTTTTGGCCCAGCATAAACAAAGACGTGACCCATTGGGCACAATCCTGTTTATCCTGCCAAAAATCAAAAGTCCAGCGACACACAAAATCGCCTCTTGGACAATTCGCAATTCCACCTGGTCGATTCGAGCACATTCATTTGGATGTCGTAGGACCACTTCCTCCATCCAATGTATACTCATATCTACTCACCTGTGTCGATCGTTTCACTCGATGGCCAGAAGCGTACTGCATGAGCGACATGTCTGCAGCAACCATTGCCACCACATTCGTACAAAACTACGTATCACGATTTGGCGTTCCACTTGACATCACCACTGATCAAGGAACCCAATTCGAGTCGAAGCTTTTCTCGGAGTTAACGAAACTCCTCGGCTCGCATCGTATACGTACAACGGCTTACCATCCGCAAGCCAATGGCATGGTTGAACGTTTCCACCGCCAGCTCAAAGCTGCTCTCAAGGCCCGAGGCAACACAATTCACTGGAGCTCCGAAGTACCAATCGTTCTACTTGGTATGCGAGCAACGGTCAAAGAAGATTTGAAGTGCTCACCAGCTGAAATGGTTTACGGTCAAACCATCAAGCTACCCGGTGAGTTCTTCGTCGAACATCCTCTACCGTCTCCATCCACAACCGACACAGTCATCGACCAACTCCGCACCACCATGCAAAATCTTATCCCCACGGCAACAAGACCAACGAATGAAAGCAACATATTCGTTCCCAAATCGCTCAACAATTGCGATTACGTCTTTGTCCGGGTTGATAAGGTTCGTACTGGATTACAATCTCCATACGATGGGCCATACAAAGTTATACGCTGCTTACGCAAGCAATTCATTGTCTCAATCAAAGACAAACACCACTCAATCTCAATCGACAGATTGAAACCGGCGTACGGTATTCTCAACACGGCTGATCAGATATCAGCCAGCAAACGATATAAAACCGTCCGGTTCACCGTATAACGTCTCAAAACCTATGGTTTCTCATCTGGAGAGGGTGTACTGTAGCAGCTCGAATATTCGACTCACCGATATTCGATTCTGCCACAAACAAAACAATTAGTGAAATTCAAATATAAACCAACTTATTTGAATTAAGCGTTCACTAACCCCATCACATATCCATCTATCCAACCACCACTATCTAATAACCGAACCATTACTATAAAACATTTATAGTAAAACAAGTCCGCCATCTAACAACATCACCACGAACAACAATGTTCGGTGATGCAACACTAATGCATAAGTGGAATGTCGACCGTCGCCGGCGCATCTGTTCCCTCTCCAATATACGACATGTATATTTGGACACGAAGGCGACGTCATACAACAAAAACAAGACAACACAATATTGTCTTCCATTGCGATTTTTTACCTCACAACAAGCACATGTAAAACGGTGGTGGAAATTAAATAAAATTAAAATTAATATAATTAGTTTAGTATTGATAAATTATAAATAAACAAAATTAAATAAACAATTAAAAATTATAACAATAAATAAATAATTAAATATACATTTAAATAAAAAAACAAATTATAAATAATTACAAAAAATTTATTATACATTGGTGTAAAGTGATTTGTTTTATTTGTGAGAAGTCTGTGCCAGACACAAAAATAGGAAACGATCCTATATGCTTTCCCATCTGGGTGCTTCGTGTCATAAACAGAGTACCCATTAATTTTAAAATAGTTATTTTTGGTGAAGAGTGTTTCAGATATTAACATTATGTCAATATTGTGCTCAGAGGAATGCTTGAACCTCTGCTTTATGTTGTACTAGGCCGCTTTCATTTCATATGGCTATTTTGAGGACAATCATTTTTGATTTTTAACGACTATCTGCATCAACGTGTTCATATTCTGCATCATTAGATCCATGGTTCTCTGCATCATCCCCATGAAGCTTTGCATCATGTTAGTTACCTTGCTTAAACCTGCAGGGATGTTTCCTTCTTCGTTTGTTTGAACTTTATAGGAGTGGTACCCTTAAGGATTTTTGCATATGAAACCTCTTGATGCACACTACTGTTAACAGTTGCTTTTGGTTGGTTGTTTTGTGCGTTATGATATGAAGCTTCTGGTCCCCTTTTGGTTTAGTGGAAGAATGAAGATTAAGCATTCGTTGTTCTGCTCGCTGCCTTGGATTGATTCTTCTCTTCAATCCTAGATGAATTGGACACCCTTTATAATTTGCAGTGTGATTTCCGCCACAGTTGCTGCATTTTCTCACTGATGCTTCCTTTTTTTTTTTGTTGCAAGCATTTAAGTTATGGTGGTCACTTATCTGAGGTTATGGAGTTAACAAACATCGCTTAAAGTGTAATATGCTTTAGGTTGTCCATACTCTTGGCACTTAACACACTGTACCTGTTCAATTGCTTTTCTGGGTTCCTCAATGGTAATTCCTCTATGCAGAGATATTTCAAGTCAAATATTGCATGTTTCTCTTTGATTTTTTTCATTATCTGGTTCTAGGGAGCCTCTATACCTTTTAACATGACGACCAATCGTTTTTGACTTTTCAGTTGGTAAGTGTAGTAATGTTTCCAACTTCGTCAAAATGTTTAACCAACGCTCTGCATTTTCGTTTCTTTTATAACTCCTCTTTTTATCACAGAGATATATTTCACTATTAGTAATGAACTTGGTTGTTTTAGCGAGCTCTCGATTTGATTCTTCCCTCAAATAGATTGGTGGCGATTTCTCTGGTTTTGCAGCTTTTTCGGACGGCAGATCTTCAACAACCAAACAAGAATACCGGCTGCTTTGAGTTAATTCAACGCTAGCTAGCTTGGCCAATTTACTAGAAAATCACTGGCTTGGGTGGTTTTTTGGTTATATGCTGTTTGTTAATTCTGCCAATTCTGAAGATCGTGAAGTATTACACATTGACAGTGAATTAGAAAACGAAAATGAAATTATCTATGTTAATTTCTGTTTAATCATCGATGCAAATATTGGTTTGCAGCAATGTGATAAAAATGATTAAGACATCATTAATCAAAAATTCAATTTTACAAGGCCATGTTACCAAACAAGATGGTAAACCACTGGCACTATAATTACAATGGTGAGGCGATTTTTACTCATTAAAAACTGTGTAAATCAAACTCTGCAGGAACTGAGAATGCCGACAATATCTGAAGAATAAATACTTGTTTTATAGATATTTTAGAAGTGATTCCTCCAATGGAAGTGGCCACTAAGGAATTAAGCAAGAATTCTGCAACACTTCTACCACTTCGAACAATTAAATTTGTATTCCTCAAAATGAAAGAAATAATCACAGCATTAAGCCAAGCTCTTTTGAGGCAACTAAACAAACAGATGAATGAACGTCGCGACAAAACTCTCTTAACATTAATGATATTGTTGGAAATGGTAGTATTCCCCAATATAGTGAATTAGCAATACAAATAATGGAGAGAATATATCTGAATGGATATACTAATGTGTCGTCAGAAGTCGTTGCTGATGAAAATGAATTGGAAATTAGTACGAGCACAACCGAAAAAATTTAACTTTACTACAATACAACTAGGCGATTCCATATCGACAATTACTTACGTAATCCCCACATCTTCTGGTAGAAATTCAAGCTGGACTTAAAAAGGACTTTCAATTACTGGTAAGCACCAAAAAGCGTTCAAATAATTTAATCGTATTATTCAATGCCCTTTTGACAATTAAACTTATTTCAACTACTACAGAGAGAGTTTTTTCAACAGCAGGAAAAATTAAAACTAAATTAAGAACTAAACGAAGAAAAGAGGGATTGGATGACTTAGCATTTCAAGATATTGATGAATTGTTAGTTGATAAAGTTCCTAGCGAAGACGAAAAAATACATATTGGCTTAGAGACTGATGATTCCACAGAAAGCAGTGATAGTGATGAACTAGCTCAACTCACTGCACGTTTAATTCAAGAAAGACTTCAGCTTCAGTCAGTAAGAAACCATTTCGTCACAAACGATTCCATTGTCGAAAGAGCTACAAAGTTCCAACGTGATCTAATACAGTTTTGTATGACTCATTACAGAGCTATACTCGTTAAGAGTTATACAAAGAGCTATCCAACAAAGGATCACAAACGGCTAATAACCGAATTTGATGTTAAGTGCACTGATACCCAATCAGGATATGAGAAAATTATAATCTTGTGAAAAAAGCCACACAAATTGGATTAGTCCGATTATTGGAAGATGATAATGTAGAGAACATTTCGAGTGACGATAGCGATTTTGGACCAGTGGTCCGAAAGCAAATGCGTATGATTTCTGACGAGCGAATAAGTTTATGTTGATTTTACCACAGCCATACTGTTTAAAATTTTTAGTTCCTGAATTTGTGATAATTTTTAATTTATGTATATAATTTTTCGATATGTCAGCATTTGTCACACAAATATCATCTAGATTTATCAGGAGTATAGGCTAACTACTGCCGATTCGTTAAATATTTCAGGTCATCAATTGGCTACAGAGGAGGTCAGAACGATGGGAATGAAGTCTATTCACTACCATACCAACTAATTTATTGAACAATACCTGAAATTATTGATAAACAAATTTCGTATATTTATAAAAGAAGTTAGAAGCTATTTCGGATCATGTCAAAGGAACATTATTCATGTTTGAATTAACAAAATATTCGCCTCTAAAGTGCAGCCGGTGGCGACAATATTTTTAATTATTTTTTATTTTCCAATTTAAAGCAATCGACTAAGTAAATACATATAAGATTTCAAAGAATAGAATTTACAATAAAAATAAAACAAATTAAACCAAAATTTAAAATTATGAAACTTTATAAAGAATAAGAGCTCTTCAAATGATTTGAAGCTGTCATATTTTAAATTACAAAAGATCTAAAAAAAAATTTTATTAGAAATTTTTCAAGTTTTTTTTATAGCGTTGTCTGGATAAATTGAAATCAAAATGATGTTCCACAAATTTGAATGATTTAGCCAACCTATTAATAAGATTGTTATCCCCGTAATCTGTAGAATGGTGTTCCAGATCCAGAAATCGATGAAAACAAAGCCTCCTACCCGGATCATGAATTGAGAGGTTTTCGGTGATGTACGATGATTCAATATGGCCGAGAAGAATGTTTCCTATAAAGGCAGCGTCCAAAAGAACTCTTCTATTATCAAGAGTGCTGATTTTGTAGTCTTGGCACCTTGTCTTATAAGGTGGTAAGCGTGCCACATTTTCATGATAAGATATATCATATACTCATAGTCCCAATTTCGGTTTTCTTTAATAGACTTCCAATTCTTTTGTGATGAATTGAATAGTAGGGACTCCAGACAGTTGCCCTATACTCTACTTGGATCTTACGTAAGCGAAATAGAGTGACAATAATGTTGATTTGTCAGTAATCCACGCTAGCCAAAGGTGGTGATGGTCATTGGCTCTAGTTTTAAAATACGTAACCAGATATCAGACACTATGCGCTAAAAGACAAGGGTCACGTAACTTAAGCGTAACGAACATATAAGACCATGTACATATAATGATACTGAAAACTATATATAAATTATAATTCACAAGAGTTAAAATTTAATTTTTTTTCAGGCTTGGGTACTTGAAAGTTAACTATAAATATATATTTGCTATATATATATACTATTATTGTACGTCTGACAATAACATTAAATTGGCTACAAAAATCAAATCCTCTGTGAGAGCTCTGTACCATCAATATCTTCCTAGAATGGTTTCTTTCGTCGAATATTTTAATATGTCTATTCAATGTAAAAATCCAAATTTTTCAATGTAGTGGATATAGTTGATAAAGTGTTCACTCTCAAAAGTTTAATATCTGCAGCTGAAATAATTGAATCTGTAACCATAAGATTTAAGAAATATGCAGATCTAATGTAGAATATCATATTCTTCTTGAAGAACTGCGGATTACAAAAATGTCCACAATACCTATTATTTCAAAACACGGTTTGCCTTAAACGCTAATATATTTATAATTTATTTTCACATATTCATTCAAAAATTATTATCTAACACATTTTGGCGCAGCCCATAATTCGGTGCCACTAGTAACCAATAAAAATAACGAAATTCTATAAGTGTACAAGAAACGGTTTTAAATTAATATTATTATAAAGGCAGTTGAAAAAACAACGTCTCATTAAACCATCGTAACAAATCATAACTAATGGGGCACACGACTTTTTTTTAATTTAGTTCAATTCTTATTCGTAGGTGGCAATAGCGTAGGAAGGGTATACTTTTTATTACAAATAATTCGTTAATTAAATTTCACCACTTTTCAAGTGAACACAAATTTTTTTAAAAAATTAATCATAAATTTGAAAACTGGCAAAACGTTATCAAAATGGTCTCAAGTTTATAGAAACCAATTTCAATAGGTGCATTTCAAATTCTCAAGGCTGGATCAATGCCATCCCAAAATATTCCACTAGGTAAGTTTTACATATAACGAGAAGTAACAATGTAGCAGAAGGGACGAATGAAATTGCAATCGGAACGCAATTGGATTGCTGGTGTTGTGCCGGTTTCAGAACAGGCACATATCGAGTCCTCCCAAGCCGAGGTTTTTTTGTTACCGAGACGTTTGGAGGTGCAATTTCTGATAGAGACATTTATTTTACAATTTAATTTTAAATAAAATAAGAGAATTTTTAATGGGTTACTTATTTAATAAAATGAATTATATTATGTGTTTACTATTTGGCAAATTTGTTTTTAATATGATATTAATTAAATAATATGTACTTAAAATCCGTATAATTGTTTCGTCTCTAAATTCATCATACATTGTTGGAAACCAAATATGTAATAATAATATGGTTTGACAATACCCAATCGCGACAGTGCTGTCACGGAAACAGCGGCAAGGATTGAATTATAAGCAAGCCCCATTCTATTTAAATATATAAACCAAAAAATCAGCAAAGCACAAATCATATAGGAGTACATCCAAACAAAACAAGAACAAATTCAAAAATGCTTTCAATTTATTATTTCCACACATTCCGAAGTATGCATTTAAAACAAATCACTCTTAGTCCAACATTCCAGAAATGTATTTAAAATCAAAGCTTTTAAAAGTAATATCCATCTAAATACGTTTAATTATTGTCTTGTCTTGTCTTAATAGAGTAATGCAGTTCTTTAAAATAAAATAAAAACAAGAGAAAATATTTCCTTTTCAGCTCACAAAGCTATACAGATAAAAGACAAAGCACAAAAATTATACTGGAGTATTTTGGCAAATGAAAGCTTTAACAAAAATAAGCATTAAAAGATTAAGAAAGACGAACAATAATAAAACTTTATTTTTTTACTACATACATATATACGATTTTTGTTTCCAGTACAACAACAAAAATAATAATGTAAATATACACTTCTAAAAAGGTTTTTGTACGATTTTCCCCACTATTTGCACTGTTAAAAAGTTTCGCAATTCCGTTTCGAAGGGGAAATCATGGACGGTGACGTCACATCGAATTTAAAACGCGCATGCGCACCAATTATCTCATGTTTTGTTTTTAATTATTATGTGAAAAACGGCGCAGGGGAACGGGTCCCCAGTTTCTCCATCAAGGATGATGCAGAAAAATACGATAGAAACGAAAATTATTTTTTATGATTCTTCCATATAATCTCGTGTCATGATAACGCGCATGTCAGTTTACCGAAAAAAATTGTACAAAAACAAGAAAATCGGAAAAATGTTCAAAGCAAAATAAAATAAATGAAAAATACAAAAAAAAAATAAAAATAGTCGAGCGTTTAGTTTTCCATCTCTGAAACAAGAGTGCCAAATTTAAAAAGAAAATAACATGAAAAGTTTTCATCATTTTCTTCTCCTTTAAATACACATACACACACACAAGAAATAATAAATAATAGTGAAAAACTACGTCGGTAATTTTGTTGGTGTACATGGTAAAAATACTAATAAACATTTTCTATTTTCTATCTATAACTTCTTCGTATTTTAGGTGTTCTTTACATTTCCATCATCTATTTTATCTAATTTTCCAACGAAAAACGAAAGAAAATAAATTTTTGATCGTCTTAATATTTCATTTTATGTGTATATGTATATGTATATATAGATATCGCACGGAAAATATACACACATATGTACATACATATCGAGAAAAACGAACAACGAATAAAAGGTATTTGTGTCAAGGTGGTTTCGAGATAAAGGAAAATAACATAACTATATTTTTCTTCTAACCATTTTTGTTATTTTTTATTTTTTTTATTTTTATTAAGTAGACACGAGATGGAAATGGTATTTTTTCTCTGGTTCGTGTGTGAATGATGATTATTGTTGTTACGTAAAGTATAACAAAAAATAAATGGTACAATGATGACATTTTTCGTCGTTTTTCCTTTCGCATTTCTTGTCGTTGCCGTTATTATTGTTGTTGTACTTTATTAGATTTTAATTTACTGTGGGAATATAAAAAACATATATAAATATCGGAATCGACGACGACAACCATAACAATAACAAATAAATAAAAGAAAATGAAAATATTCTTAATGTGAAACAAATATAGATTAAATATGGGGGGTGTAGGACGACGATGTGATTCGATTTTTAATCTAAAGGATATTGTTGAAGGATGCAGATACGCTTATTTATGTGCTTAAGGCACATATCGGTGTACTTTTGAAGATACGGCCGATTCAAAATAATTTTAAATTATATAAAGTCACCTCAGCTGCTTTAGAATACAGTCCAGTTAAGCTTGGCCTGGCCTTACAACAATCTTAACTGGTATTATCTTCCAAACTAAACACATCAGCTAGTTTTTTACAAATTAAATATAGTATAGTCATCAATGGAGGTGATCAGACCACTCGAACAATTTATACACGTACTCCGCAAATGTTGTAGAAATTTTGCAAATAATAGATATATTTATCAGGAAAATAAGACTTGCACCAAAAATCATTGAAAATTTTCAATTTGTTACAAAAGCAACCCTTTGGCTCCTGTGGTCGAGGGTCCTCACATGTCTCGGAAACCTAAATTGCACGACATGTTTCCAAGAATACCACCACAGTATCGTTTGCTCGTCGTATAGTAGGTGAGTAAACCGTTGGATCGCTGGGCTGACGACACGGAGCCGATAAAAATAATCTATTTAGAAAGTGAACCAAATTATTCCCGCTCAAGTACTCGGACACGAGATTTAGGATCGGCCGTGGAACGTGCAGTCATCTTATTAAACTAGGAACGTTGGAATGCCTATATAGTCACATGCATGAAGGAGTATCGGCTGGAACTCTATTTGCCATATATAAAAATGTCCTTCCGAATGATAATAAAGTTTCCATACGATTATATTGAATTTTTTGAGGTTTTTAATTTTTGCACAAATCACCTCTATAGATTTCGTTATTACGGATAAAAGCACGCACATGTTGTTTGATTCTCCCTATTTCTGGCATAACTGCCGGTGTGACTTTTGCACGTCAGCACTCTTTCCACTATACCCCAAAATTGTTCGATACATCGAAAACCTGTGGCCTCCTTGAGATAACATTGATTTGATTAATCTCGTGCAAATTTATTGCTTCTGTTAGAATTAGAGTTGTGTGAACGAGCTATATGGCGAAAACTTTACTGCTGAATCGTGTTGATGAATTAGCGGCAAAACACGACGTTATGACAAATGTGACTAAAATCTGGCTCCACAACTGCAAATTGCTGGCCAAATCATACATTCATAGCTTCTGTTGAAATCTACATTCTATTTCTGCAAGTATAAGAGCCATCTCTTGTGTATGACCGTAATGAAAATATGCCGTAATGGTCAAATAAGCTTAGTCCATTCATGTTGCTAAAATTTTCAATTTTCTCTATTGAATTGGCAAACATAAAATATTTGTATAGCACCAAATTTCTATACGTCGGTGGTACAGTAAGCACAATCGATGTATTTGGAATTGTGAACTTGAGTTCAATCCTCGGTTTGGCATTAACTAATTTTTAATTTAATTTATTTAATTTCTCCCTTCAATTGGCAAATATAAAGGATGAGTGTAGCGGCAATTCTATATATGGAAATGGTGAGGTGGTAAAGTAAGCGGTGTCATAGGATTTGGAATCGTGGATGTTCTGAAGTGTTCGAACCTAGATTAGAGTAAACAAATTTAGCGGGCATCCCCACATTTCTCATTAAATTAAAAATTTTTGATTTAAAAATGACCAATTTGCATTAAATTAAAAATAAATTTTGAGGCTTGAACTAGTCATGATTAACAATCACAATCCATCCAATCACACAGGCTCTTTTCCCACCGAGCCACCGCCCTACACATAAATAGTGATATTCTTATCGTTTATAGCTGCCTGGCATACCACTTGAATAAAAAAATTGAAACTTTTAATTTTATTTCACCATCACCATAATTTTATTTGTAATTTTATTTCACCATCACCGATTTAACAGAAGAAATTAAATCAAAACATGTTTGGCTCGTAATTTTCCTCGAATCCAAAGTTAATCACTCTACTACCTCGTCCACCCCCGTATATATATATTTGTTCTTTTTAGACTTTCCAATTGAATTAAGAATCTTGGGAACATTTTTTAACAGAAGCTGAGTTGAACAAAAAATGTCCCAACCTTAATATCGTTTGAAACTTAACTGAACTGCATAGTGCCAGATGCAACAATTAATACGATGACATTCCAAGCAGTGTATTTCGAAGAAGTTAAAAATCTGACAAAGATATTCCTCCTTATGTTCTTAAAAATTATAAAACTTCCGTTTCAGTCAATGTAACTTGATGCGATTTTCTAGGCGGGCCACATTATTGACCACTGACCATACAAGTTTTAAGTTTAAGGTATAGTGAAAGTCAGACCCAAGAATGATTGGTTTGATGACGAGTGTCGTCTTGCAGTTGAACAACAAAATATATAAATATATATGTGAATTGTAGTGAATTGCAACAACGTCTCATAATCGCGAGGAAAACGAAGGCTACTCTTACTAGGAGGGCAGCTAAGCGAATTTGCAGACTCAGCAATGAGCGCAGTTCACGTAATTTCTTTAAAGGAATTACTGGATTTCACCATACTTTGAGGCCTGCGTCAACCGCCATTCGGGACCGGGATTGAGACCTGTGTGTCAACATCGATGTAATACTCGACGCACGAAGTGGGCACTTTACCGACCCTGCCCTACAATAAATATTGGATAGAATGACCCCTCTAACGGAGGGCCTGGTTTGTGACTACCAAGGAAGGATTTCGTCCGAATCGATCAGGTCTTTTCGCTGCGGATTCTATCTAAATATTATTAGACTACCATCCCCATACATCAGGTGTTCCTGGATGGTTTGTGGTCTGCGCTGGAATACCTAGGAAAGCCAACAAAATTGGTACGATTGTGTAGGATGATAGTGACACAGTTTAAAGAAAGCTACTATAGCGCTCTACTCCTGCAAAAATGCCATTCGAAAGAGATGGGGTATGGAGCTTCCACATAGTACACTGGCTCTACGTCTATTAAACCTATACTGCTATATGGGATTGTCGTCCGATGGCCAGCGTTAAAATTTATGGCCAACCTTAAACTATTGATGAAATTCTAAAGGACGGCCTGCTTGTGTATAAGTGGGGCTCTCAGGACACACCTACTCAAGCTCTGGAGATTCTCTTTCATCATACTCCCTTGGATATTGCGGCCGAGCAGCTTGCATCTTGCACAGCCATTCGGCTCAAATCCATATCTATATGTGGACCTGTAACAATGCAGAGTACTCATCTATCCTATAGCAACAGGGGTATTCCGGAAGCTACCGAATACGCTATTCCTTTGCCGTATGTTGAGAAGAAATTTCAAACTTAGTTTCCCACCAGAGAGGACTGGGTGAACGAAACGGTTATGGACAATGAGGAACTAAACTCTTCCCGACTTTTCCAGTGTTTTTCCAGCTGAACTGATCGCGATAATCGAAGTCATGGACTGGTTGAAGTATAATGTAATATCTACGAGGGATATTCGCACTTTTACGGGCAGCCTAGCTGCTATTAAAACGCTACTATCATACTCCCTGACGTCGAAGGTAGCCCAGAACTGTCTGGCATCTTTAAATGAGATGGCTGATCAGTTTAGCATCCGCTTGACGTGGGTGCCAGGGCATTTCAATATCACATTGAATGTAATGGCAGATAAGTTGGCTCGCAAGGGTACAGCACGCCTAATAACCCAAAGTAGGCGGTATATAAAGATACCGCTTACTTCATGTAAACTGCTGCTTCAGGAAGAAGCCATAAAAGAAACGAATGTCAGATGGTCTAACGCAAGTTCTTTTGTAATAACCAGGCAGATCTGGCCTGGACTTGGCCGGTCCAGATCAGGTAAACTGATATCGCTTCTGATATTGGTATGGTCGTGGGAGCATTGGTAGTATGCTAGTCCTTTAGGCCGGCCACCCTTACCTAACCTAACCTACCAGTATACTTCATCTGTTTGGTTCATGGTTGTGCCATCTTAGTTGAATCATCAGCTTCTTCTGTGGGCACTTAGCACTGTATGATCGTTATGTTTCTTATTTTTTAGTAGAATCCTGCGATTCTTATTCTGCTACTTATAAGTTTCCATTCGAGTAGTGCTTTCCTTTTCGAGTGTTTTACTATATGTGATTGTTTGGCTAGGTCGACTAAAATGTGGTATCGAAGTTTATTGTTTTTTGTTGCTAAATTTAAGTCCACCTTTGCTAACACTCATATTAAAACACACGTAAAATTGTATTACATCAGTGCGTGTTTGAATTTACCGAGCAATTTTATCTTCATACGGTGAAAAGAATAGTGTGGGCACTAATTGAATGATATGCGGCCTTGCCGACCTTGCCCACTATTACGGACGGCGCCTGGTGGTTACATTTCTTAGATACAAATGGAATTTAGAATTAATCTTACATACTTAAAAAACGTTGCAGTATCTCAGAATAAATAACTTAGCTATATATTTTCCAAGAAACTTTATACGTTTTAGGTTTACTCGCGGCCAAATATATTATATTTTCCAGCAATATTTTTTAAAACAAAAATTAATTAAAATTCTAAAAATTTGGTATTCTGATGAAAAAATGATTTTTGAAGTATGAGTTTTGAAAAAATGATCACTGGTCATTCAATATATAGACTTTCGAATTTATTGCCATCGCATATATTTACAACATTCTTTTGTAATTTAAAACAAAAAAATTGGACGAGTACTTGGAATGTCTGCACCATGCGTTAATATGAATTCCGTTTATCTTTTATTCGTGGAAGTAAATCATTTCTATGTGGAATATGGATATGGTGGCCTGACATTTTAATATATACATATATACGTATTTATGTATATATCTAGGCGAGTATAGCTATGCATGTATGTGTATACACACTGACTGACACACACACACACAATACATATATACACATAATATAATATTATTTTAAATTCCAGAATCCAAAAGCACAAAAAAAATGTATAAAATATGTTGCATCCTACATTATTTATTATCTCGAAATGTTATCATTATGATAATCATAAAGCATACATTCTCTTCTTTATTATATATGGAGCTATATATGTATGTATGTACATTTTCTGTCATAGTAACAAACAACAGTTGCTGAATTAAATGAGCTTTATTTCGGTATAAATTAAATTTAGGCGTTACTGAATCCATCCAACAACAACAAAAGTTTTCTTCTTCTTACAATTATTCTGCCTCTTCTATACCAACATGGATCATATATACGTATGTATATGTATAAGAAAATTCTACAATTCTTCTTCTTTTCTTCAGCTGATAAACAAATATTTGATACCCATTATAATCTCAAAACAATGTGAAATATATTATTCTTAAATGATTCTCTGGTTGTTTGTGGTTTGGTTGCTTGCTAGCGCGCTTTATATATTTGGAGGCGAAGTATAAGAAGATACGTAAATCTAACGGTTTTTTTTTGTAAGATAAAACCTTAATCCACACGTACTTTCAATTGTAATGGAATAAAACAAAAATTATTTATTTAAACAGAACGAACCCAAATCCAAATGGTAGATGATTATTAATACCTTTTGTGTTGTTTGTTCAGCAATGATGTTCGTACGTTGTGCTTTTCTATATATAAATATACATACATTTATAGAAATCTTGTGTATTGCTTGCTCTATTCTTATATAAATCTGGGTTTTATTTTTATTTAATTTCTTTTTTTTTTTTTTTTGCGAGAAATCTCACACCTCACATTTAGACAATTTCAATGTCTTTTTATATTGACACTGTTGTTGTTGTTATTGTTTTATGCTGGTTCGATTTTTATTTGAGCATTTTTTATATTCCCACAGTAAATTAAAATCTAATAAAAATAACAGTAATGTGATGGAAAACGAGGGAAAATGTCATCATTATGCCATTTAATGTTTATATGTATTTAGATCGACCTAGCTTTTTGTTTCAATTGTTTTATAATATAAAAGGTGGACGACTAAAATCTCAGAATTATTTCGTAAAATATTCGGGGTTGAAACAAGCAACTACATAAAATATAAATATAAAAAAACTAGTGTCAAGAAATCAGGTCATCGAATTACAAGACGTACGTAACTATATATGATATGCTGCGCGCGCCTCTTGCGAGACCTTTAATAAAAACTCTGAATTCTAATGTATGGATTTATTACTGAAAGAAAGAAAGCCTATTGAATTTTTTTGAGTTTTTTTTTTTTGAATTGATTCAACTGTTTTAATGTGATAAGGGATCCATACAACGCTACCATACTCACGTATAGAGTGTACGAGTGAGCAATATAAGGTTTTAGTAACCCAAACGTTATTAAATTCAGATGCTCGACTATATGAACCCTAACATGGCGTGAGATTTTGAAATAATTGAGTCATAATGAAGATTAAAATTATGTTTGGTATCCAATAAAATACCGAGGTCTTTGATATTATCAACTCGTTGTATAGGCTCGTTGTTTATGAAATAATCATAACTACTATATTTTTTTACTGCAGCATTCGTATGAGACATCATTGACTGTTTGAATTGTGTGACCAATTTTGAGATCGCCAGCAAAAAATAGATGATTAATACCAAATAATTTAACGGATAAGTCAGAAATAACAATATTGAAGAATAGCGGTCCCAGATGGCTGCCTTGAGGAATTCCTTTTACTTATACTTCATCAGAAAGCACATCTAGGAATTTAACTCTTTGTATGCTATTAGTGAGATAACATTTAATTCAATTTAGTAACGTGCCCCTAATTCCAGAATAATTTAATAAATGAAATAACGCGGAAAATATATTCTATAATAATATAAAACATGGTTTGAACACCAAAAATTAGACTCGATCCGAGTCGCAGTGACCGCACGAAATCTTTGAACAGACTAACCCATGATACAAATAAGAAGATAACATAAAAGTACTTTTTCTTTGGTGCGCCCAAACGCACTATTTTTTCTGGTTAAAAAAAAAGTACTGGTAGAGAGAAAACAAAAAAATCATAATAAATTTTAGTCATGTCATGATTTGAAATCCATCAAAATCAGAGTACTTTGTATGATAATCACCACAGAATTTCTACAAAACGATAATTAATACATATTTAATAAATCTAATTTAATTTTACTTATTTAATAAATCTATCAAAAATATTTATGTAACATATAAACAAAAAATTATCTCGATCAGCTAAAAAATCCGATCTTTCTCGCTGCACCGTGTTGAACAATTTTCATTATACATATTTAAGAAACTAATAAGCATTAAGCACACAGAGAAAAAAACAAAAAAATTATAAACATCATCACTCATCAGATGATCAGGTAAAACGAGAGAGTACGAGAAGGTAGAGAAATAACAGAGAGGTAGAAATATGCATACGTACGTAGGATGCAATGCAATTATGCAATGCAATTTTTATGTATACGAAAATATCATTTTATGTTGAGAGAGTAGTTTCATAGCGATAGAGAGCAAAACGCACTGTTTACAAACAGTTTTATATGAAAATTGCTGAATACTGGTAACGGCTGGGCTAAGGTTCCACTATTTTCTGCATAAAATAAATTTTATAAATCAAATATCTGCACAAAAAAATAATTTGAGGTTATATCTAATTTAATTAGCGCATTTATTTTACACATTAATGGTGCGTTTTTTATTATAAAGGTTTTTATCATATTTACCTACATAAACATAAAATGTTATATATTTAAATTATTAATTATAATTAATAAATAAAATAAAGTTCAGCGATTTTCAGTTCGTAGGATATTGGTTTATATTTTGACGTTTTCTTCAGTTCGCGCAATAATTTTCGCCGTATTAGGAAGTATGGCAGAAAAATTTAACTAAATTATAAAATGTTCTTAAAAGTTCGATGGTCTTCGTCGCTATCTATTTCCTTTTCAGAAATTAATGAAAAAATTTTGAATTGTACTAAAATTATGAACGTTTGTACAAAATATATAACGATCCACAACCAACATTCTATACACATTCGTGAGTAATGTAAAGAAAATGTGGCAAGTGTACACACATCACAAATGTTGGCTTATGGTCGCCAAAAAGGCGAATGTGCTAACATTTGTACCAACATTTGGTCACATTACACCAAAGTATATCGACTACAGACGTTCTATTATCACATTTTCAATATTCGATAGATGTTTGTTTCTTTTTTTTCTTTTTTTCTCGAACTAAAGTGTGCTCCACTCCAATAAATTTGCAAACTATCACTTTCTCCTCTTTTCACTTGCCATCGAAAATAAAAATATTGATGATATTTTATCAAATGAATTTATAGAAATTGAAATTGAAAATGTGATGGTAGAACATCCCAGCACAGGTAACAATTGCGCATACGTCAACAATTTAAATGCCCAAAAACCAACAACAATTCGTTAAGATGGTGGCATTAGTTGTGATATTTCTATATGTTACTATTGGAATTTTAATGCTTACATAAATATATAAATGATTTTTGAATTGAGTTCAATACAATTCATTAAATTGTTGCGACTTTTAAATTTGATTTGAACGCAGTCAAAAAATAATTGTATTAATACTTTTGTGTTTCGAAGGGTTTTTAATTAATAATATTGACGCTAATGCCGCCATGTTGATAGATTTTTGTAGATCCCCAGAAAAAAGCGAAAATAAAATTACACATCGTGTGGACGCAGCTTATGTCAATGTAGGAGTGCAATTTTGCACACAGCGAGTCGCCTTTTTTGAGCGACTTTTAGCTAAAAGCGTGAAAAAACGATTTTGCACAGAACGAGTAGCCAGTTGTTCTCGCTTTTTTTTCGACCATGTATAGTATATAGTGAGAATAAAAGGCGAGTCGTTTTATGAGGTTATGTTGTATGGTATGCGTGCAAAATACATTATTTCATTTGAATTTTTGTACGGTAAATTATTTATAAAAAAAAATTATGACGTATAACATTATGACAAATACAATACAATTACAACAAATTGTAATTAATATCAACTACATATTATTGTATAATAGTATAATTTATCAAATTATATATATATATATATATATATATATATATATATATATATATATATATACATATATATATATATATATATATATATATATATATATATATATATATATATATATATTTATATAAATAAATATATATATATACATATATATATATATATATATATATATATATATATATATATATATATATATATATATATATATATATATATATATATATATATATATATATATATATATATATATATATATATATATATATATATATATATATATATATATATATATATATATATATATATATATATATATATATATATATATATATATATATATATATATATATATATATATATATATTTATATACTTATATTGTTGATAAATTATTATTATCGGCTGTGCAATTGAAAGGATTATTTTATTTAAGGAAAAAATAAAAGACACGTCCTTTCTGATCAATTACACAAAAGCAAGTGCATGACATACTATTTATTTAACATAGTATTATATACGAGTATAGGGCGGCGCTACAAAGTAAAAATATTTAGAACACCCTCACTCATTTAAATATTAAATTTAATTTAAATACATTTCATTTAATTTTCAGTGCATCTCTATTAACCCCATTTTTACCGAACACAGTTCGTCTTGGGACCACATATATTCCGCTTCGGTACTTGATAAAGCAACGGTATCTTGTCGTTTGCTATTCCATGAGATAGCTTTTTGATCAAGAGCAATACCCCCATCAATGTATGTGATATGTAGACCAATGCATGACGTCGCAACACCGAAGTCTTTCATTTTAAATGCATTACACAACGCCACTTTCAAACTCTTCAAAGTTTCCTGATTTTTCCAAAATATTAAAAAATCGTCGACGTAGATCGTAATGATTAATGATAGATCACTTTTGAAAAATACACACGGGTCACTTGATTTCTTCTTCAAACCGTATGATTTCAGCATTTGCGTTAGTTTAATGTTCCATACTCGTCCACTTTGTTTTAAACCATATATAGCCCTCTTTAAATGGCAAACCTTTTGTGAACCGTCTGTGAAACCCTCTGGCTGGACCATGTAAATGTCTTCGTTTAAATCACCCTGCAAAAATGCAGTCACAGCATCCATTTGTTCAATTTTAAGTCCATTTTTAACTGCTAACGCTACAATGAACCGAATTGACGAATATCGAACTACCGGTGAATACACTTCTTGATAATCAATTCCATAAATTTGAGAGCAACCTTTGGCTACTAATCTGGCTTTGTAACGTACAGGATTACCGGATTCATCACGTTTGATTTTGTAGACCCATTTAGACTTTATTGGTTTACGTTTTGCCGGTAATTCAACCAACTGCCAGGTTTCATTTTCCACCAAGGAATTGATTTCTTCACTCATAGCCGCCTTCCACTTTGAATTTTCTTCATGTTTAATTGCTTCATCATATGAAGACGGTTCTTCAACAGCAAGAAAACCATAGGCCTTATACATAACATACCCATCAAAATTTCGCGGCTTCGGTACTCGTTCGGATCGTCGTAATTTTTGAACTGCTTCAACATTGTCGTCTGAGACAAACGTTGTATCGTTAGCATCCTCATACGTAGTTTCAGTCTCATTTATTTTCGGATCATCATCGCTGAAATTTTCATTTTTTGACGAATCATCCCGACCTGAAGCTTTTGTTGGAGTACTCGTAACGATTTTATCGTCGTTGTTTGATAATGTTAAAACATTATCCCTCACTTCAGCTGATACAACTGATTCATCGACTGCAACTGGATCTTTCCATGAAACACTCTTCTCGAAACCATTTTCGTAAAGAAAAACAACATCACGACTGATTTGAATTTCTTTTGTCTCTGGATCAATGCAACGATAACCTTTAACGCCTTCTTGGAAACCAACAAAGACCATCTTCTTTGACTTCTTGTCCCACTTACGGCGTTTTTGTTTTGGTACGTGGACCATCACTTTACTTCCGAACAATTCTAGATGACCAATTTCGACCTTCTTACCAAACCAAACTTCTTCTGGTGTAACATTATCCAAAGTTGCATTGGCAGAGCGATTTAAGATGTATGCCGCCATATTGACAGCTTCGGCCCAATATGATATGTCTAAGTTTGCATCAAATAACATACATTTAGCTTTCTCGACTAACTTGCGGTTGGCTCGTTCCGCAATACCATTTTGTTCTGGAGTATATACAACGGATTTTTGATGTTTTATTCCGTGTTTTTTGAAATACTCTTCAAACGATTTGTTTATGTATTCGGTGCCATTGTCTGACCGTAAAGCCTTCAGCTTTCTGCCTGTTTCGTTTTCAACCATCGCTTTGAATTCAACAAAACGATTAAACACTTCGGATTTTTCTATCAAAAAATACACATAAATTTTTCTGGAGCAGTCATCAATAAATGTTAGGATATATTTAGCACCTCCGATCGAACGATTTTCCATGGGTCCATTAAGGTCAGAATGGATGAGATCCAATATATGATCGGAGCGCGTTGTGCTAATCGGAAATGGTCGACGCGTTTGCTTTCCTTCCTTGCAAACCTCGCAATCCTTTATTTCAATTTCATTTCGTTCGTTGAAAAATATACCGTTTACGAGACCGTTTTTCATTTTACACATGTCGGCGAAGTTAATATGGCCTAATTTACGATGCCACATTAAACCACTCTTCGATTGAGCCATCGTCGAAAAACATTTCGAACGTTGAACGTTTAACTTGTATACACCATTTATTTCTTTGGTTTCAGCGACCAATTGTTTCTTCTCGTTGTAAATATGACAGCCTGATTGATTAAACGTGACCGTATTCCCGTTTTTAACAATTTGCGCCACTGACAATAGGTTTGCAGTCAAGTCAGGGACACACAAAACTTCTTTAAAGTCAATTTCACATTCACCAATTACTACCGGCACATTATCGACTCCTTTGACTGCAATTTTATTCGAACTTGCCGACGAAATCTGCTTAATTGGCGTTGACTTTAATTCTGCAAACAATGTTTCAAACGGTGACATATGTTGAGAAGCCCCGCTGTCAATAAACCATTCGTCCTCATGACAGTGTTTGGTGTAATACGCTGTGTTAATATTCGTTTCGGCAGTTACAATGAATGCTGATTTTTCTGTAGCATTACCTATTTTATTGTCTTTACCGTTCTTGTTAGGATTTTTACCGTTTTTCTTGGAACCGGATTTCTGTGGACACTTGTCTGCTTTATGACCACGTTTATTACACGAAAAACATTTTATGTTATTGTTCGTTTTTCCACCGTTTCCATAAAATGCCGAACCACTACCGTTTGATTTTGCGTTATACTCCGAATCAAGTAATTTAGATTTAATAAGATCTGCCGTAATCTTAGTACCACTACTTTCGAGTCCCATAATCATTGGAGCAAAGTCGTTAGGCAAACCGGCCAATAAAATACTACCGAGCCATTCATCATCAACTGGAAACCCGATACCGTTCAATTTATTTGCAGTTTCAAACATTTGAGAAATATATTGATTCATGGAGTCACTACTTTCCAATCGAATCGTCACCAATTTCCTCAATAGTCCAATACGACGCGATAAGCCTCTGTCCTGAAACAATTCTTGTAATTTTGTCCATGTTTCAGCAGCTGTTGTTGATTTTTCTATGTGAACATATACTGATGGATCAACACTCAACTCAATTCTAGCCTTCGCCCGACGTAATTTAGATTCATCAGTTTCTGCACCAGTACCGGACACAATACACTTTTCATAATCACTTAATTTTAACAAGTTTCTGATTGTGTATTGCCACGTATGATAATTTTCACTACCCTTGAGTTTTTCAATTCCATTCCACGCACTATCATTCGACATTTTTAATTAATTTTCTTGTTTTAAATCGACACAGGAATTTAGAACTATAATTAATTTCGTTGTGTTTAAATCAATTTTTGACTATTGATTTCCAAAAACGACACACGTTTATTGGTCCGAAACACAATTTCACAACTCGATTTTTATTTTCTTTTTTTTTTATTTGCTTTAATGTAAAACTTATTTTACTTTTAAACTTGCTTGAGCGTCCCTGGGCCCATAACCTGTTGATAAATTATTATTATCGGCTGTGCAATTGAAAGGATTATTTTATTTAAGGAAAAAATAAAAGACACGTCCTTTCTGATCAATTACACAAAAGCAAGTACATGACATACTATTTATTTAACATAGTATTATATACGAGTATAGGGCGGCGCTACAAAGTAAAAATATTTCGAACATATATACATAAATATATATATATATATATGTATATATATATATATATATATATATATATATATATATATATATATATATATATATATATATATATATATATATATATATACATATACAAATATTCTTATATTTGTATATTATATTAGTATATAAATTATTTGTAATTTTTTTTTTAAGAAAATGGAAAGAATTTCCAGTCAACTTTATGCATTTTTTATACTACATATTTTGAAAACCAATGCACTTCACATGGAA
This sequence comes from Tipula unca, assembly GCA_951394425.1. Classification (NCBI taxonomy): domain Eukaryota; kingdom Metazoa; phylum Arthropoda; class Insecta; order Diptera; family Tipulidae; genus Tipula; species Tipula unca. The sequence goes on from OX596380.1 coordinate 191,813,393, forward strand.
TTTTGACATAATAAAATGTTGCCCAAATTTCTCGCCTTTTACTTTTGTCGGTTTGTGCAAAATCACAAAAAAACTGTCGGACAAAACTAAAAGGCGAGATATAGAGAAAAAACTCGCTTCTCGCTTTTTGTGCAAAATCGCACTACAGATGTTGACCTACATTGGTCCTTCGAGCATAAAGATATATAGAGAGAGTGTAAAACTTAAAATGTATGAAAAGAGAGTAAGAAAATCGTACTACAACTTTGTCAAAAAAATTTTTTTTTTTTGTTTATTTCATGTTTTGTGTTTGTGTGTTTTAACATTGAAATAAAATTAAAAATTATAAGTGAAAAATATAAGATGGCTAAATTAATTAAGTGTTGTGTGACAAATTGCTCCAATACGAAGCAAATTAATACAAAAAAAAACAATTATAAAAAGTGTTTAATTAACTTTTTTAGGTAAGTGTTAAGTGCATATTTTTTCAAAATTTTTCGATCGCAATTTAATTCACACGAATGAAAATTAAAAATAATTGTGCAATTTTAAAGTGTATTTAATCCTTATTATGGCCACCCATTTTAGTTTAAATCAGTTTTAGTTTTCTATCAAAAAAATTAAAACTAAACTGTTTGTATACCAAAAATAGAACAAAATTACGCGGCCATTTTGCTTTTTTTGATGTTTATATAAAAACGTTCATAGCCGGCGAAACTATTTTTTTTGTGGGTTTCTTTTTTCTGTTGTTAAAATGCGTGAAAATTTTTATTTTAATTTATTTTAATTTTTATTTTAAAATTTTTATTCTTTTGCATTAAAACTTCATGAAAAATCTTGTTTTCGTAGGAAAGATATTCAGATAGTGCAAACTTATGTAACAAGCTATGTTACACAACCAATTATTAGTTGCTTCAAACAATTTTTACCATTTTTAGACCCTAATAAACAGGAAATATTTGAAGAACTATTATTATTTGCAGAAAACCCATTTAAAAATTTAGAATCAGAATATAATTTATTCAAAATGATGGAAAAATTAGAAATTTATAAACCCCCTTTACGTTTTACGATCGCACAAGAATTAGATGAGGTTATTATACGTGGTAATCCAAATTTGAATGAAAATACAATTGAAGGTTGCCTTTTAAATATTCAATTTCAGTTGAAGAGTTATTTCAATAGTCCTAATATTTTCGAATCGACTTTACAAAATATTGAAAAAATAAAATCAACCTCAGAAACAAATCATTTTATAAAAGGAAAATTATGGCAATCTAAATTAATCAAATTCGAAAATAAAATTGTATTCCCATTGTTTCTTTATTTTGACGATTTTCAAATCAATGACGTAGTTGGGCCACACAACCAAACAATTTGTGGAATATACTATAGCATTCCAGTGGTACCACAACATTACCTTTCACATCTGCAATATTTTTGTTGCTGGATTTATTAATTCAAAAGATTTAAAACACTATTCAAGTACAACTTCTATGTGCAAGCTTGTTGAAACGCTTAAAAATCTTTATGATAATGGAATTGAAATTAATTATAACAACCAAGTTTTAAAAATATATTTTTGTTTTGGACAGATTTTAGGAGATAATTTAGGGTTAAATTTTATTTTAGGTTATAATAGTAGTTTTAGTGCTAATAAATTTTGTCGAATTTGCACAAGAACAAAACATCAGTGTCAAGGTGATTTAAGTGAGGTTGATGAAAACATTAGAACTTTCGAAAGCTATCAAACTGAATTAAATAAAAGTGACAATGAATCTATATCGATTCGGGAAAATTCAATTTTCAATACCGCACCTCTTTTTCATATAACTGATAATTCAGCTTGTGATATAATGCACGATATTTTCTTAGGAATTGCTAAATATAATATATGCTTAATTTTAAATTATTTTATATTTGAAAAAAAATATTTTACCTTAGAGTCATTTAAGGCTCTACTTTTCTCAATTTGCTAAAACATGTGTATATTACAAATCGTTTTATGGCCACATAAACTTAGACATTGACTTAATTTGTTTTTTATAGCAAAGCTAAATATATTTGCAAGCGAGTAACACACGTATTTTTTTTAATTCGCTATAGTTTTCTCGTAATTGCGTTTCAAAGTTGATGAATTTTTGACAAAAACCATTCACTCACAAACCAAATTTATCAACATTTTTCCACTAATCTGTAAAAGTTTTATATATGGGTATGTTCAGGAAGATATTATCTAGCGATTAACACACGTTTTTATAAAAATTCGTTCTAATGAACGAGAAAATTGAAAATTTAATTGAAAACTATTTTATATCGATAAGCTGACAAATCAATTTATTGACAAAAATGTATCTTCGATGTAAAAATGGTTTAGGAATCAACTAAATATCGTGTATATTTTAGTTCATCCCTTTTTAATTAGATGTCATAAGTGGCGAAAAAATAATTTGTTCATGGAATATTTTGTAATTTTCCATAGCGGAGATTTACACTATTTCAAATTTTATTTTAGACGCATGTTTTGGCATTTAAATATCGACATCAATTTTGATTTTTGTTCTAGGTAAAGTAGAGCCTTAACTACAGAAAGCAAATGTTTCCATATGGAGAAGAAAATATTGGAAATATTAGCAAACCTATAGAGAAAATACATATAAAGCAAAATAGTATCAAAATGAATGCAGCTGAAATGAAAACATTTTTGCATTTTATTTTATTAATGATTGGTGATTTAGTTGATGAATCTGATCCAGTATACAACTTTTTAGTTCTGTTTATAAAAATTGTAGATCTTGTTCTATTACCTAGTTTTGAAGATGAAATTTTGAGCGAACTAAAGAATTTAATAAGAGAACATAATAAGTTTATAGTAGATTTCTTTCAGATAACATTAAAACCGAAATATCATTTTTTGTTGCACTATCCGTCAGTTATTAAAAATCTAAGTCCACTTATATATCTATGGTGCTTTAGGTTTGAATCCAAACATCAATATTTTAAACAGTATCCTCATAACATTAATTCACGAGTTAACATGCCTTACACTTTAGCTGTCAAAAGTTCTCTTCAATTCTCGTCATTTTTAATTGAAAATACCTTTTTTAAAGACATTGAAAATTTTAAAAATATTTCTGATTTTAATTTACAATTAACGCATTATTACAAGAATCTTTGCACAAACATATCTATTATTAAAAAATTTGATAGTTGTTTGTATAAAGGAACATTATACTCACAAAACTGCAGTTATGTCAAAATTAATAATACAAACATAATTATAAAAATATTATTGCTTTTTTACGAAACAAAAAACCATACACTTTTAGTTGGTCAAGAAATAAAAACTACATTTTGTAAAAAATATCAGTCTTATAAAATTATCAATGAATTAGATTGTTTCTATTTAAAAAAAATTGAAGATGTTTCTTTACCTTCAAGAAAAGTTGTTTTAAATAATGGAGAAGAAGTTATTAGATTTAAATACCTTAAAAATAAATAAAAAATCATAAATAATATAAAAATGTAAAGATTAAAACTGAATTTATAAACTGGATTTATTTGATACCAATTTAAGTTGTCAACTAATTACTAATATATGTTAAATATAAGTATTATATTCCTAAATATTAAGAATCTTAAAGAAATAAAACATTTTTTTAAAACATATATTTGTTTTTTTATTTAAAAATATATACAAAAGTTACATTGCCAAATGAAGCTTCTACACTACAGTGTAAGTATTTATAACAAAAGCGGATTTTCTTTGAAGGAATAAATACTTATTAGTACTTGTAACAACAATTTTTATATTTGGTATATGAACAATTAATGTTCTTGAATTAACAATGTTCACTTTTCTAATCACAAAAGCAAACCGCTGTTGTCTTAAGTAAAAAATTGTTGTTTCAAATACTTCTGTTGTTACCATTAATCAACTACTAAGCGTTGTTGAAGCAAGAATATGGTGAAAAATACGTGAAATCACAAATTTTTGTAAGTCATATTTGAATTTTATGATTTTTATGTTTTCAATGCATAGCCTTGATTAAAAAAAAAATTTTAGAATACTTAATTTTTTTTTATTGTTGTTGTTGTTAAAAATACAGGGTGTCCAATTTTGAGAAAAATGATAATTATGATGTTGTATTTATGGCAATAAAAAGAAAACTAATTGTCCGATAATTATGATTTTGGACTCACTTTAAAGATAAGTTAATAGCAATTAACAAAAAAATATAAAATTAGTATGTTGTTTAATTTCTTCTTCTTTAAATTTCCCGCCAAAATGTTCTTTTTCAATTTTCTCAAAAACCTATTTTTTTTTTTTTTTTTTTTTTTTTTTTAAATTTGGCAACTATTATTTTACAACATATTAAAACACTGGACCTCCGTTATTTTTTATATTCTTGCAAAATCTGTTTTAGTAAGAGCATTATTTCATTTTTATATGGAAAAACTATATTTGAATAGATATTTCAGTGTTTTGCTACTGTTTAATTTTTTTGTTTTGTTTATTAATAATATTCAATTTAGCGTCACATTTAAGTATGAGTCACCGAATTGGAAGGTGCCACCCCCTGGTTTATATCGTTTGAAAATTGGTTAACCATAGTACCATAAATCCCTTTTGTTTCTTAGATTATTTTATAAAACTAAATAAAATGTTTTTTTTCCTTTTTTATTGGGGGGGTTGATTATTTTTACTTGACAGGTGTACCTGTTAAACGATGAGTAATTCTTTTGAAAACAAAAAAAAAATATTGTCGATATAATATAGTTGACATTGTGATTATTTGTAAACAACATTTAAATAAGGAGCAACATTTTTTAAAATTTGTAAAAAAAACAGTGTGTTAAAGTGACTGATAAATAAGTACTAGTGCATTAAATTTGATAATGGATAAATTTCGAAAGTGTTGTAAACCATTTCGCGACTCAAAGTGTTCGAGTAAACTAAAACCAATTTTTAATTTTAAACACTCCAATAAATTTGCAAACTATCACTTTCTCCTCTTTTCACTTGCCATCGAAAATAAAAATATTGATGATATTTTATGAAATGAATTTATAGAAATTGAAATTGAAAATGTGATTGTAGAACATCCCAGCACAGGTAATTAATTGCGCATACGTCAACAATTTAAATGCCCAAAAACCAACGATATTTCTATATGTTACTATTGAATTTTAATGCTTACATAAATATATAAATGATTTTTGAATTGAGTTCAATAAAATTCATTAAATTGTTGCGACTTTTAAATTTGATTAGAACGCAGTCAAAAAATAATTGTATTAATACTCTTGTGTTTCGAAGGGTTTTTAATTAATAATATTGACGCTAATGCAGCCATGTTGATAGATTTTTGTAGATCCCCAGAAAAAAGCGAAAATAAAACCAGTAGGTATAGTCCTATTCAGATCTTAAAAAAAACTTTTTTTTAATTGTTCTGCGCAGCTTTCAGTGATGTAGAAAAAAAAATTATAAATATTTTGATGGGTCGCATTTATCTTAGGTAGTAAACTTAAATAAAATAATAAATAACCAATAAAAAGAATTATATTTCAGTTTTAATACACAAAAAATTCAAAATGATTATGTATTTATGTTATTACAATCATATTTCAAGTGAAAATTAATAGGTCATAAAAAAATTGCACGCCTTTTGGAAACAATGTCAACATTTAATTTTGGTACGAACTAAGGAAAATAAATGACCAAATGACATTCATATCGAACAAAACCACAACAACATAAAAAGCAAAATTAGTTTTCAATTTAATTCTTAATTTATCAAATTAAATATTAATTTCAAAAGTGTCCGTGATTATAAGTTAAATAATAAAAACATTTTGTGAATAAAAACGTTTCTTTTCCATTTAAATACAAATACAACATAAAAATGTAAACAATAAACATGAATTATTGTACTTAATACATCACTGTGTATCCGCCATATTCTTTCTGCGCGATAACTGTCAGAATTCCAGCGAGATTTGAAAACTACTATAGTCGTGTTTTTTAATTCAAAAAATTTTCTTATTGGAATGAAGTTCTGGATAGAATTTTCTCATTTTTTCAGTAAAATCCAAATGAATTTAATTTTTTATCAATAAATAAGATACATTTAATGTTAAACTACACATTTTAATTCACTATTATCGAAATCAAATCAAATTTAACTTTATTTTTCAATGTTCTGGATAAAACATTGGTTTTTTCAAGTTCGCGATAAATTCATAGTACACGAACTCGAAAAAAATGGAAATTTTAAAAGGAAATATTTTAAACAAATATTTTTCATTGTTTTATGCTTGATACCTGTATTATTTCACAATAGACGTCAAAAAATATAACTAGAAGTTGAAATTTATTAAAATAAATAGAACTTAAATTAAATATATTGGTTAAACTAAATAAAATTTCCCAGTATTATTCCCGATGTTCTTATAGAACTTGAAGTTCTGTTAATTAAAAAACGCACCTTATATATTTCCTTCTAAAGTTCATATATTATGTGACATTACACATCGTGTGGACGCAGCTTATGTCAATGCCAATGTTGACCTACATTGGTCATACGAAAACCGTACACGCGACACAACGAACTTAAGCCGGCGCCAGACGATGCGGTGAACGTTTGACTCAAATGTAGGCCTCCAACTTGTTCGATTGACATGGCATGTGCCCTGCTACATGGTGGAACGAATGTTTGATCCAATACATTTTTTGGATACAAAACCTTTGTTGCAAATTTAAATAATTTAAAGAATGGAGGATGATGAGAATGTTTTATATTGAAAATGAATAAAAATCTTCAAAGTAAACCAAAATTAAATGTAAACCCTAGCATTACCTCAAAATTAAAATTTAAAAGGTTGAACGAATCCTGTAGCAATCAAATGTGGACCAACTGTAGTGGTGGGGTAAATAAATACCTTCGACTCGTTTCAAAATACCGATAACAGCACCAACATGCAGCTCCAACGACGTGCGAACTTCGAGCATCAGCCACATGATGCGTTCAACCACCAAGCGTCAAACATTGGAGAGTGTTCGTAACATCGGGTGGAGCTGGCTTTAGTACCTCAAACCTCACACATTACACATCGTGTGGACACGGCTTTATGGAATAAGCTAGAAGAAGACGTTTGCAAGCAATTTCCAAGTAAAAGTTAATTCGCATATAGACATCATCTGAATAGAGTAATAATTATTTTTAAGAATTTTTTGATTAGTTAATTTTAATAATTCTATTTCTAATCTCTATTTTAGCGACGATACGTATATACCACAAACATAATTAAAATGTATGTAAATCATCATTCAGTTCTTGATCATACATTCATTTCGTTTAAACAGGCGTTGAAAGTATATCGAAAATTAGCAGCACAGACGGGATATGCTCATTATCGCCCAGATGCCTCAACACTGGGAACGAAATTATTCTCTAATAAAGAAGTACGATTTCCAGCAAATGAATTATATTATGACGTGGATGACTCAATGTTAGGGACCATATTGGAACTTATGATGTATTGCTTTTGTCATAATTCACATCAGCGAAATCATAAATCACATTTAACAGCGCTTTTCCATATTCTTAATAATTCGGCTACAGATGACCCTTTGAAGGGTATTTATACGCGTGATAGTTTTGAAAATCGGTTTAATTTGCAATGGAAGGAATGATACTATCAATTTCCGCTAGTTAACCACGAATATACATTATAAATAAAACATGTATACCTATCTTAAATAAATATGTAATCTGTATTTCATTTCATTAGCTAAATAACGAAAAGGGATAGAGTCATTGAGTGGTTTTAATATCGCTGTTGGTGTTAATATTGTTTAACCTAAAAAATTATATTGTACATGAACCTCTGAGCTCGGATACAAATTCTATTGTGAATTACTTTTATTCGTCGTCACCGTTAATTTTTTAAATCCCATCTTATTAAACATGTTATAAAAATGCTGGAGTGTCATTATCCTTTAAAAATTATAATAAAAATCATGTGCTTTATATATTTTGGATGTTGTTTTCGATTTTGACAGTAGTTTAGTTTAGTTCAAGTTGAGGCATAATGAATTTTATACTAGGGCCATCCATAAATGTATTGCTTTAAATAACCTTACTTTAGTCAATTTAGTCGAGCATACGAACGAGAATTTATGAAGTGATATCTAGTTTTTGTCTTTTCTGTTTTCGTTTGTGCTAAGTCAAGATAATCAATTCTTAGTAAACTTCAACCTCTCTTCTGATTTTATATGAATTTCATAGATTTATAATAAAAATATTTAAAATAAATTACTTCTAAAGCAAATTCTTAAACCCAATTGCCCCTTATTGTTATTCTTCCATTACGACATAACCAATGTTTGCATAACTTTATAATTAAACCTTTATTCATAAATCTCATATACAAATGTATGATAATTTTTATTAATCTCTACTGTCATCTCGCAACCCACACTAATGTTTAATTAGATCGCGTACTAAATAAACGCAAAGAACCAAATATTTACTAGACGGTCTTCTTATTTTTCTTAATATTTTTTGTAAATAAAAATATAATATAATATTTTTTTAACGTTTCACTAATGTGAAGTTTTTTAAATTTTGAATTTTAAAAAAGATTACCGAATTTTCCAAGGAATATTAACGAAAACCGGGTTGTTTTAGCTAATCAATCATGAATTTTAGGAACTCAACTTGATCAGTACAATTGTCCATTTCAAATTTTTTAAATAAGTAGAATATTAAATAAATTCTGAAATTTGAATGCAATTTTTAAATTTTTTATCGAAGTGTATAATTTTTCTAGGAAAAAGTTACCATAACTAGACTAAATCCATTTCCAAACTGATTACTTTCGTGAGTAAAGATTTTCTCAGGTAGAAAATTATTAATAATTAACACAAAATCATAATTATATAATGGTAGTGTGTATATGTAAATAAAATTTAATTATTTTAACTATTTTAATAATAAAAGCGAATATAAATTATGTGAAATTGAATAAAATGAAAAAAAAAAGTTGTATATTTATGCGAGTGTACATAAACTTGCTGCTCCATACGAATTTTGTGCGACACTATTTGTTCAGTAGCGAAACTACTAAATGTTTTTGCGTTTCGCTTACTTAAGACAATGCCAATCTTAAGATCTTCAACATATTGTTACGTTTTTGCCTTGTCAAATTCAAGGTTCGATCACTGGATTGTGAATAAAACAAACGATGTAAATTCTAGAACACACTAAATTTATTTATTTCCGATTAAACACTAATTTAATTATTTCACTTATTTAACTTAATTATTTAACTTCACAATAATTATTTTCTACACTTTAACAACACTATATTACACTTTAATAACACTTTATTTTACTTTATAAACACTTTCCTTTTAATTACTATTAGCACTCTCACGGTTAAAACACAACTGATTTTCTCCCAAATGTTTGATGCGTATTTATACCAAATATTCTAACCATTCTAGAAATGTCCAGAATATTCGATTAGTCTAGATAAGTCTAGACACCTCTATACTGTTCTACTTTATAACAATTTTACATTAACGATAGTGTCGCTATTCAAACATAGATGTCGCCACGATCGTAACATTACCCCCTACCTAATCCTGATTCGTCCCGAACAGGATCCAACTCACTACCCCTGTAGATCGCTAATCGCTCTATATGCACCACCTTCAACTTTCCTCGCTGCCCTTTCTTGATCCGGTAGACCACGTCATTTATTTTGGTGATGATGGTGTACGGCCCTTCCCACGAAGGTTGCAGCTTTGGTGATAAACCCTTCTTCCGTTGTGGGTTGTAAAGCCATACTAACCCTCCTTCTTCGAAACCTTTATTATTTGCTCGTATGTCATATCGAGCCTTCATCCGATCACTTGATACTCGTATCCTCTCTCGTACAAACTGGTGTATCTCGTCGAGTTCTCCTCTCATCTGGTCAACATAATTCTGTCTATCTAAAGCTGATGATGGAACGGCTCCAAACTTTAGATCCCCGGGTAATCGCAGATTATTTCCAAAAAGGATTCTCGCTGGTGTCATTCCCGTTGAGTCATGTACTGCTGATCGATACGCCATTAGGAACATCGGAATATGTCGATCCCAGTTACGTTGATTATCCACGACCTTTGCTAAATATTTCTCCAACGTCCCGTTGAATCTTTCCACCATACCATCCGACTGTGGATGCAGAGGCGTTGTTCTTGTTTTATTTATACCGAGCAACTGACAGACTTCCTGAAATACAACTGACTCGAAATTTCTTCCTTGGTCTGTGTGAATCTCCATTGGTACTCCAAAACGACTTATCCAATTATTAACCACGGCGTCAGCTATCGTGGTTGCCTCCTGATTAGGTATGGGATACACATCTGGCCATTTACTAAAATAGTCCATTATTACTAGCACATATTTGTTACCAACATCCGTAGTCCGGAATGGTCCTGCCACATCCATTGCGATCCTTTCAAACGGCGCTCCAACGTTATATTGCTGCATTGCTCCCCGACTTTTCCGTGCAGGACCTTTTACCGCCGCACATTGATCACATCTTTGGCACCACTCCACTACAGATTGTCTACATCCTGACCAGTAAAAACGTTGACGTATTTTGGCAAGTGTTTTATTAATTCCCAGATGACCCCCACTTGCCCCTCCGTGATACTCCTTCAATATCTCGGCAATTCTAGATTTAGGCACCACTTTTACCATTTGCTTCACATTACCGTCCGAGCTTTCCCATATTCGTTTTAAGCATCCGTTCTCGATTTGGAGGCTATCCCATTGTGCCCAGTAAGCCTTTACCGTGGGACTCTTATCCGCAATTTCACACCAAGTTGGACGATTTCCTGTCTCCTTAAGTTGCATGATTATTGCCAAATCTGGATCTGCTAACTGCTCGTCCCTAACCGTTTCATCCGTCCATTCCTTATCGGGTAGTATTTGCATAAGCCTGATGTCGATAACGTCTTCCTTTGCTTCTATACGCCCGCAGTGCTTACATTCCACTTGACATGGTCGTCTTGACAATGCATCAGCATTTCCATGTGCACTCCCTTTCCGATGTTCGATCTGGTAATGATAGCTCTGTAGTCGCTCAATCCAACGCGCTACCTGTCCTTCTGGGTTCTTGAACTGCAGTAGCCAACGTAATGCTCCATGGTCCGTTCGTATATGGAATTCTTGGCCATAGAGGTACTTGTGAAAATGTTTCACACATTCCACTATAGCCAACAATTCCTTACGAGTTACACAATAGTTACGTTCTGGTTTAGATAACACCTTCGAGTAATAAGCTATTACTCTTTCTTGCCCTTCAATTTCTTGCGACAACACCCCTCCAATGCCATCATTACTTGCATCGGTATCAAGAATAAACTTAACACCAGGCATAGGGTATGCCAACAATGGTGCCGTACATAATCGCCTTCTCAACTCATTGAATGACTCCTCGTGCTCGTCATTCCATTCAAATGCCCTGTTCTTCCGGGTCAAATCATGTAAGCTCTTTGCTACATTGGCAAATCCTGGCACAAATCGCCTATAATAAGTGCACAATCCGAGGAAGCTCCGTAATTCCCGTAAATTTTTAGGTCTTGGCCAGTCCTTTACCGCTGATATCTTGTCCTCATCGGTGTGGATTCCATTGGTCGTTACCTTGTGCCCCAAAAATTTTACCTCCGTTCTGAATAATGAACACTTCTTCGGATTCAACTTTAAACCGGCTGATTGTAATCGCTTCCATACCTCTGACAAATTTGTTAAGTGTTCTTCGAAATCCTTTCCCATAACTATGATGTCATCCAAATACACGAGGCAAGTCTTCCAGTGCAGTCCCTTTAACACGCGCTCCATAAGTCGTTCAAAAGTTGCCGCGCCATTACATAATCCAAATGGCATCACGTTAAACTGCCATAGCCCATTACCCACACTGAACGCCGTTTTTTCACGATCTTGCTCTTGGACTTCCACCTGCCAATACCCGCTTTGCAGGTCCAATGTTGAAAACATTCTAGCGCCTGACAATGTGTCCAACGTGTCATCGATCCTTGGTAATGGGTAGCTATCCTTTTTCGTTACTGAATTTAGCTTTCGGTAATCTACACAAAAGCGCATTTTCCCATCCTTCCTTTGGACTAATACTACTGGTGAACTCCATGGACTGTTTGATGATTCAATCACTCCAGCGGCCTGCATGTCCGTTACCATTCGATCCACCTCTTCTCGTTTTGCTAAAGGTAACCTTCTCGGTGTTTGGCGTATAGGTGTCTCCGTTCCAGTATCAATTCGATGTTTCACCATGTTAGCCCTTCCATTATTATCCGGTGTACTGCAAAATATCGACTTATACTGTTCGAACAGTTGTCGTGCTGAATTTTTCTGGTTCATGGTAAGATCCCCAGTCCATTTCTGCATGAGGTGTTCTACTATTTGCTTTTGTCCTTGAGTATCGGTGTTTCTAATCGGATTTTTCTGCTCGCATTTCATTATCGTTGACACCTCTTCACATTTACCAATAACAGTTCCTTTCTTAATTGTTTTTGTCTTTTCCGAGAGATTTAGGGTCCTAATCGGTACCCTACATTCGTTATCTGATTTTACTAACGTCCTCCCTATCATAATTCCTTTGGTTTCGCTTTCTTCTTCACTGGCTTCTACAACCCACAACCTGGGTGGCCCAGAACCTCCCTCCAATCTCCCCCACACAATTGTTTCCGAATTCGGTGGCAGCTTTTCCCGATGTTCTATTATTACCCGCCTAGTAGTTGTTTCCACATCATCCACTCGCAGTGGTAACTCGAAATTATCACAGTCCAATACTCCTCTTCCAACATCCACCACGAAGCCATTCGCCCTCATGAAGTCCATCCCCAAGATGACCTCATCCACTATCTTTGCGACCAGCACTTCGTGTTGGAATTGAGCATTGCCTATCTTAATTCTCACAAGCTTCCTGCCCTTTATGTCTGCGCTCTCTCCTGTGGCTGTACGTAATTTCAACTCATTCGCTGGTAGTACTCTTCCCTTTACTAGATCCTCACGGACAAACGTGCGCACCGCTCCTGTATCCAGGGTAATAACACAGATCTTCCCGTCAATACTTCCTTTAATTGTTAAGCTTTCACCGACTCGTCCCAATCTCGAAATAGGGATGGAGGTTATGGGGCAATTGGTTGTGGGAGTCAGCTTCTGCCCCCTTAGGCTGACTCGTTGTAGTTTAACGACTCCTTTCGTTCTTGGCCATCTTCCTTGACCAACGTTCGCTCTCTACTTGTTGCTCGTTGCATAGGAGATCGTGATCTTGTACGCCTCCATTTTCCTTCTTTACAGTCCCTCGACATATGACCCATTTTGTCACATGTCCAACATTTTATTTTGCTACCACCCTCTCTGTATCTTGGGACCGACCGCTCGACGTTGGTGCTGCTAACCATTTCTACTCGTCGTACCTTAAGCGACGGTTTTATGATAGCCTGCGCAGTTTCATTTATTAAGGCACACGCGATGGTCTCGGCAAAAGTAGCCTTAGGTGATAACATCACTGCTTTACGTGTTTCTGGATCACGTATTCCATCAATGAATGCGTCCATCTTAATCCTCTCCATGTAATCGGGAGATGTATTCACATGTGCCAAATGCACTAGCCGCTCGACTGCTGCGGAATATTCTTGAAGAGTCTCTCCGATCTTTTGACCTCGGCTCTTCAGCTCCATACGATACATCTCTCGCTTATGGTCACTTCCATACTTTCGCTCCAACGCCTTCATTATTTCGTTGTAATTACTACGGTCGTACTGCGGAATAGTCTGCAGTGTTTCAGCCGCTTCTCCTTTTAGAGCCACTATTAATGCTGTTCCCCGATTTGCGTCATTCCACCCATTTTGGTTAACCGTTGTCTCAAATTGAAATTTGAAAACCGCAAACGATGTTGTGCCATCAAATATCGGTGGCTTAAATTTCATTGCTTGAATTGGCTGAGATACTGGCGATGCTGTTCCGTTAACCTCTATACATAGAAGTTTCTTCTCGAAGCCTAGAACTTTCTCTTGTAATTCTTCCATATCTGTTTGTATTTTTCCGTTGCCGTCAATAACTTTCTGCTCCAACCCTTGGATGTCCTTTTGTAATTTTTGTTCAATTTGCTCTACTTCTTCATGTAAATTGATATACATTTCATTGAATTTCTCATCCATTTTGTTATTGATCTCGCCCATCGACTGCTTAATTTCTCTCATTTCCTGATTGGATTGATCAATTTTCTGATTTAATTGATTACTAGATTGTTCTATTTTCAAATTGGATTGTTCCATTCTCATCATAACTGCCATTAACTGCGCCATATCGAAATTTCCAGAAGGTACCGCTGCAACCTCCACTACCGCCTCTTTACTTTCTCCATTCTCTTCGTCCCCTTCTGCGTGGTCGGAAAATGTCGATTCATCAAAATTATAACTAGCCGGATCATTACCCTCCAGCTCTAATGCTTGAAGTAATCGTTGCCTCAATACATTTTTCTGGCCGACCGTTGACAAACCACGTCGCTCCAACTCTTCCTTTAAATCGGAAATCTTCAATTCGTCTAGAATCATCTTTTAATTCACAATCCCACCGCTGTCACCAATTGTTACGATTTTGCCTTGTCAAATTCAAGGTTCGATCACTGGATTGTGAATAAAACAAACGATGTAAATTCTAGAACACACTAAATTTATTTATTTCCGATTAAACACTAATTTAATTATTTCACTTATTTAACTTAATTATTTAACTTCACAATAATTATTTTCTACACTTTAACAACACTATATTACACTTTAATAACACTTTATTTTACTTTATAAACACTTTCCTTTTAATTACTATTAGCACTCTCACGGTTAAAACACAACTGATTTTCTCCCAAATGTTTGATGCGTATTTATACCAAATATTCTAACCATTCTAGAAATGTCCAGAATATTCGATTAGTCTAGACACCTCTATACTGTTCTACTTTATAACAATTTTACATTAACGATAGTGTCGCTATTCAAACATAGATGTCGCCACGATCGTAACAATATTGTTACGATCGTGGCGACATCTATGTTTGAATAGCGACACTATCGTTAATGTAAAATTGTTATAAAGTAGAACAGTATAGAGGTGTCTAGACTTATCTAGACTAATCGAATATTCTGGAGATTTCTAGAATGGTTAGAATATTTGGTATAAATACGCGACAAACATTTGGGAGTAAATTAGTTGTGTTTTAACCGTGAGAGTGCTAATAGTAATTAAAAGGAAAGTGTTTATAAAATAAAATATAGTGTTATTAAAGTGTAATATAGTGTTGTTAAAGTGTAGTAAAATAATTATTGTGAAGTTAAATAATTAAGTTAAATAAGTGAAATAATTAAATTAGTGTTTAATCGGAAATAAATAAATTTAGTGTGTTCTAGAATTTACATCGTTTGTTTTATTCAAATTCCAGTGATCGAACCTTGAATTTGACAAGGCAAAAACGTAACAATTGGTGACAGCGGTGGGATTGTGAATTAAAAGAAGATTCTAGACGAATTGAAGATTTCCGATTTAAAGGAAGAGTTGGAGCGACGTGGTTTGTCAACGGTCGGCCAGAAAAATGTATTGAGGCAACGATTACTTCAAGCATTAGAGCTGGAGGGTAATGATCCGGCTAGTTATAATTTTGATGAATCGACATTTTCCGACCACGCAGAAGGGGACGAAGAGAATGGAGAAAGTAAAGAGGCGGTAGTGGAGGTTGCAGCGGTACCTTCTGGAAATTTCGATATGGCGCAGTTAATGGCTGCTATTCAACAGTCCAGTTTGGAAATGAAAAAGTCAGTTGAAAAGTCTGTTGAAAAATTAAACCATAAAATGGAACAATCTAGTAATCAATTAAATCAGAAAATTGATCAATCAAATCAGGAAATGAAAGAAATTAAACGGTCAAATCAGCGCATGGAGCAGTCGGTGGGCGAGATCAATAACAAAATGGATGAGAAATTCAATGAAATGTATATCAATTTACATGAAGAAGTAGAGCAAATTGAACAAAAATTACAAAAGGACATCCAAGGGTTGGAGCAGAAAGTTATGAATGGGAGTGAACAAGTGGAAGAGTTACAAGAGAAAGTTCGAGGCTTCGAGAAGAAAATTCTATGTATCGAGGTTAACGGAACAGCATCGCCAGTAGCTCAGCCAATTCAAGCAATGAAATTCAAGCCACCGATATTTGATGGCACAACATCGTTTGCGGTTTTCAAATTTCAATTTGAGACAACGGTTAACCAAAATGGGTGGAATGACGCAAATCGGGGAACAGCATTAATAGTGGCTCTAAAAGGAGAAGCGGCTGAAACACTGCAGACTATTCCGCAGTACGACCGTAGTAATTACAACGAAATAATGAAGGCGCTGGATCGAAAATATGGAAGTGACCATAAGCGAGAGATGTATCGTATGGAGCTGAAGAGCCGATGTCAAAAGATCGGAGAGACTCTTCAAGAATATTCCGCAGCAGTCGAGCGGCTAGTGCATTTGGCACATGTGAATACATCTCCCGATTACATGGAGAGGATTAAGATGGACGCATTCATCGATGGAATACGGGATCCGGAAACACGTAAAGCAGTGATGTTATCACCTAAGGCGACTTTTGCCGAGACCATCGCGTGTGCTTTAATAAATGAGACTGCGCAGGCTATCATAAAACCGTCGCTTAAGGTACGACGAGTAGAAATGGTTAGCAGCACCAACGTCGAGCGGTCGGTCCCAAGATACAGAGAGGGTGGTAGCAAAATAAAATGTTGGACATGTGACAAAATGGGTCATATGTCGAGGGACTGTAAAGAAGGAAAATGGAGGCGTACAAGATCACGATCTCCTATGCAACGAGCAACAAGTAGAGAGCGAACGTTGGTCAAGGAAGATGGCCAAGAACGAAAGGAGTCGTTAAACTACAACGAGTCAGCCTAAGGGGGCAGAAGCTGACTCCCACAACCAATTGCCCCATAACCTCCATCCCTATTTCGAGATTGGGACGAGTCAGTGAAAGCTTAACAATTAAAGGAAGTATTGACGGGAAGATCTGTGTTATTACCCTGGATACAGGAGCGGTGCGCACGTTTTTCCGTGAGGATCTAGTAAAGGGAAGAGTACTACCAGCGAATGAGTTGAAATTACGTACAGCCACAGGAGAGAGCGCAGACATAAAGGGCAGGAAGCTTGTGAGAATTAAGATAGGCAATGCTCAATTCCAACACGAAGTGCTGGTCGCAAAGATAGTGGATGAGGTCATCTTGGGGATGGACTTCATGAGGGCGAATGGCTTCGTGGTGGATGTTGGAAGAGGAGTATTGGACTGTGATAATTTCGAGTTACCACTGCGAGTGGATGATGTGGAAACAACTACTAGGCGGGTAATAATAGAACATCGGGAAAAGCTGCCACCGAATTCGGAAACAATTGTGTGGGGGAGATTGGAGGGAGGTTCTGGGCCACCCAGGTTGTGGGTTGTAGAAGCCAGTGAAGAAGAAAGCGAAACCAAAGGAATTATGATAGGGAGGACGTTAGTAAAATCAGATAACGAATGTAGGGTACCGATTAGGACCCTAAATCTCTCGGAAAAGACAAAAACAATTAAGAAAGGAACTGTTATTGGTAAATGTGAAGAGGTATCAACGATAATGAAATGTGAGCAGAAAAATCCGATTAGAAACACCGATACTCAAGGACAAAAGCAAATAGTAGAACACCTCATGCAGAAATGGACTGGGGATCTTACCATGAACCAGAAAAATTCAGCACGACAACTGTTCGAACAGTATAAGTCGATATTTTGCAGTACACCGGATAATAATGGAAGGGCCAATATGGTGAAACATCGAATTGTTACCGGAACGGAGACACCTATACGCCAAGCACCGAGAAGGTTACCTTTAGCAAAACGAGAAGAGGTGGATCGAATGGTAACGGACATGCAGGCAGCTGGAGTGATTGAATCATCAAACAGTCCATGGAGTTCACCAGTAGTATTAGTCCAAAGGAAGGATGGGAAAATGCGCTTTTGTGTCGATTACCGAAAGCTAAATTCAGTAACGAAAAAGGATAGCTACCCATTACCAAGGATCGATGACA